>BLBF01000005.1:13172286-13266558 GCA_015471245.1 Laticauda colubrina
GCATACATTAACTATGATTCATAGTTAGTATTTCACCTAAAACAGTTAGGGTGAACAATGTTATCCCTAACAGGGGAAAATATAACTGCCTCACTTAGTGATGTAGTTCCTGGTCCCAATTATCATTGGTAAGTGAGGACTACCTGTATATTTTTGAAAAGCAAAGATTCAAGTGTTTAAGAAGGAGTTTTAATTTACACTACATACTTTGGAAGGTCTTGCTTTCTTCCTGCATCAGAATTTTTATCAATGTATTTCTCAATACAGAAGATAGGAGGTAAATTATATATAGGCAGCATATGCTTCTGAACTCACATTGGAAGCTTGTCTTCCCTTTTTGAACTAGAAGTTCAGTGAACTGAAAGTAAATTTTCTCATAAGGTCAGTGGTAACTGCCTGCAGAGATACTGGCAATGCTTGAGAATACAAGGTAAAAAATTTTCAGATTATTTTTTAATGAATTTAACTTCCTGACTGGCAAATTATTTTCGGAAACACTGTCTTGTTATCTTTCCTTGCCAATAATATACCTGACCTGTCAAGATTTTTTCATATGACTTTCTAATCAAAATCTATCATAATATTCAATTTTCTTCATAATATGTTTCTATGTAATTGTTTAATATTCATATGGTATTTTTATGGCTTGCTGTGTAGAAATACTGCTTTATTTTCACAATTTAAGACTGTTTGTCTTTAAAAGCAAAACATCTGTAACTTTGCTTTCTTTCTATCTGAAATGATAGTTCTCAGTTTATGTCTATGCATTTTGTTTTTCCATTGTCATTGCTTGGTATTATGGCTCAAGAATCTGTTTGGTTCTGCTACTTGTCTCTGAATCAGAGGCATTTCCTTATTTTTTATTTACATGTGCAAGTTATGTGAATGAATGCAGGATACAGCGTAACTCAGCCTGTTAAGGTATTCCCCCTTAGGAAAATGAGTGCACTCAGGGAAACATAGTGAGAGTGGTGATGAATAATACACAACCAGCACACAGATACATTGAAATGTAAAGTTTTAAGTAAAATGTAAGTTTTACTTCCTGTAAACAGGTAAACAATGTCCAACAAACAGTCCAAATCATACATGGTTAAAGCAGTTATTATTCAAAATAATCAGTCCAGGGGTAATCCAAAGGCAAAGTCCTTTTCTTTACCAGTATCATAAACAAAGTTCAATAAACGGAGTTTGCGAATAGTTGCAAGACTCACAGCAATTCAAGCAGAATAACGATCAGGCAAAAGGAAACCAAAGGAAATGAAAAAAAAAACAACAACCAGGTTTCTGGCTCCATCTTATGGCCTTTGGAGGAACCTCAGCCAATCACAATTTAACATTCTCTTAAAGATACAGCAATATTAAATGACTATCCTGGTTTATATATTGCCAACCCAATTGTTAGGTGACTGTCATTCCCAATATTCTCCCCTTTGAGTAGGATTATATATAAAACCTTACAGTTTAAGTTCATATTCCTCACAGCAAGCCTTATGTTTTATAGTGCCTTGGGCTTTCGTAAAATGATCTGCAATGTTATTCTCTGACATGCAGTACTCCAGTTTAATCATTTTACTTTGAACACATTGTCTCACATTCAGATATCATAGATCGGTGTGTTTGATCTTGTCTTTACAGCGAGATTGGAATCTGAATTGCTGATTGGTTGTCTTCATATACAACAATAGGTTCCTTTACATTACTTCTCATGTCTCTCATTAGTTGTTTATAATATATTAAGTCCATACATAATAGAGACAAGCATGAGAATTCAGCCTCCATTGTTGGTGCTTAGATGTTTTTGTCGAATAGACTGCCATCCAATTAACACCTTTCCTAATAACACTACAGTATCTGATGTTGATTTATGTGTAGGTATGTCTGTAGCGATACTTGCATCGGCATATGCAGTTAAACTTAGTTCATTCTTAGGCTCCAAATATAATGCATAATGCATCGTTTGTTTAAGACATCTCAACACATGCTGAGCAGCTTGCCAGTGCCTTTCAGTAGGCTCAGCGTTAAACCTGCCTAATTGACACTATATGCAATGTCTGGTCTAGACCAATTACTAAGATAGGATAAACTACCAATTAATGATTGATAAATGTCTTTATCAAAAACAGGATTTTGCACATCACTGTGGCTAAACTCCTGGCTCATTGGTGTCTTAGCCGGTTTACAAAGTTCCATTTAAAGTTCTTCAGTAACTGGTTAATTTTATCTGCCTGTGAGATTTTGAAGTCTCCCTTAGATTTTCTATTTTCAAACCAAGATACGGTTTAATCGCACCTAAATGTTTGGTTTTAAATTTCTTCTCTAACAGTGAAATAATCCCAGTAGCTTCTTGCTCAATTTTAGTGATTAATGCTATGTCATCAGTGAACAATAGCAACAATGAAACTACACAATCACTTTCCTTTTTGAATAGACATAGATCAGCCATACCAGCTACAAAACCTGTCTTTGTTAATTCCTTCACTATGCACTGGTTCCATTCATAGCCTGATTGCTTCAAGCCATGAAGACTCATTTTTAATCTCCAGCAATCAGTTTTGTTGTCAGTTTTTATTCCCAAAGTCTTCTTTAAATATATAGTATGTTGCAACGGTGCATGTAGATACACTGTCTCAACATCTAAATGGTTTATTGTGTATTTCTTCTTAGCTGCCCACACTAATGCTGCTCGTAATGTGGTAGCCTTCAGACTAGGTGCAAACACTTCATCGTAGTCTTGGCTGACTGATTGAACACTTGTGCTACTAACCTGGCTTTATGGGTAACAGTCCCATCCATACCTGTCTTAATTTTATAAATCCACCCTATGGCATGCTTACCTGGAGGTAACCTAACATTTTCATACACTTCCAACCTTTGTAAGGATTTTAGTTCCTTATCCATTGCTTCCTGCCAAGCAGCCTGAACCTTAGCAGGGTACAGTTTCTGTTCATTATAGTTAGTAGGAACTATATTTACTTGGCATGCTATACTCGCCTGATATCTATCTGGTGGTCGTGTTACACAGGTTGAATGTCTAGGCAACTCAGAGCTTGCTGGTGAACTCTCATGTTCCATCTGTTCCTGTTCTTCTACCTCCTCCTGTGCCTGTTCTTCTTTTTTAATGGCTATTGATGGTTTAACTGTCTCATCATTAGGGACTACTTGGGTGTTGATAACAACATCATTGCTGGATTCCTGTTCTAGTTCATGCCACCCAACGTGCTCAAGAAATTTAGCACTAGCACTACAGAAAACATTAGCTGTGCCTGGAGCCCAGAATCTAAACGATCTATGGTTGGCCTCGTAACCTATGAAAAATAATTTCCTAGCTCTATGTTGCCCTTTCAGTCTTACTTGTGAGGGAATATGCACCTATGCTGGAGCTCCAAATGTGTGTAGATAACTTAAATTTGGTTTTCTGCCATGCCAATGAATGAATGGCAATTCACCAGTTGTTGTGTTCACCACATTATTTAAAACATGGTTGGTACACATTATGGCTTCACCCCACAGGGTTTCAGGCAAATCTGAATCAGATAACATAGTGCGAGCCATGGCTTGTAACGTTTGCCCCCTTCATTCTATAAACAAGTTATGTTGAGGCCTGTAAGGTGCAGAATGCTTATGCTTGACACCAGCCAATTTCAACATCGTTTGGAATCTAGTCCCATTATCTGTAACTAAGGTAATTACCCTATGTCTCATTTTCCTTTCAGCAAATCTTAGCCAGTTAAAGAAATGTTGGAATGTTTCTGTTTTGTTTTTCATTAGATAGCAGAAACCATACCGTGAGTAATGGTCCATTATATTCAAAACATAGCAGCAAAAACAACCTCTAAAGGTTCTTTGGTCTTAAACCCATTCAGTCTGTTTGCAGGAGTAACCTTGCTTTTCTCCTGATTACAGGCATTACAGTTTAAGTACTTGCTACAGAGTTTTAATTTTACTCCCTCTGACAATTTAACAGTTTGTTTCAGCATTTTGAAATTCATGTGCCCCGGACGTCTATGCAATAAATGTATACATTCATCATGTGGCTTAACAATGTTATAAACCGAGTTAGCCATCTGCAATTGGTCATCATGTATCACATATAAAGCATTCTCTAAAGTAGCAGTAACACTTTTAGCCTCTTTCTCTATTATACAGTTGTCTCCCCTAAAGGTTACTACATAACCAATATTAACAGAAGCCTTTACTGATAATAAATTAAATTTCAGTTCAGGCACATATAACATAGATAAATGCTCATTTTCACATGAATAATATGCAGTACCTTCAACCAGATGCTTTCATCTTCCATCCATTTGCCAATGATACATGTTGCGAAACAAAGGGGATGCCACGTGGATGTATATCGGATGCAAAGCGTTCACTGCGCATCCGGGGAGTATGAATGGCGTCAGCTCCGCGGATATAAAAGGATGCAGCACGCACGCAGTCAGCACACAGGGCAAAGATGTGCTGCCACATACATCTTTCAGGAACACCATGGTTCGTCAGTCAGGCAAGAAGAGGAAGCCCGTGCCTACTCATTCAAGCCCTGGCAAGGTGAAGAAGGCCAGAACCAGCATCCCACCCCCTGGCACTGACTCTGAACCTGCTGCTGCTGCTGCTGTGGTGGCCCAGCCCCAAGGCCCTCAAAGCCCTGATGCTGAAGGCCCTGCTGCTCAAGCCCCTGAAGGCCCTGCTACTTAAGCCCCTGAAGGCCCTGCTGCTCAAGCCCCTGAAGGCCCTGCTGCTCAAGCCGTGAAGGCCCTGCTGTTCAAGCCCCTGAAGGCCTTGCTGAAGCCCCTGCCAGAGGGAGGAAGAGGCAAGGGAAGGAGAAGGGAGAGAGGAAACAGTACACCATTTCCGAGGAGCATGAGGATGAGTTGCTGGAATGGCTGAGGGAGAACAAGTACCTCTGGAGAAAGGGCCACAGACTGTATCGGGACACCAAGAAGAAGCAGGCAGCTTGGAGAGACAAGGCAGAGAGCCTGGAGTACACTGCAGAAGTACTTCTAGGATGGTGGAAGCATATGCACACCTGGTATGGCAAGCTACACCTCAAGAAATCCGGGCAGGCCACTGTCAAGCTCACTGACTAGGAGATGTACGTCATAGCCAAGTGCAATTTCCTGGAGGGTGAGATCTGCCACCGAGGAGCAGCCCCTCTGAGACCCCTCTCCCTCAGACAGCCCACAGACAGCCAGTCCTCTTCCATCCAGGAGCCAGCTACCCTGCCCGGGCAGGTATTTTTAGAGGGCCCCACGACAGAGACCCCTCCGACAGCTGCACTCCCCATGCCGACAGACTTGGAGGATCCCATGGAGGATGACGCCCTGCTGTCACAAATGGAGGAAGAAGCAGCAGCCACCAAAGGCCAACCCACCCCCATCCCCAGTTCCAGAGGATGCAGGCAGAGAGGCAGACTGGAGGGCCAGGACCACAGTGTGCTGTTGGAGATCAGGGACACAATGAAGACCAGCACAGAACTTCTCTCTCAGCTGGTCCACTTGGACAGAGCATCCTCAGGCTGGAACACCTTCATCACCTACATGAGCCAGACCCTGAGGGAACTGCCCGAGGCCCAGTGCCAGGTGATGAAGCAGAAGATCACAGCACTTCTGCACAACCCTCAAGGCCCAGCTGAAGCTGCTCCTACCCAGTCCAGGTCTGCTCCTCCACCCCAGGCGATGTCACAGCCCTTCCACGGCTTTCAACAGCCCTTCACCAAGGCTACGACTACCAGGACTTCCCACAGCAGAAGCAGAACTTCCCAGTCCAAGCCCAAGTTCATCGGACGCCACAGATGCCACTCCTCACCCAGCTGCAGACCAGAAAGCCCCCACTGCACTCCTCCTTCCTCCACCCCACAGCCAAACCCATCAACGGACAATCTGTCATCAGTATTGTGCCTGACATCTCAAGTCCTTGATGAAGGGCCTCTCAACCTCATGGGACTGAGTCAGCTCTTGGGTAGCTTCCTGAACACACCATCACCTGTTGTACCCTCGGGGCCAAGCACCCCAATGGTGCCTCAGACCAGCACTCAAGCCACAGCCACCTCCACAGTTCCTGCCCGCTTAACAGCTGAGACCAGGGACATGACTCAGAGTGACTGAGAATAGTGTCAGAGACTGAATTGTTTACTTTTTAAGTTTATCTTTGCTTAAGACACATTACTTGGTTCATTTTGCTTATTTAATACAGTCATAAAGTTTACCTAAGAAAGTTTATCTTTGCTTAAGACACTTAATACACTTGGTTCATTTTGCTTATTTAATAAAGTCATAAAGTTTACCTAAGAAAATTAAGAAAGGTTATCTTTGCTTAAGACACTTAGTTTACTTGGTTCATTTTGTTTACTTAATAAAGTGTTGGTGAAAACTTTGAAAAAATGGTTAAGCCTTTGCATGCTTGTGGGATAGATAAGGATAGTTGTGGGATAGATAAACCTCCAGTGCAACCATAGTGGGACTGTATGGTCCACCATCCCAGCGATCCAGATGATTTTCTCCCCCTTTTTATAGGAAATATCGGTTGTCTGCTAGGTGTCCTTCTACATACTCTAGACATACTGCAGACATCCTAAATATATGAGATACATCCCAGATACAAGCGTTTTGTCTGTCTATTTCCGTGCTACTAACGCTGTGTAGACGTTCCGTGTGCCTTTTGTTTCCTCCCTCTTTCCATTTTCAGCTGCAGCGGATGTGAGTTGAGGGGATGGCCAGAGGATGCAGAGGATACAGCGGACGTTTAATGGATGATAACGGACATAGAATGTTTGTTGCCCGTATATGTTGCGGATGTACATTGTAGGCGGCAGAAAGTTCATCCGTTCACAAAGTTTTGTGCAGCTCAAAACTTCTTGCGCAGATGAAATTGCAGTGGACGGATGCTCGACCCATAGAGCGTATGAAACACATATGCAGTGAATACACAACAGATGCATAGCATTTTCCAATGGATGGCAAGCTTTTTTTTAACGTTTTACATCCTCTTTGCATCCGTAAGTGCAGTGGGACTGGGCCTTTAGGCTTCTGGTGATTACCAGTATTCTGTTGTTTGCCCTTCTTACAGAATCTAGCTATATGTCCCCTATTCCCACAAGAAAAAAATTTCCTAACAGTATAGGCAGTTGAAAACAAATCCTCTTGCGAATAGTTGCAAGACTCAAAGTAATTCAAGCAGAACGATGATCAGGCAAAAGGAAACCAAAGGAAATGCAAAAAACCAAACATGGCCATTGAAGGAACCTCAGCCAATCACAATTACAACATTCTCTTAAAGATACAACAGTATTAAATGACTATCCTGGTTTATATATTGCCAACCCAATTGTTAGGTGACTATCATCCCTAACACAGCCTTTCTTCCATTTTCAGTGAAGTTTTTCTGCAGACTGAGGCTCAGTAATGAAAGAAGTTGGATGAGAAATAGATCTAAAATGTGTAATCTGCAGGATGTTTGTCTCCAAGGTTCTTTTTTTTAAGAGGCAACTTGACTTTCTGGTTTTTCTTTGAAGAAGTTGCATTTCTCATCCAAGAAGCTGAAGAAGCTTCTTGGATGAGAATTGAAATGTCTTCAAATAAAAGCTAGAAAGTCTAGTTGCCTCTTGAAAAAAAGTACTTTTGGGAGAAATATGAACTGATGACTAAGAATCTCCATAGACTTAGCAATGTTTAGACAAAGTAAGTCCTTTTAATTTCAATCAGTTCCAGGTGCAAGTGCATTTAGCACTGTATCCTTAAGTATTCCTTCACTGGTTCTGCTTACAAGAAGCAGAGACCTCTGTTCTCAACTCCTGTTGATTTCTGAAAGTAAACTTTAGTATAATATTCTTCGTGGTGACATAATAGTCCAGATTGATTCTGGTTAGACAAATGGCCCTGTAGATATCTAGGTACTCAATCAGTTATGACTGTAGCTTGATTTGTAAAGTAATGTATTTGCATTATGCTGTATTGTTGATCCTTTTTTTGAATATGGCTTGGTATTTATTGGCAGTCTTCTGTGTGTGTTGTACATTCAAACATGTGCAAAATAGTGCAGCAGAACAAGGATTTATGTACATGAATCATTGGGTCAGCCAGTGGGTCAGAATAATTACAGTGATGATTGTCACAGTTACTAGTACTTTCTTTGGAAGAAATCCTGAAAATACTGTGTGTCATAAGATTATTATATTCCAGAATAGTAGCAATAGTCTATGAATTATAGCTTTAACTGCCAGTTTTTCAACTCCTCATCACAACTTGTTAGTTTTGTTTATGCTTCCCAGTTCCATTGAGGGATGCAGATAAAAATATTTTTAGCACATTAAGTTAATTTAACTTGTATGCAGAGCATTTATTTCAACATTATTTCATTCTTTAAACCAAAATTTGAATTAACTTGTCACATTCTGTCCGAAGAACACCTGGAACATCTAATCAAGAAAAAAAAGTAAGAATTTTGGCCACTTTCTGAACACCAAAAAAACCAAACTCATGACCACTATGTCAGGATTCCAGTCGTTACCCCAATTAAATCATGAGTCTCGAGCCAAACTTCCAAAACTACAAAGGATTTATTGAGAGTTAACATGTCAGCATGATCTGGATGTATCCGACTCTGAGACACGTAATTCACTGTCACCCTTGACCTTGGTTTTCCCCCACCCCTCTGGGTGCATCATAATTCATATTCTTCAACGAAACATGTCCATAACCAAGAGTCATCAATCATGTTCTCCAATTAGATTTTTGCACGGCAGAAACTTCAGTTGCCTAGTTACAATCTCTGAAAAAATATGAATGGAATGTACTTTC
Source organism: Laticauda colubrina (assembly GCA_015471245.1). Taxonomy (NCBI): domain Eukaryota; kingdom Metazoa; phylum Chordata; class Lepidosauria; order Squamata; family Elapidae; genus Laticauda; species Laticauda colubrina. The sequence goes on from BLBF01000005.1 coordinate 13,181,085, forward strand.
GATTCCAAACTGCTACACTGCTCTTTCAAACTCTTCCCCCCCACCACTTTCTGTTGGCAACTATAAAACAGGCATATAAATGTTTCATGAGTTTACACACTACAAGGAATGGGAACATCAAAATAGAAATTGATGTGTGGGGAAAAAAAATCACTTTCCTAGGATCAGAGATCTATCTATGGTTGTGAACGGTGGACAGACAAGACATATCACTTGAAGGCAAAATCACAAAACTGCATCTCATTTATTTTGGCCATGTCATGCAGGAGAATTCACTGGAGAAAGCAATTATGTATTGAAGAGTTAGTGGTAAAAGGAAACTAGGCCACCAAAGAACACGGTGGCTGGACATCATCAAAGCTGACACTAGTCAGAGCACAGAAAAATTCAAAGAAGTAGTGCAAATATGGAAGACATGGAGAGACCTGGCTCATAGAATCTCCAAGAGTCGGACATGACTGAATGGATAACATCATCATGTCATCTTCTATTACATTTCAAGTTTTTACCCATAGAGGAGAACCTTAAAACTATTTCTGTTCTCCTATGAGCTGTTTAGAGCACCCAGAGATGGAAGGTGCTTCAGTCTCTTCTGGAAAGGCTGGGCTTAAAACTCTGGGACGCTCCTCCTCCACGGAACTCCTCCTCAGTGTCCCCCAGTTTTAGCTCAGCCTTCGTGGTAAGAGGTTGTGCACTCCCTGACTGGAACGGCTTTGCTCAAATTCAGCTTGGATCTTTAAAATCCTTCACCATCTGATTCAGTCTTTCAGGCTTTCTCCTCGGTTTAGGTAAAAAACTAACAATTTTAAAACAGCTTTCCTCTTAAATTAGCAGAGCCTGCCCTCCGCAGGCAGCCTGAGGCTTTCGCTTCAGCAAACAGCCTTATCTGCCTTTCCGATCGTCTGCTTACGATCGGAATGGAATGCTCATAGCCGCGACTTCCTGGCCTTACTGTTTTTTTCTAACAGCAGAGTTTTAAATCTCAATTAGAGCAGCAGCAGCAGCGGCTCTCCAGACGGCTCAGGCTTAACACCGGTGATTCTGCTTCCCGCCCTTTTCAACGGCTGCCTCAATTTCGCACCTAATCACCACAGCCTCCATTTCTCATTTGTTTCCCTTGCTGGGGACCGAGAAAGTAATTGCCGCAGCCTTCATTTCTCGTTGGTTTCCCTTGCTGGGGACCAAGACATTAAATTTCCATTGTGCCTTCCCTGGGTTTACCTATTCCTCTGCCTAACGTGGAACTAAACTACCCATTTTACAGGCATTTCTCTGTATTTGCCTTTGGATCATTTGCTCAATTGGAAATTGCGAGTGACAGTTCTATTGCGAAGCTTTTGTCTCTGACAGGCAAGGAGTCACATCAGAGCCTGTAATAGCTGGTTTCCCTTGGTGGGGACCAGGTATCCAGAGTCCTTCTCACACTTGGAGCAGTTGGGGGTTTCCCTTGCTAGGGACCCTTAGATACTGTTCACCATTTAATCTCTTATTCCCATAAATATGCAGTCTTACTTTCCTGAAGGAGAGTTCTGATTTCAACTGCAGGGGATATTATTATCAATATCAATAATAATCATAATAAATAAAAAAATTAAAAATTAAAAAATTAAATTGACATTCAGAGGCAAGGCAATCCATCATCCAAAATAGAACGTGACAATGCTTTTAGCTCCAAGCCAAGTAAGCCCTGTGACAAGCCTGTGGGCCCCCAAAAGGCCTCTAAGGCAGCAGATAAAGATGCCCATAGAAGGCACCTAGCATTGGAAAGACAATTGCAAAAAGAAGCCAGGGAGGCAGACAAGAGGGCCATGACTGATCAGAACCCATACCCGTTGATGGGGCCCTTGGACTTACCTACCCAGTCCAGACAGGCTGTTCCTAGACAAACCCCCATAGGCACATCTCCTCCATTGAGCACTGGCCGGCCAATTCCTGAGGCAACCTTCACCCCTACGGCCGCCGGTCTAAGACAGGAGGAGGGATTATCTGAGTCTATTCCCATCGAAATGAGGCAATGGATGGAGATGGCGATTCAAAGGGGTATTGCGGCTGGAGTTCAGCAATCCATCCGGACCAGACACTTATCGACCACTTTGGATGCGGGATCCTTGTCCGCCTGCTCCTTTGGGCATACCCAAAAACATCAATCGCAGGTATTCCATAATATTCTTAACATACCGGCCCAGGGCCTTCGGGAGGAGGTGGACTTTGAGGACCAGGAGGTTTCCATGGGGGGGGGGGTCAATCCATCAGATGGACTTGGAGCTGTCAGAGGTGGACCCACTAGAACGGGGAATGTCAGATGACGAAGGCCTCATTCCAGAACAACCTACCTTTTCTGGCCTTTTTCATCCACACCTCTTTAAATCTTTACTGTTCAAATCAAAGAACACCACTAAACTTGGTACATCAGACCCTCATCCACTACCAACAGGGTCTCAGGACGAATCCCAGGACCTAATATTCTCGCAACCGACTAACGAGGCGGAAAGTTTCCCTGTCCCTTGTATGTTTGCTGAATTAGTACAAAATCAATGGGCATCAGCAGCATCATACCCAGCCCCAACAGGGTACAATAAGCGATATTTTAATTTGGCACCAGAGTTTGCAAATTTTCTCAAAACGCCCGAGGTGGATGAACCCATTGTGGCACTGGCCTCTTCTTCCACCTTCCCTAACGAAGCCGAGGAAGCCCTGAGACCGGAAGAAAAGAGGACAGAGTTAGCACTCCATAGGGCGCACGTTTCTGACGCTTGGGCCATTAATGCAGCTACAGCTGCATCCTTTTTTACACGTTCCTCCCACCGATGGCTCTCCCACCTGAGGGATTTATTGCCGGCATCAAACATCAGAGCTCACCAGGACATAGCTAAAATTATGGCAGCCGCGGAGTTCTCCACCGACGCCACTTTTAATGCAGTCAAATTCTCATCTAGGGCCATAGCATCTCACGTTTCAGCATGGAGACTGCTATGGCTCCGACATTGGCAGGCGGATACCAAGCATAAATGCAAGTTGGCATCAGCCCCAATATCGGGGGATAAATTATTTGGCTGTGTCTTGGAGCCCCTCCTTATAGAAAATAGAAACAAGAAAAAAGTGCTTCCCCCTTTTTTTCATAGGTCTGAAAACAGAATCCCCCAGTCTTTTCGAAGGAGTTTCTTTCGGTCCTACTATCAGGGCCCCTACGTTCCCAGATCTCAGAAAACATCGGGCTACAGGCCCAGTTTCAGACAAGATAGGCTGGAATCTTCCGATAGAGGTCAGCGGGGAGGCCAAAATAGTAGAAACCCCAGAGGCGCTAGAGGCCGATTCTTTCGTTGCCCCAAGTGAGCCCTTGAAAGCAGTTCCCATTGGAGGGTGTTTGCCGATCAATGGGACAGCTCCACCTCTGATGCATGGGTCAAGGATACTATTAGGTTTGGCTTGGCGCTGGAGTTTCAATCCTCCCCCCCCTGAACTTTTTCATTAGGAGCCCTAGGTCCACGGACCTCATTAAGAGAGTGTTGATGCAGGAGGCTATCAATCATCTTCTGCATATTTGGGCCATTAGAAAGGTCCCATCTGAACAGCGGGGTCAAGGCTGTTACTCTCTATTGTTTGTGGTTCCAAAGAGTTCGGGGGGCTGGAGGGCAATTCTAGACCTCAAACGTTTGAACAAATCTTTGGTTTATCAAAAATTTAAGATGACTACTCTCCAGTCCATTCTGCTTAGCATCAGAGAGAACGATATTATGACCTCTATAGATCTCACAGAGACTTATCTGCATATACCAATCAGACCTGCCCACTACAGATATCTTAGATTTTGCTATGGTGATCGGCACTATGAATATATCGCCCTGCCATTTGGTCTGGCTTCAGCCCCTAGGACTTTTACCAAGGTCCTCGCGGTGTTGGTTGCCTCGCTCAGAATCAAATCTGTCCGCTTACAATGTTATCTGGATGATATTTTAATTTTGTCATCTTCCAGACATCAAGCAAAATTGGATACCAAGTTTACTCTGGAGACTCTTCAGGATCATGGCTTTTCCATAAATTGGGATAAAAGCCACTTGATCCCCTCAACTAGGCTAGTTCATTTGGGGGCAGTGATAGATACTGTGGAGGACAAGATTTTCCTCTCTCAGGAAGGTTAAACAGTATTCAGTCTTTGGCCAAGGAGATCAGGGCCTTAAGGAGGGTTTCCCTGGCATTGCTGTCTAAATTGTTAAGGAAACTGATTTCTTGTATTTCCATTGTGCCTTGGGCTCGATTCCATTCTAGAGAGCTGCAATGGTTCCTGCTACCTTTCCAGTGATTTGGAAGAGCCACCTCCAACGTCCGGATAAAGGTACCACACAACGTTCTCCAATCGCTCAGCTGGTGGTCGGAAAAAACAATAAACAGTGGATGCCCTTTCAAGGAACCTCACAGGGTAATGATCACAACCGATGCCAGCCTGGTAGGATGGGGAGCTCACTTCCAATCCCACACTGCACAAGGAATTTGGTCTATTTCCGAACAAGCACAAAACATCAACCTGTTGGAACTGTGAGCAGTTCACCTGGCCTTATGCAGTTTTCTACCCCTTTTCCATTCACGCCACATTCTGGTCTTGACAGACAATATCACAACCAAGGCCCACGTAAATAGACAGGGGGGTACTCATTCCAAACTTCTGATGCTGGAGGCGACCAAGTTGTTCAAATGGGCTGAGGCCAATCTGTCTTCGATCAAGGTGGAACACATAGCAGGGGCATTAAACACACAAGCAAACTGGCTCAGCAGGGCCACGATAGATCAGGCAGAGTGGCGCATCCACCCAACTGTCTTCCAGGAGGCAGTGTGGAGGTTTGGGCACCCGGTAGTCGATCTATTTGCCTCTCCTCTCAACACCCAATTGCCCCGCTATATCTCAAGGTACCCAACTTGGGGCAGAGGCCGTCAATGCCCTGCGGTGTCAGTGGCCTCCCGGGCTTCTATATGTGTTTTCTCCACTTCCGGTAATACCCAGGTTGATCCAGAAGTTATTGCAGGAACGAGCAGAATTGATATTGTTCGCCCCTTACTGACCCAGGCGAACATGGTTTGCAGATTTACAGGACCTGTCGAGAGAACAACCTTGGAGGATTCCACCATTGAAGGTTTCCCTCTCCCAAGGGCCGATACTCCACCCGAACCCACAATGGCTCAGTCTAGCCATATGGAGGTTGAGCGGAGCCATTTAAGGGCCCAACAAGTTTCAGAGGATGCTATTGCCACGATTCAAGCATCCAGACGGGCATCAACAAATCATATATACTAGGCCTTGTGGTCAGCCTTTTGTCGCTGGTGCCAGGGATCTAGGATTGACCCAACTGCTCCATCAATAGGACAACTATTGGGCTTTTTACAGGAGGGGTTGACCAAGGGCCTATCTCCAAATACATTACGTAGACAAGTGGCAGCTTTAGCCTTGGTGATAACCTGGGGGGACCTCCGTTCCATAGCACACCATCCACATGTCCGCAGTTTTCTCAAGCGTGCTGCAAACTTACAACCTCCTGTAATTTACTGCTATCCCACCTGGGATCTCAACAAGGTATTAACCGCTCTTACAACTGGTCCGTTCGAGCCTCTAAGAACCACTAGTCTTAAATTCCTGACATATAAGTTGGCCTTCCTAATTGCAATCACATCAGCTGGAAGAATTTCCGAATTGGCAGCATTGTCAATGCATAAGGACCTGTGCGTGGTTCATGCAGACAGAGTGATTCTCCGTTTGGACCCATTGTTCATTCCTAAAGTAAATTCAACCTTCCACAGAGCACAGGAGTTGTCCCTTCCAAATTTCTGTCCAAAACCATCTCATAGGCTGGAACATCAATGGCATAGACTTGATGTGCAAGTGGCATTCGAAAATCTGAGGCTCTATTTCTATCTTTCAACCCATCTACTTTAGGACAAAAGGTGTCATCCATGACCATCGATAGATGGTTGAGAGCCACCATAGCTAAAAGTTACGAATGCCAGTCCATCTCAATTCCTAAGGGCATTACAGCCCACTCAACAAGGAGTGTGGCAATGTCAGCAGCATGGGCCACATAGGCCTCCATAGACGAAATTTGCAGAGCGGCAATTTGGGCTTCACCATCCCCTTTTGTCAGAAATTATAAAATTGATGTCTACACCTCAGCGGATGCTTCATTTGGCAGAAGAGTCCTGCAGAGGGTCCACAGATTATAGGAGTGGATTTTGTTCCAGACGGAGTCCCTCCCTAAGGACAGGCCAAGCTTTGGTATGTCCCATCACTGGATGCTCTGAACAGCTCATGGGAGAAAGGGCGCTGGTACTTACCTGATACGCCCATTCTCTGTGAGCTGTGAAGAGCACCCAGCCCCACCCATTTCTTTCCATCTGGTGGGGTTCTGTTCCAGTTAGGGATCTAGATCAGATGATGAGTTCCAGACTTTGGTACTCAGTCTTCACAAAACTGGGGGATGCTGAGGAGGAGTTCCGTGGAGGAGGAGGAGCATCCTGGAGTTTTTAGCCCAGCCTTTCCAGAAGAGACTGAAGCACCTCCCATCTCTGGATGCTCTTCACAACTCACAGAGAATGGGCATATCAGGTAAGTACCAACACCCTTTTTATAATTCAAGAAGCTCTTCTAGTGATAATTTCACAGCCTCTTTAAATTGTCCATTCTATATAGGAGTTGGAATCAGCAATATGATATTTCTTGAATTAATAATGGGCAGATTATGAAGTGAAATATCAATGAATAAGTATAACCAGAAAAGCTGTCTTCTCTTATTCTTTTACCTTATTGATCCTTTCCGTCTCATTCAAACTTGATAGCATGTAATTAAAAAAGAAAAACAAAAGTCTGATAGTTATTGGCCAAATTGCAATCACCTATTTTCTTTGCATGAAAATTAATTGCTCATTTGGGTGGACTATAAATATCAATATTTGAAAAATGATCAATTTGTGACCTTTCAATTATACAAGACTAAATTTTTATTTATGGGTTTCATCTACATATAAAATTCAACAAGTAATAGTAATCACATTAAAAGTTTAATCTCATTCAGTCTTCATTTCAATTAATGTTGAAAGTAATGTTAACATGATTGGAAATGACACCACTGTTTATAATTAATCCTTTCCAGAAAAAGCCATGTTTACCTGTCTTTGGAAGAGTGGATGCTATCCTTTTCTCAGAAAGAAAATTGTATTCAAAAGGAAGGGAAGACTATGTATGTTATTTAATTAAAATCCTGCTTTTTTTCAGTAGAAATCAGTATCAGATTAAAATTGTAGATTCATATCATGATAAGGATTCAAATTCTTTTAGTATCCCAAACATTTAGAAATTAAATGAAAAATGAATTTAATCATTATTAATCATTATTTAATCATTATTCAAGACACTCAAAAGGCAGCTACTAATAATACATGTATTTTCCCACTCCATATGCTTCCTTAAGTTGTTCAGAATTTTATTTGCAGATAAATTATATTTGTATTCAATTATCATTAGCACCCAAACAATTTATCTCCCAAGGCCAAAAATGCTTCCCTCCCTAATTTTGTACATGTACTTTTTCTTCTACTACCAGTTTACAGTAAATAACCAAAGCTTAGTAGGCTTTGAGACAAATTATGTATCTAGTTTATAGTTTGGCTTCATCTGCTATTCTTTCTTCATATACCATCCTCGATCAAAGGATGGTATATGAAAAAAGAATAGTGGATGATGGCTATTTTTATGTATGCATTACACATACATAAAAACAGATATGCCTGAATTAAAGTAATGCTTTCAAAGCAGTTGTGCAATTGAAGACTAGTAAAGCCTGAATATTGAAATAATAAACAATTTAGGTATTGAAAATCCATTGCGGCTCTCATTTTTGTTCACTAGGCTCTAGCTGTTGTTTCTGTTTTATTTGTGTTACTTTTGATGTTCAGCAGTAAGTATGATGTAGAATAAATACATTTGTGTGCAAGAGACAAGGATTTGGCCTGTTACACCATTAAACTATAATTGACATTTCAGAGGAATTGAACTTCAGCAGAAAGCCATTTGAAAGCAGTCAACTATTCCCCCATCCCTCCCCAAAACAGCCAGTTTGTTTTCCAGGAATGAAGGGTTTCAAACAAATACTAATGAATATTGGCAGATTATGTCCCTGCTTACAAATTCTGCTGCTTTTTTCTCTACCCACTTTCAACACACATTCTGAATGATAGCTCTTCTAATTTTAGTTTGGCTTGATGTGTCATCCACCATAGAGCTGTGCCTTCACATAGAGAGTTGGAAAGAACGATTTGGACTTCCATGTATCCCACCTCCACCAGTGCAGAAATCTATACAAAAGCATGTCTCACAGATGACCACCTAGATTCCTTTTCAATACATTTAATGAAGGAGAACTCATTCTTTTTCTGGATTATTGGCTCCATTGTTGAATTCTTTCTGGTATTGGGAAGGCTTTTTGTTTTTAACATTCAATCAGAATCTATCTTTTTGTAATTTGATTTTATTATTCCATGTCCTGCAATCTGGAAGGGAGAAATATTGCATGGCATTGCTAATAACTGTCCCTGTCCAAAAATATAAATTCTGGCTTCTCAGCATCGAAAGATTTCCCACCTTCATAAAAGGGGTGTGCTGCAAACTTCCTTTAGCCAAAACTATGTAAGTCCAACATACTACTTTGTCCATTTGTAATATTACCAGGGGTTCTAACCTAGAACATAGATAGCCAAAGAACTCACAAAACAGCTTGGATTTCTCATAGAGAGGATTAAATATTCTATCAATTCTCCATTATAATGCCTCCAGAAAATCAAAGATCCAAGAATAGAGGACATTATGATTCCAACATGAATCACTCTTCATGTTCATAGATCCAAAACTAGTGAAATAATCCATTACAGATGTACTACAAGAAGTGGGAAACAGGTGAAAAGATTAGTGGCCTGCTAACTTTAATAGAACTGATCCAAGTGAGAAAAAACATTTCTGCAGCTTGACAAGTTTATTTATAAAAGATCTGTTGGGGCCTGGCATATTTCTGTATTCTGCAGTAGTGTAGAATGCAATCTGTATGAGAAGGATGAGACTGAATTTGATTTGATGCCTAGAAGTCTTCAGATTTTCTTTCGTCTAGGATGCTGATAACACATTCGTAAAAGCAGAATTAAAAATAATGCACCATATTGTTTTTGAGGATGATTTGAATTGAAATTTAAACATTGAAATGTGTTTGTACTGTATATACAAAATATTTTGTGGTTTTGGCTAACCTTGATGTAATCATTAGGGAAGGTTTTAAAACAAAACATAAGGTTCTGACTGAGGAAAGCAGAAGAGATTTTGAAGGGCTACAAATGATTAACCTAAATTTGTATCTGCTTCTAAATAATTTTGAACAATGTACATTTACATAGTTTTGATGTAGAATTTTTAAAATATTTTTGTTCATCTGTTCTCTGTGTAAAGCTATTGCCTTAAAATTTTGATAAACATATTTTAGGAGTATAAGAAATAATTTCAAGAGCCCAATGCATTCTATATCCATTTTCAGAAAAAGGATTCCGTGCTGTCTTAGTGCTTTTGTAAAGGTTGGTGGATCTCTTCTTCAGCCAATTTGACTAGACCTCAAGACCAAGATGCAGTAGAGTGAAAAACAGTCCATATTATTCTTATAGAATAGAAACAAGGACATGATTGTCTTGCTTGTTTGTAGAGGTAAAATCTGAAGATTGCTGAGTTATTTCTCCCTCCCCCCAACTGATGTGTCAAACCTTGTGAAATACAAAAGAATAGAGCAACATAAGAGAATGAAAGAAAGCACTTTTTTATTTAAAGAATTCTGCATTCGTTATATTAAACTGATTTGCTATTTGTGTATTTATATAAGCAATGTCAATTTAATTGAATTCTTTTGAATATATGAATCAACTGCATGTTGATTCGGGGCCATTGTAACTCTAAATGATTACAAACAGTTTTAAGTCAAGGACTAACTATATTGTAAGCTATGTTAACAGAATCCTGCAGGTCTGAAAGTACAAACTTCCTGTGATTACTTTTAATTGCTTGATTTATTAAGATTTCCTAAGTTTCTTTCTCTGACTGTTAAGCAGCTTTGGGGCTGCCACATCTCTTGTCTGATTATGTCCGAGGCAGCATCTCTTGTTCTCCCAGGTCATCTACAAATTCCATTATGAAAAGAAAGTATGTGAACCCAATATTCTTTTGAAGGCGCCAACTGTGGTTTGAGGAATATGGCTTTCTCCTATGAGCTGTTCAGAGCATCCAGTAGTGGGAGGTGCTTAGTCTCCGCATTCACAGGCTGAGCTTGATTTGTGGAACGCTCCACCTCCATCACGTGACTCCTCAGCGTTCCCCAGTTTTTGCTCAGCCTCGTGAGAGACAGGCAGTGCTTTGGATACTTCCTTGACTGAAACAGGAATATGAGCAGGTTTGATTGCAGTTCGGTTTTCCTTTGGTTTTTTCCTTTGTCTTTAGCCTTCAATCCTTATCAGTCTGAGAGCCCAGGTTAAGGGAAGCGCTGTTCGTGCCCCCCCCAAAAAAGGTGGTGGGAGGCTTTTGGAGCTGCTCTGCTCCACCTCCCCACAGCCAAAATTTTCTTACCTCTGCCAGTTTGATTGCTGCTGTGTCTTTATTCCGTTTGCTTGCTAGCGGCTTGATATTTCATTTTAAAAGTCGTATCACCTTTACCCCCCCTCCGAATGCCGTTTTCTTCAGTGGGGGAGTTAATTAGGATTAATTCCCCTTTCTTCTCCGCCGTTCTGTTGTTTGAGAGCTCAGGTTTTGTTTGAGCTCTGGCTTAGTTTGCAAGGTGAGAAGCTGCTGCTGAGAAGCGCGCGAAAAGACTTTAACTGCTGGAGGCCATCTTGAGTGCCACCTTGTGGCTGCGCACCTTGTCTGTCTTCCCTGAGCTGTGTGAGGTATTTTCTGCTAAAAGCAACAGAATCCCTTCAGGATTCGGAGAATTGTTTTACCCTTGTTTTGGCTACCTGCACTCGAGGATAATTAATTCTCCTTTAAAATCGTTGGCTTAACTCTCACAGCCTTATTCTCAGTGGCACAGCAGCAACCACCGAGGACAGTGTCCGCCTGTGCAGGGAAGCTGCTGAAGGCCCTTACATTCATCAATCCGGGCCTTAGGCGTTTGCTATTTGGCTAATTGGATTACTCATTAATATTGGTTGTTTTAATTAATAATTAATTAATATTAGAATATACATATATCACTACTCATAGGAGCAGTTACAAAGCAATTATAGCAATAATATTATAATAATTATTACAATCATAATAATCACTCACGGTAACAAACTACTTAACAGTATAATATATTAATTTTCAATAAAATATTATTACTGAGATACGACTTATTTTTATATATATATATGAATGCAGTTCAGCTTCCTTCGGGTATTATCCCACGTCATTGTAGTGCTTTTAAAGTTGTAGCAACGTTTCAGCAGAATCTCATCTGCCATCATCAGGCTTCTGTATGGAGTTTGTATGTGGGTCAGGTTATCACAGGCGCTGGTTTTAAATTTGAGGCTAGCCTATTGTTGTGCCAGGATGTTTTTTTCTCCATCCTGATTGGTTGGGAGTCTTGGTCTGTGTTTATTGGACTTGGAGTTTGTTTGATTGGTGTTTCTGGTTTCTTCTGTCTGTTTTGTGGCTTTGATTGGCTGGCAACACTCTGTTCCTGTGTTGGAGGCTTTCAGTGTAGCTTGGCTTCGCGTGAAAGGACGGCTATTATCTATTAGGAAGCTAGGTTTCATCTGGGTGCCTGGTTGGAGTGTGTTTGAGCTGGAGGTATCAGAGGGAGTCTGTTTGTGCCCAGGTGTTTGCCTGGGTTGTGGTGTGGAGATCTTTCTATTTGAGAGTGCAGGCTTCCAAATGATTGACAGTCTGGTGGAATCATCTCTTCTGTTCATGCTTTCAGGTCTTTTTTCAATCTCTATGGCTTCTCTGATGATTCTGTGGCTTGGGTTTTCTATAGTGGCTAGGGTTTTAGTGCCATTGAAGTTGATGTTGTGACCTGTGGTTTTCATGTGTTGGACTAGTGAGGAGGTGTGTTCCAGCTTTTTTACTGCATTTTTGTGTTCATCCAGGCGGGTACTTATTCTTCTATTGGTCTGTCCAATGTATGTGGCCGGGCATGATGCACAGGGAACTTCGTATGTGATGCCTGTGTAGTATCTTACTGATTTTATCTGAAGTACCTCTTTTGTAGGCTAGGACAGCTGTTCCATAGGTCTGTTGATCTTCTAGGTCTCTGTTATGTCTTGGTGTGTTTTTGTGGATCAAGCTGGTGATTTTGTTTTTGTGGAAGCCGTTGGCTGTCAGTACTTTAGTCAGGGTGCATAGTTCAGTCTTTATATGTGTCTTGTCTGCCAGGCGTTTGGTTCTGGCAATTAGTGTTTTGGCCACGGAATTTATCTGTACTGGTTGATGGTGGGATTGGGCGTTGAGGTAGGGGTTGGTGTGTGTTTTCTTCTGGTATATGCTGTGTCCTAGTGTTTTGTAGATTGGTATATCAAGGAATGGTAGTTGTTTGTTTATTTCCGTTTCCATGGTGAACTTGATTTTGGGGTGTGTGCTGTTTAGGTGTGTTAGGAAATTGTTTAGGTTTTCTTTTCCATGGGGCCAAATCACAAATGTGTCATTGATGGGGCCAAATCATAAATGTGTCACAGTTTGGGTTTGTGGGTGGCATTAGCCAGGGCTCTGGATTCGAATTCTTCCATGAACAGGTTTGCAATGACGGGTGACAGTGGTGATCCCATAGTGGCTCCTTCAAATTGCTTGTATCTTTGTCCTTTGTATATGAAATATGTGTTGGTTAAGCAGTGTTCTGTTAGTTCCATGAGGTCTTTAGTTGGTTGGTATTTATTTTTGATGATTTCAAGAGTTTCTTTTATCGGGACTTGAGTGAATAGTGAAACCACGTCGAAACTTCAAAGCAGATCTTCTTGTTCCACGTGTAGATCTTTGATCATTTCTTAGAAGTGAATGAGTTTTGTACATATGAGTGTGTGAGTTTTGTACATATGAAGCTGCGGTTTCAGCATGGAGCTGTAGTTGTTTTGCTAAGTATTTAGCTAGGTTTTGTAATGGTGCTCCTTTGAAGCTGACTATGGGTCTGAGAGGTATGCCTTCTTTGTGTATTTTTGGGAGGCCGTATAATTTGGGGCATCTAGAAGATTTTTCTCTTGGGATGATCGTCTGTTGGATTTCTTTGCTTATGTGGCTGGTTATAATTTTCTTCTTGGTTAATTTTTCCAGATATGTGGTTGGGTGTGTGTTTATAGGTTTGTATGTGGAGTCTTGGAGTAGGTCTGTCAATTTTGTTTCGTAGTCTTTTCTTTCTTCTCAGAGAACTCTGAGAAGCACAGAGCTGAAGAAACAAGCCTGAAGATGATGAATGAGACTTCATCGAAACGTTGCCTAGATACTTCCAATTCTACGCGGGAGAAAACCCGAATAACCAAAGATCCACATACAAATACCCGCGAAACCTCAGAAAACATATATATATGGATCTTTGGTTATTCGGGTTTTCTCCCGCGTAGAATTGGAAGTATCTAGGCAACGTTTCGATGAAGTCTCATTCATCATCTTCAGGCTTGTTTCTTCAGTTCTGTGCTTCTCAGAGTAATGTGAGCTTGCAGCTGCTTCTTCCTTTTAACTGCTAGTGGGGGTGTGACTTGATTGGGTGGGGGTTTGGCTGTGTTCTGATTGGTAGGGGGGTTGGCTGTGTTCTGATTGGCTGGGGGTGTGTTCTGCTTAGGTGGGGGCTTGGTTGTGCTCAGGTTAGTCTTAGTTGCTGGGGGATTTGAGCTGGTGAGCTGTGATCTTGTTGTTTGGCTTCGTGTTTGTGGTCGTGCCACATCTTCATGGTGGGTGTCAGTTTGCTTCTTGTATGGGTCAGAGGGCTTTGAAGCGGGTGGTGGTGCAGCTGCAGTATGGCTTCTGGTTCGTGGTCGTGTCTCCTCTTCTGTGTGGGTGTGAGTCTTTTTTCTGCGTGGAAGTGTGGTGGTAGCATCTTGTGTGGCACTTGTGGGTGTGGGTCTGGTGTCATTCTTCATGTTAGGTACTCGTTTATTAATGAGGGCAGGTTTCCAAATGGTTGGTAGGCGGGAGGTATCATCTCGTTTATTCATGCTGTGTGGGCGTTTTTCTATCTCTATGGCTTCTCTGATTATTCTGTTGTTGAAGTGTTCGGTTTTGGCGATAGTTCTGGTATTTTTAAAGTCAATTTCATGTCCTGTGGCTTTGAGGTGTTGGACCAGGGAAGAGGTCAGTTCTTCTTTTTTGATTGAGTTCTTGTGTTCTTCAATGCGTGCACTCATTCTTCTGTTAGTTTGTCCTATGTATGTGGTGGGGCAGGCAGTGCAAGGGATTTCGTATACTCCTTGGTTTTCTAACTCGATTTTGTCTTTAGGGTTTCTTAGGATGGTGGATATTTTTCTGTTTGTGCAGAATGCTGTTTTAATGTTGTGTTTTTGGAGGATCTTGCTGATTTTGTCTGTAGTGCCTTTTATATATGGGAGGAGGGCTTTGCCATTCTCTTGTTCTCTGTCTTGGCTTTTGGTTGGGGTTTCTTTTTGGATTAGGTGGGTAATCTTCTTTTTTGGGAATCCATTGGCTGTAAGTACATTAGTGAGAGTGTGTAGTTCGGTTTTTAAGTGTTGTTCATCGGCTAAGCATTTTGTTCTGGAGATGAGTGTCTTGGCTACGGAACTGATCTGTGCTGAGTGGTGGTGTGAGAATGCATGTAGATAGCGGTTTGTATGTGTTTTCTTCTGGTAGATGGTGTGTCCTAGGGAGCCATTGGATTTTTTGTATACTAAGACATCTAGGAAGGGAAGTTGATTGTTGGCTTCTGTTTCCATGGTGAATTGTATTTTGGGGTGCAGGCTGTTGAGGTGTGTGAGAAAGTTCAGTTTTTCTTTCCCGCGTGGCCAGATTATGAAGGTGTCATCTACGTATCTGAGCCAGACTTTGGGTTTGTGATCATATTTTTCTAGAGCTTGTGTTTCAAAGTGTTCCATGTAGAGGTTTGCGATGACAGGTGAGAGGGGTGATCCCATGGGTGCTCCTTCTATTTGTTTGTATTTTTGTCCATTGTAGGTGAAATATGTATTGGATAGGCAGTGGTTGGTAAGATCTAGGATGTACTTGGGGGGGTTGTATTTGTTTTGGATGGCTGTCAAGGCTTCTTTTATAGGCACTTGGGTGAAGAGGGATATGACATCGAAGCTCACTAGTAGGTCGCTGGGTTGTAAGTTTTGTTTCATTATGATCTCAATGAACTGGAATGAGTTCCTTACATGTGAGTTGATAGATTCTGCATAGGTCTAAACCCCTAAACACTGACCCCACCAGATCCAAAATAAAAGCCTCCCCCATCAGCAAAGAAATCCAGCAAAGAATCATACCCAGAGAAAAATCATCCAGATGCCCTAAGCTGTATGGTCTCCCCAAGATACACAAAGAAGGAACCCCACTACGACCAATAGTCAGCTCCATAGGCTCACCTCTACAAAACTAAAATAAAAGGGGGCAATAAGTACTTTATCAGGGCAACCGTTTTTGACTCAGATCGGACCCTGGGCATGCCAACCGCCTTGTACACAGATTATATTCAATTACTGTTATTCTAATTTTAATCAAAATGGCAGATGGTAGCACCTCTCAGTCACCTTGCTTGAAGATAAAAGCCAAATCAAAACACAGTGGAAATTCTAAAGTCTCAGAAAGGGACGCCTTAAGGCGCCATGAGGCCTTACAAAAGCAAATAGACAGGCATTCTCGAGAGGTCCACACTGTATCTCAGGGTGCCCCCTCTTTCAGTCTGCCAGTTTTTTTCACACCGTCCTCCTCTTCTAGATCTCTCCCTTTCATCCAGGTGCAGCTTAACTTCCTAAGGAAAACAGGGTCAAGTGTCTGGAACACCAACCAGATGGGCCCCTGAAGCCCCTGAATTCACTCCAATAGCCGTTGGTCTTCGCCAGGGTGACAGCTTCATTGAGGAGGTTCCAGAAAGGAACAAGAAAGAAAGCCTGGATGGAGATGGCTATTAGCCAAGGGATTGCAGCGGGGCTTCAACACGCGGTAATGTCCAGACCTTACCCTATAGATACTGACCAAGAGCCTCAACCTCTGAGGTCACTGACCAGGTCAGAACAACACCAGTCCCAGGTACATTTACAGGGGGAGACCCCTCTCCAAGGGCCGGAGGAGGAAGTGGAGGAAGTAGATCAAATCTTTCAAATGGCCTAGTCTGAAGTGGGATCAATTCACGATAGTGAGCCCCTTTCAAAGGCAGACCCCTTAGAAGGGGAAATGTCTGAGGATGAGGGTCTTATTCCTGACCAGCCTGCTTTTACAGGCTTATACCGGCCACAGCTTTTCAAATCTTTCTTGTTTAAGGCAAAGTATATTGGAGGCCTAAACAAGCCAAAACCTTCTGACACACCTGACCCTTCAGGGGAAGGACCAGAGGACATGACCTTCAACCAACCGGTAGTTGAAGCAGAGATAATTCCAGTCCCACCTATATTTCGGACCTGGTGCAGAAGCAGTGGGCTTCTGCAGCAGTATACACCTCCCCAACTGGACAGGATAGGAAATACTTCAACTTGGACCCTGAATTTGCAAAGTTTCTGGGGACTCCCAAGATAGATGAGCCTATAGTGGATTTCGTGTCCCCCTTAAAAGCCGGAGGAAAAACGGGTCGAGCTAGCCCTACGCAGAGCTCAGGCAGCTGCTGAATTCTCTGCTGATGCTACCTATCACACAGTCAAGTTTTCAGCAAGGGCCATTACCTCGCATGTCACAGCGAGTCACTTGCTATGGTTAAGACACTGGCAAGCCGACTTCAAACACAAATCCAAGCTGGCATCATCCCTCATTGCGGTAGATAGATTGCTTGGCCCTTCCCTGGATCCCCAACTAATTGAAACATGCAACAAGAAGAAAATTCTTCCCTTTTTTTGGAAGTCAGATTCTAGAACCCCCCAGTCCTTTCAGAGGGGATCTTTTTCGATCTTTCTATCCGGGATCGTTCTCTTCCAGATACCAGAGACCCCCAGCAGTTAGACCAGACAACAACCAGATAGGTCCGTCTCAGTGGACAGAGGCAGAAGGGATGGTCAATCCAAAAGATCCTATCGGGGAACAGGGAGCAGGCCCTTCCAGCGACCAAGATAACACCCGGGTCCTAATTCGCATTGGCGGACGCCTTAAGTTATTCGCTGACCAATGGGACTCCTCTACCTCTGACACCTGGGTCAGGGATACAGTTAGATTTGGCCTCGCGCTGGAGGTTAGATCCAATTCTCCAGATCCCTTCATCTCATATCCTCCTTCCAGAGACCCGGTCAAGCGTAATCTTATGGATTCCGCTGTCCAACATATACTGGATATACAAGCCATCCAACCAGTAGCGACCAATCAACGAGGATAGTTTTATTCACATCTTTTCGTTGTGCAAAAAAAAATAAAATGGGGGGGGGTGGAGAGCGATAATAGATTTGAAACATCTCCACTGTTTCTTAGTACATCGCAAATTTAAAATGCATACCCTCTAATTAATATTACTGGGTATCAGGAAAGGAGATGTGCTCACATCCATAAATTGACGGAGGCGTACTTGCACATTGATATTCGGCCTTCCATTATAAATTTCTGAGATTCTGCTACAATAACCACCATTTTGAATTTGTGGCCCTTCCATTCGGATAAGCCTCCGCCCCCAGGACCTTCACCAAGGTCCACGCGGTGATAGCGGCCCACCTCAGGAACATCTTGGTACGCCTCCAGCGTTATCTTGACGATATTTTGATTTTATCTCTTTCCGCTCATCAGGCAGTCATAGACACTCAGAACACATTACTATCCTTACTAGAGCATGGCTTCTTAATAAATTGGAAGAAGAGTCTATTAACTCCATCGACTCAGATGATCCATTTAGGGGCGATCATCATGAAAGGCAAGGTTTATCTGTCACCAGATAGACTAAATAGCATTCAAAAATTGGTTAAGGAGATCAGGTTGCTTAAGAAGGTGTCCTTAATGGACCTATAAAAATTGTTGGCCAAAATGATCCTCATGTCTTTCTATTTCCCTTGGGGCTGCCTTCACACTAGATCCCTCCAGTGGTTCCTGCCACCGTTCCAGCGATCCGGCCGAAGCAACTCCAAACACAAAGTCAGGGTTCCACCCAAGGTTCTCATATCTCTCCTCTAGTGGTCCAAACCGATTATCAATGGAGGCTGTCTCTTCAAGGAGCCACAAAGGCTCACCATCATCACAGATGCCAGTCTGTTTGGATGGAGAGCTCACGTTCAGTCGCTCTCAACCCAAGGCAGATGGTCTGACACAGTACAGTCATGCAGCATAAACTGGGTGGAATTTTACAATACACCTGGCCCTTCACAACTTCTTCCCCTAGGTAACACGGTCAGCACATACTGATACTGACAGACAATGTAACAGTCAAAGCTCACATAAACAAGCAGGGGAGCACCCAATCGAAGCAGCTAATGCGGGAAGCGGAGCGCCTGTGTCGCTGGGCAGAATAACATACTTTCCATCAAGGCAGAACACATTTAGGGTCTGTCAAATGCACAGGCAGATTGGCTAAGCAGGGCCACCATAGATCAATCGGAGTGGCGCTTCCGCCCATCTCTATTTCAAGAAGCGGCACGGACATTTGGTCAGCTGGTGGGGGACCTATTTGTTTCCCCTCTCAACTCTCAGCTCCTGAGATTTTTTCCAGATACCCATCCCAAGGGGCGGAGAATTTCAACTCGCTCCACTGTAGTTGGCCCCAGGTCTCCTGTATGTATTCCCTCCACTTCTGCTGGTTCCCAAGGTCACCCAGAAGTTACTAGACAAGAGAGTGGAATTACTTCTAGTAGCAACTCACTGGCCAGATGGTCATGGTTCGCAGACCTCCGCAGTCTCTTGGTAACTCCCCCCTGGAGAATTCAGTCAGAATCTCATTAACTCAGGGCCCCCTTCAACATCCGGACTCTCAATGGTTACAATTGACCGTCTGGAGGTTGAGTGGAGTGGTTTGAAAGGCGGAAAGCTCTCCAATAGGGTTATCGACACTATCCTAGCTGCCAGACGCCCCTCAACAATTCGCATTTACAACGCCACATGGTCCACCTTCTGCAAAAGGGTGTAGTAAGTTCAAATTGATCCTGCCTCTCCCTCTCTCGCTCAGACTCTAGAGTTTTTACAGGAGGGACTTGATAAGGGGTTGTCACTCAAAGCAGGTGGCGGCCTTGGCATCAGTTCTCACTTGCGAGGGCCTCAGTTCTCTTTCATATCATCCATACATAAGGTTTTCCCTCGAGGAGCCTCCAATTATACACTCTCTAGCAGTGTACCGTTATCCCATCTGGGACCTTATCAAGGTCCTTGTGGCTCTGACTAAGGGACCTTTTGAACCTTTGAAAACATCAAGTCTCCACTTCTGACGTACAAAGTAGTTTCCCTTGTAGCGATCACTTTTGCTCATTGTGTTTCAGAAATTGCAGCCTTGTCTATCAGACAAGATCTCTGCATTTTCATGCTGGTCGAGTGGTTCTTCGCCCCAATCTCACATTTATGCCAAAGGTCAATTCATAGAGCACAAGAGCTTATTCTTCCAAATTTTTTGCCCCAGTCCTTCACAGGGGATGGAAAGACAATGGCATAAGTTTGATGTGAGGCGTGCACTGCGAATCTATATCAAGCGTACAGCATTTTTTTAGGAAATTGGAGGCTTTATTTATGTCTTTCAGCCCAATACTCAAGGTTGCATAGGTCTCAACATCTACGATAGGCCGTTGGATAAGGGCTGCAATAGCAAAAGCATATCAGGCCCAATCTCTGCAGGTGCCTAAGGGCATAACAGCTCATTCAACAAGGAGTGCAGCAACTTCGGCAGCATGGGCCACACAGGCATCAATAACTGAAATCTGTCGGGCCGTGGCTTGGGCTTCCCCATCGCCCTTCATTAGACACTACAAAATTGATGTGTTTGCTTCTGCTGAGGCTTCCTTCGGCAGAAGAGTTCTGCAAAGGGTCCACAGAGACCAGGAGGAGATTCCAGACCAGACGGAGTCCCTCCCATAGGACAGATCAAGCTTTGGTATGTCCCACTACTGGATGCTCTGAACAGCTCATAAGAGAAAGGGTGTTGGTACTTACCTGATACGCCCGTTCTCTTTGAGCTGTGAAGAGCATCCAGCCCCACCTTTTTTTTCCGTCTGGTGGGGTCCTGTTTCGGCTAATGAACTTTTTTGTATGTGAGGATGAGAGCGCTTTTTTTCTCTCGTCTTCGCCAAAACTGGGGAACGCTGAGTAATCACATGGTGGAGGAGGAGTGTTCCACAAATCAAGCTCAGCCTGTGAATGCGGAGACTAAGCACCTCCCACTACTGGATGCTCTTCACAGCTCAAAGAGAATGGGCGTATCAGGTAAGTACCAACACTCTATTCCTTTGTTTCCAGAGCTCTAAACCCACCAGAGACCATTGTTTTATAGTCTCCTCACAAGAAGCAACTATATGGGACATTCTCCAATGAATTGCTCCGAGAATCCAGTAGTGGGAGGTGCTTAGTCTCTGCACAGATAGGCTGAGCTTAATTGATAGGACGATCCTCCTACTCCCTGGGTTCCTCCTTCGCGTCCCCCAGGTTTAGCTCAGCCTTCGTTGAGTAGGCAGCTTTCTCCTTGGCTGGAATAGGAGCAAGTTTGAGGATTGGTCAGGAGATACTAGAAAATACAGGCAGTCCTCAACTTAACAACAATAATGGAGCCTGGAATTTTTTTCGTATGTTATGATGGTTGTAAGTCAAGGCACCCATGCGACTGAAATGATTTTTCATGGCAATTCTTAAGCAAACCTGTTGTCTGCAATAAGTGGTTTTTGCCAAAACCCATGGAAAAACAGTATAAATCTTGGTCATGTGAATGGGAATCTGCAAATGGCTGTAAATGTGTCCCAAATGTGATCTTGTGACCATGGGGGAAGAACCTTGAATCCAGGTTGTAAATACATATTGGGAGTTCTGCCGTAATTTCTGACTTAGTTGCTTAATGAATGGTTGTAAGCTGAAGGCCACTTGTAAGTTTTCAGTTGAATGGCATTATTCAAATCAAATCGAAACATAAGGAATTTGCAATAGCCTTGCATCTGGCTTATCATCTTATTCTACACCAACCTGTTATAAATCTTACCAGAACATTCCCTTGGCAACCTATAAATCTGCCCTCAAGATGCCAATAAAGGATATCTTCATTCTAGCATTTGGCACCCTAAATTGCCTCCTCCTTTTGACTTGTTTTTTTCTGATGAAGACAATTGCTTCCTTTGAAAATAGTAGACAGCAGAATGATAGAAGGTAACCTGAGGTTTATTAGTTTGTTACTTATATATATTTATCCACGCATCATATCTCTCTTTTCTGAAATGTATAAATATCAGGGCATCTCTTTGGCTTAAGGAGCAGCTCTGAAGTTTAGAGGAGCTCGTCCTTTTGGTGAGGTCTCCTCTAGCTCTGTACTATTTATATAATAAAAAATTGCAGTGAGCCTTGATTGTTTGCTTTGTTGACCTATGTTTTGATTCCCCAGAAAGAGTGGTGATTTATTTCATATTGGTGTAGCTGAGGATCCAAAATTAGGTCCTTTGTGGAGATATGGACCAATCTGCATCTTGCAGCTAATGATGAGAACATATGTGTTGGAGGCAGAACTCTGCTTGAATGTTGGAGATGCTTCTCCTGGCAATAGAGACAACTCTGTGGAGGATTACATTTGCCAAATCCTAAAGTCTAGACAGGCATCATGTGAGAAATGGGGAGGTTAGATTGCTGAATTAAATAGCTAAGAAAACATTAACTTTCTTTGTTCTGTTTCTTATTGATTCTGCTGGACATGTTTTCTGCTGTAACAAATGCTAGCTCTACTGAAGCATTAAATGGCATTTAAAGGTACTTTTGCTATTCACTAGACAATCCATGATTCATTGGGTCATTGTTTCAGAGATATTTCCTTACCTAAACAGAGAAAAACAATTTCTGCAAGCAGGCAAAAAAAATAATAATTCAGTAGCAAGGGGGAATGATGTTCAACTTCCTGTTGGCTTCCCCATTGAATTTCCTTGTGGGAGGCTGGCAGTGAACTTGGAAATCTTCCTTCCTTCCTTCTTTTCTCCCCTCCCTCCCTCGTATTGAGTCATCCTTTCAAAGATGCTTACTAACTGGATTCCTCAGTGCCTTCAACAATAAAACAGCTTCTGATATATAGCCTTCACTGGAAAAGTTGGGATATATTCAGAGATGTGTCTGCCTTGAAAACAACTCATGTATCGCAGTCAAACATAAGCACCGGAAATGTTTCATGACATTTTGCATTATGTCATAAAGTGCTTCATAATACTGTTTATGAAATAAAATGTTTTATAAAATTTGACACATTTCAATTTCATAGGAGACATGGGTTCCAGATTTTGAACCCATTTTGAAAGTTAGCCCATCTGAAGTGCCTTGGTTGAAAATGTTTTATCCTATGGTGCACCATTTCACCCAGTTAAATAGTACAGGAATTACGAGTTATTGGTGGTGTATAGTTATACATAAGTACAGTTAGAAAAATAACTCTTGATTATCTTTACTGATTTTGTGAAAAACAAACTGTATATGGATGGTTTGACTTATTTGAAATCCTGGAAAAGGGTGTGAGTGTGAGTCTATGTGTGGATGGAGATGGATATTTTAAATTACCATGTAGGAGGTATGGTCATTGTATATACTTAGTTTGTGTGGAATCTGGATTTAATTTTGATATCATCTGTTAAATGAACTTGGATAGTAACGGGAGAGGAGGGAGAATCCTGGCAAGGGTAGGAAACAGCTATTTATAGAATATAAATTTGACTACAGGTAGTCCTCATTAAATGACCATTTGTAGTTATAACGGTGATGAAAAAGTAACTCTGCAATTAGTCCTCACATTAACAACCTAGGCAGACCTTCAAAACAAAAGAAAGCTGTAGTAAAATCATAAGCACAATCACAGTTTCACTTAGTGACTGACCCACTTATGTGAGTTGCTGATCCCAGTTGTGGTCAAGGACTACCTGTAGTTACTTTTGAGACACCAGACCTATATAAATAACCGATGTGGATGGGCCAGTTTTTAAAAGAACCTTGCTTTAAAGGACAGTTGTAGTTTTACTTATTAAACTGTCCCAACACAAGACTTCTACTGAATAATGGCAGTCCTTGAACAGGTAAACCTTCTTAAACAGTACGTGTTCTTTATGTAGGCTGCGAGGATATTATTGCCGAGAGCATCTCACTGGAAACCTTAATTGCCGTTCTCAAGTGGAGCTCCCAGCCTTATGGCTCCAAGTGGGTACACCGCCAAGCCCTACATTTCCTCTGTGAGGAGTTTTCCCAAGTAATGACTTCAGATGTCTTTTATGAACTTTGCAAAGACCACTTGCAAACTGCTATCCAGTCAGACTACTTACAGGTAATTGTTTCCTCCCATTCAATTATTTTTTATTAAGTGCTGAATCAGGCTTTCTTACTAACGATAGGGAACAGAAACATGCGGATCCTAAAACTTTGACCACAGGAGAAAAACAGAAGAAGAAGCAAAACCTGGCTTGAATTAATGTGTGCAGAACAGGTTCTTCCTCTTTCCTTATTCTGGCATTTATACATACAAGTTGCTTTTAGAGGTAGTGATTAAGGAAAGTACTCTCCTTTCCTGGCATATAACCCAGCCCAAATTGACAGTATAAACTATCTCTTGAAAGCCTAATAATAGCCTACAAGCAGTTGCAAATTATTTTAAGTGAAACTCTTTTAGGCTTAATTTTTGTCTTGCCTTTTCAGAGGTTTATAGAAATTATATAGTAGTCTCACACTAACAACATACATTTGAAGAAAATAGGAAATCCAGGCTCCTCATTGAAATACACTTTTCTTGTTGGATAGGTACTGAATCTCCCTGATTTTGATTACTTCATTCCTCCACAGTTCTATTCTAGATCACTAAATGAAAAAAGCTCCATCGATTGTGGTTACCTAGTTCAAAAAGCCTCTCACTGGAATTGCATATTATCTTGAAAAATACATCTTTGTATGCTTTTTTTGCTCTGATTACATAGCATGAAATTTGGAAAATTTGGTTCACATACTTGTCTTATTTTTCAGTCCCTTCAGCTTCAGAATACTTAAAGTTCTTTTAAAAATCAGAATGTCAGTCATATTCCTCTACATGTTATTAAATATCAACTAGAGGCCTATGGTTAGCTCCAATTTCTTTGTCCCCTGGTTTCTTTTGGCATATCAAGAATACTTTAAAAAGGAAGTGGTTTGGGATTATATTTATCTTGTTTCATTTAAATATTTCTGAAGCATATAATATGCTTAGAGAAGGACCAATTTGTTAACTCATGCTTGCCTGGAATAAAGCAGGAGAAATGAGAGAATTTCTTGCATAAACATCCACAAATCCATTGGGCGGAGAGGAGATGCAGGCAGTGGCATCCACAGGGTCTGTGTCAGCCCTTCCAGATAAACCAGACAGGAAGTGTGAGTGGATGAGCTAATTTTACTTTATTGTAAGGCTCCATCAACAAAATCTTGCATGTTTGAAGGTACAAACTTCCCACCACTATTTTTAACCGCCTGATCAATTAGGGTGAGACTCTTAAACCACTGGGAGCTCCTGTCTGTCTTGGCTAGTTGTTTCCGAGGCAGCAACTCTTCCCCTTGTTTTCCAAAGTCATCCACAAATAATAATATAAGATTATACACTGCTCAAAAAAATAAAGGGAACACAAAAATAGGACATCCTAGATCTGAATGAATGAAATATTCTTATTAAATACTTTGTTCACTACATAGTTGAATGTGCTGACAACAAAATCACACAAAAATTATCAATGGAAATCAAATTTAGCAACCCACGGAGGTCTGAATTTGGAGTTACACTCAAAATTAAAATGGAAACAAACACTACAGGCTGATCCAGCTTTGATGTAATGTCCTTAAAACAAGTCAAAATGAGGCTCAGTAGTGTGTGTGGCCTCCACATGCCTGTATGATCTCCCTACAATGCCTGTGCATGCTCCTGATGAGGTGGCAGATGGTCTCCTGAGGGATCTCCTCCCACACCTGGACTAAAGCACTCCCCAACTCCTGGACAGTCTGTGGTACAATGTGGTGTTGGTGGATGGAGCGAGACATGATGTCCCAGATGTGCTCAATTGGATTCAGGTCTGGGGAACGGGCAGGCCAGTCCATAGCATCAATGCCTTTGTCTTGTAGGAACTGCTGACACACTCCAGCCACATGAGGTCCAGCACTGTCTTGCATTAGGAGGAACCCAGGGCCAACTGCACTAGCATATGGTCTAACGAGGGGTCTGAGGATCTCATCTCAGAACCTAATGGCATTCAGGCTACCTCTAGCGAGCACATGGAGGGCTGTGTGGCCCCCTAAAGAAATGCCACCCCACACCATTACTGACCCACTGCCAAACCGGTCATGATGGAGGATGTTGCAGGCAACAGAACATTCTCCACGGTGTCTCCAGACCCTGTCACGTCTGTCACATGTGCTCAGTGTGAACCTGCTTTCATCTGTGAAGAGCACAGGGCGCCAGTGGTGAATTTGCCAATCTTGGTGTTCTCTGGCAAATGCCAAATGTCCTGCATGGTGTTGGGCTGTCAGAACAACCCACACCTGTGGACGTCGGGCCCTCATACCACCCTCATGGAGTCTGTTTCTGACCGTTTGAGCAGCCACATGCACATTTGTTGCCCACTGGAGGTGATTTTGCAGGGCTCTGGCAGTGCTCCTCCTGTCCCTCCTTGCACAAAGGCGGAGGTAGCGGTCCTGATGCTGGGTTGTTGCTCTCCTATGGCCTCCTCCACATCTCCTGATGTACTGGCCTGTCTCCTGGTAGCGCCTCCATGCTCTGGATATTATGCTGACAGACACAGCAAACCTTCTTGCCGCAGTTCCCATTGATGTGCCATCCTGGATGAGCTGCACTACCTGAGCCACTTGTGTGTGTTGTAGACTCCGTCTCATGCAACCACTAGAGTGAAAGCACCGCCAGCATTCAAAAGTGAGCAAACCATCAGCCAGAAAGCATAGGAACTAAGAAGTGGTTGCCACCTGCAGAACCACTTCTTCATTGGGGATGTCTTGCTGACTGCCTATGCTTTCCACCTGTTGTCTATTCCATTTGCACAACAGCATGTGAAATTAATTGTCAATCAGTGTTGCTACCTAAGCGGACAGTTTGATTTCACAGAAGTGTGATTGACTCGGAGTTACATTGTATTGTTTTAAGTGTTCCCTTTATTTTTTTGAGCAGTGTACTTATGACTATGCAATCAAAGCCTCTGCCCTTGGTACAAGCATACAAAAAGTGGGATGGGGGGAGAGTTAATTCATACAATTGCAACTGCCATCTTTTTAAAAAAAATTCTCTTTTGGACACCATGTTCATGTAACCTATTGATATCATCATCATCATCATCATCATCATTATCATCATCATGTATTTACACTTACCTGCTGCCTTACTCCAGCACTTCTATCAATTCTTAGTGATTGTTCAATCCACTTTTCAGTCCTTCTGCAATGCAATGCAAGAAGCAGAATTTCATTTCGGGAGAGGGGATGTTATAGTTTTCTCTCTTCTTTATATTTCACTCATCAAACTACTTTAATTATTTAAAAAAAATTAAAATGCTCGCATTCTACAGAATAAAATATGAGATGATGCAACACATTCCCTCCCCCCCAAGAAAACATTGCAACAGCAGCAAACAAAGTCTAGATACATATTATTAGGCACTTTTGTTCAACAACTAGGTCTCAAAGACATCCCCAGGACTATTGATTGAATGAGAATGAAAATATACACACACACACGCACACACATGCACTCATAAGGAAAAGTAGAATACTTCAATAAAATCCCTTTGTAGAATTAGTAGTGCTAGTAATAAAAACTGTAGGAATTTGACTGAAATGCAATGATCAACAGTAGCATATTGTGTTACAAATCTTTGGCATTAAGGAGCTTAATGAGCTGTAATTTATTATCTAAACTTCATTAGAATAAGCACTTTTGGCCTAAAAGTTGATTTGATGATGCTGTGTGCCTATGACTATGTTTTTTTATGTTTTGTTTTAAATCCCTCTTCAATAGGCGAGTGAGCAAGATATCTTGAAATACCTTGTGAAATGGGGTGAACATCAATTAATAAAAAGAATTGCAGATCGAGGTAGGTGTTTAATTGATGCTATATTTCACTGTTAATAAGGAAATACTTGTATTTAATATTGAAATGCAGACTGAAACATGCATTTTAATATGAAATACAGGGCTTATGAAGCTAACATACATTCATTCATTCATTCATTCATTCATTCATTCATTCATTCATTCATTCATTCATTCTATCCACTGGTAATATTTCCATGTCGGAAATGGGGAAAGGACTTGCTGGTGACATCACCATTGCCCAGGGGCAGCCACCCTGTCTGTAATAGCAGCAGAAATTAGCCAGACCTTTTGGCACATTGATGTATTGTCCACTGCAACTCTGAAATTCCTTATATATTCATTTGTTTATGGTGTTTACGTGTGTGTTTTGCACCAACAAGAGTTTAACTAGCTAATAAATGTGTGTACAGGTAATGCCCAATTTACAACCATAGTTGGGACTGGAATTTTGGTCATAAGTCGCTGCGATCATAAGTTGAGGCACCACCTGACTGGACTCAATTTTATAACTGTTTTTTTTATTATCAAGCCACCATATTTAAATGCAGTCCATATATTTGACTAGTATAGCATATATTGCAGTGATGGTGATAATGCTATCCATTCAGTCATGTCTGACTTTAGGAAATTTTATGGGCCAGGTTCTCCACATCTTCCAATCTTGCACTGCTTCTTTGAGTTGTTCGGTGTTCTAGCTGATGTTGGCTTTGAAAGAATTTTCAGTGATGAGAAGGCAGTTCTAAGATATTATGTCATTAAAATCCTAAATCAGCATGGGCCTCCCAAACTTTCTTTTCTGGCTAGCAGAGCCCCTTCCGCCCACACAAAATTCAGAAAAATTGTATGATGAGCATTAAAATAAGCTTACAAAAGCTTTTCAAACAAATGGAAAGCAATGCTATCCTAAAAATCAAAGAGCAAACTAGAAAATTATTCCCCCCATATTTACCTCAACTTTAGCTTCTAGCACCTCTATTTGAGGAAACAACAATAGCACTTAGACTTACGGTATATACTGCTTCATAGTGCTTTCCAGCCATCTCTAAACGGTTTATAGAAGAGTCAGCATATTATCCCTAACAATCTCTCTCCTCATTTTACCGACCTTGGAAGGATGGAAGGCTCAGTCAACCTTGAGCCAGTCAGAATCAAACTCCTGGAGTGAGCAGTGAGTTAGCCTGCAGTAACACATTCTAACTACTGTGCCACCATGGCTCTTTAACACATGCTTATATGTAAGTAACAGTGATGTTAATTACATGACAATAGGTCTCAAATCAGCTTACAGTAAAAATTAACCTACATCAAAGAACTAAAGCTATTTAAAAAAAAAACAGAAGTTTTTTTATTTGGGTTAATTTTATGGTAAGCTGGTCCAAGACCTGATTTTTATATAAGTAATGTTCATAAGTAAGAAATAACAAAACTTTAGAATAAGTATGTCTTTAATTATTTTTTTTAATTGAAACACATGAGTAAATAACTTATTTAATTTGTCAGAACCCAATTTACTGAGTGGCACAGCTCATAGTGTGAACAAGCGTGGTGTAAAGAGGCGAGATCTTGATATTGAGGAATTAAAAGAAATCCTTTCCCCTCTCTTACCGTTCGTCCGCATTGAGCACATTCTGCCTGTGAACAGTGAAGTACTAACAGATTCAGTAAGTATATTTTAAAGCTTCCTTTGAATCCTGTTTCAGCTTTTTATGCTAGTATCCATGAGAAAAGTGCAGAAAAAAATGGGCCAGGAAGAATCCAATCAGATCCAGGGGTTTGTCTCTTTGGTGATATCCAACAGATCACCCAAATCACCATCAAAGAACAGATCTCTCACCCCTGATTTAGGTCACTATATAAAATGTATTGTGGTTTTGAAAGCTTTGGGAGTACTTGCTCTGATTCTTTAATCAGTTTTTTTTTTAATTTGGTATAGGTTCAGTTATTCTTTACTGGTGACTCTCATCAGCTTGTGCATGGTTTGCTGTTTTATACTTAAAAATCATTGTTACCTTTCTGATGTGATGTTTTCTTTTAAAGATGAAGAGAGGTCTCATTAGTACACCTCCTTCAGACATGCTGCCAACTGCAGAAGGTGGAAAGTCAAATGTGTGGCTGCGACAAAAAAATGCCGGAATTTATGTGAGGCCGAGGCTGTTCTCACCATATGTGGAGGAGGCTAAGGTAAAATGATGTATTAATGCTGCCGTCCATCTCATAAATAGCTGGCAGTTACCCAGCTTGCCATGTAACTCATCTGACCAAGGGCATTCCATATTCAGAACGATATTTTAAAAGTATGATGAGTTTGAAGTGCTCAAGATGATTTTGAAACCGGTAACAGACCTCTGCAGGCAGACATCAATATTTTTGAATGCTAAGTCTTCTTTTTTCCAGGTTCTCATCCTGGATTCACTAAGGATTCTTTACAGTATGTGACGATCTGATAAATTATTAGAGGACAGATAGGCTTCCATTTCCTTAGTGCTGGTGTCTCCAAAAGAACAGGATTTCAGATCTTTTCTTCCATGCAATTACTCTACCTGCTGAACACATTTGAAAGATGGATTTAATCTCTTCTCATCTCTCTGAGTTTTCTCTGAGCATGCGCCTTTCCATTCACCCCGTACATATGTACACATTTGCAGCGACCTTTTGGCTTGTCTAGACAGAAGAAGGCATCTTCTTCCTAAACAGAACTGAGCCAGTGTCCTTCTGTGTCTGGAGGAAGGGACTACGTGCTTTCCTTTACAAGGAAGGAAAGGATGACAGAAGAAAGCAGGGAACAACTGCACACTTTTTCCCTCTCTCTGAATGCCTTCCTCTATGGGCCAATTTTAAGAACAAAGCCTTTCCACCCCCCAGAGGCGCGAGGAGAAAAAATATCCAGATCTTCAATGCCATTCAGTTTCCCAGAATGTCACACAGTGTGAAATTTGATCCTGTTTTCTGTTTGTGTGGCACTTATACAAGACAGTTTGCACTATAATGCAAATTTTGTATGAGGATTTTTTTTTTGTACCCTTTTTACAGTGAAATCATTTGGTATTTTTTGGTTATCAGCAATATTTCAGATAATATGCAGGTGGCATATTGTGTTTGTAAGATTGACAAATTAAGACCCACATTAGCAAAGTGGCTTCTTTGAATATTAGTGATTCCATTAAAAGTCATCTGAAGGATTAGTGAGTCATAAGAGTAGAAGCTGTCCATATTTAATATACAGAATGTATAAAATTATATGTAAAAGAAATAAAATTATATTTCCTGAAAAAGTAACATTCTGTTATCTATTCTTATCTACCATTATATGGTTTTTTTTTAAAAGAAGGCTATATCTAGTACAGATAATCCTCAACTTACAACAGTTCATTTAGTGACAAAGTTCAAAGTTACAACAGCACTGAAAAAAGTGACGTAGGACCATTTTTCACACTTCTGACTGTCACAGCATCCCCATAGTCACATAATTAAAATTCAGACGCTTGGCAACTGACTCATATTTATGACAATTGCAATGTCCCGAGGTTCTGTGATCCGCTTTTGTGACCTTCTGGCAAGCAAAGTCAGTGAGGAACCCAGATTAACTTAACAACTGGATTACTACCTTATCAACTGTGGTGGTTCACTCAACAACTGCAGCAAGAAATGGGCCAAAAAAGGTCATGAAATGGGCCAAAATTTACTTAGCAACAGAAATTCTGTGCTCAGTTGTCATTAGTTGAGGACTACCTGTATTTATTACCTTTTTATTTCAGTACATTAGGGCAAAACATTTCTTTTTCCTTTGTTGTTTTAGTCACTTCTGGATGAGATGATGGTGGAGCAGACGGATCTTGTCCGTTTACGGATGGTTAGAATGTCCAATGTACCAGACACCCTGTACATGGTAAACAATGCTGTTCCACAGTGCTGTCATATGATAAATCACCAGCAAATGACTAGTAATCAGTCCAGTCCTCCTTCAGTTGTAGCCAATGAAATTCCAGGTATGTTTTTAAGCCAATTCATAAATACATTGTTCTTGGTTATGAAATTCTTTAACATTGAAATACCAGAGTTTCATGAAAAAATAAAATCAGGTGGATAAGTGATGATAATTAATATAGGGTGATAATGCCCTGATAATTTTTAACAGGACATTTCTAGTTCTTTTCACTGTAAAGCAGAAAAAAAAAATCTGGGAATTTTGTCCTTTGCAAGCTGGGTCCATTGTGAATATGTTAGTAGAAAAAAATATTTCCCCCCTTTTCCCATTTCTTTAAGTTTAGATAGAAATAAAATGTATTAGTTCATCCATGATGAGCGCTTGCAATAAGACATATATTCATATTAGTTTGGTATTTTGGATTAATGTAAGACTCATTTTAAAAATACATACATTTCTGCCTAATCAAGAAAGAATGTGGTGGATTTATGTTTGACACAATATATTCTTATTAAAAAGTATATAAAACAAGATGAAGGCATGGTCGCTTTAAGTTTGGAGTACAGAATATGTCAGAACAGGCATAAATAGTGGACGGTGTTCAAAGGTTCTTGTGATGCCAGAAATTCTTATGGGCATTCTTCTTTTCAAGTTTATGTATAAGAGAAGACTTTTATAAAGCTGCCCTCCAAATGCAGACCTTCATTGAAGCTAATCCAAGAACTAAGCTTAAATGAACTGCCAAAAGTGAGTCTGGTGCCAAGTCTGGTGCCAGGGCTCAAGAATTAAGTTTGTTGTCAGCTGCCAATATTGTGTTGGAAGTATAGGTATCTGGTCCTATTCCTTGCTTTGCTACTCACAGCAATCCATCAGTGGTAAGAGAGAGGAAAATGGGATGCCCAGATTTGGCTAGAAAACTTGCTTTTTATTACCTGTGTCCAGTGGTGGTATTCAAATAAAGTTGCCACCAGTTCGGTGGGTGTGGCTTGGTGGGTGTGCTTTGAGTGTGTGCACGCACTTTGCGTGCATGCATGTGCCAAACACTCACTTTGCACAGGCGCAGAGACATTTGCGCAGGCGCAGAGGCATTCTAAGTTGCTTCTGCACGATGCCGTTCTCTGCAGCAGCTGCCACACGGCGCTATTCTGCGCTACACAAAGCAGCTGTGCTTCAAATTCTGGCCATAAAAGTGAGTATGGGAGCCAGGATGGGTGGGTGGGCCAAACACAGAGCAGTGGAGAGAACCGGTTCTGTCTCCATTGCTCATCGCTGCTACCAGCTCTCCAGAACCGGGCAAAACCAGTCAAATACCACCACTGCCTGTGACCTCCTCATGTAGAAAAGTCCTTGGGGGTTGTGCACAACATGATAAAAGCTGAGCTGCATAGCTGCTACAGTTATTTTCAGGTTATGCAGCAGAAAATTGTTGTTGAACACAAGGGGGCAACCCTTGAAATTAATTCCAGTCGCTGAATAGCTCAGATTTAGGGGACAAAAAAGCCACAGTGGACAACATTGATTCATGAAGATGAATGAAGCTGGAATATTTCAGGAGGGTTTTTTTTCCCTTTGGTTGGATCCTTTAAAAAAAAAAAAACCACCTTTAGAAAGCTTGCTTATCTTACATGACAGTTTTCTTTTATTTCCCAATTCAAAATGACCAAAAATATGCAATCAAAGAGGGAACTTCTGGAAATTAAATAAGAGACAGATTTGGAAGCTGCAACAAAACCCTGTTAAAAATTACCTTACAAGGTATTTAAGGGACAAAATTGAATGATGTTATTGATGATCTCATTTTCAGCTGGAAACTGTTTTTTCTGTTCATTACTTAAAAATAGAAAATTTTATTTACACTCTGACCAGCCACGTATTTAGTAATAGTCATATGTAGTTTTTATACTTGAGGCTTTGATTTTCATAATGTGGGATTTTTAAAGGCTGGAAATTGCCTACTTCATATAGTACTAATTCATTTCGAATGAGATTCTGATAGCATATAAAAATGATGCTTCAGAATGCACAACATCTTGTGCTTAGAAATTTGTCAAAATAATATGAACTGGACCCCTCTGTCTGAGATAATTCTTTCTGGTACTCCATGCAGGTGGTAGATGGGCTTCAGGAACAGCTTGACTAACTAGTGGGTTGAGGATAGTCCGCTGCAGGGTATGAAGTGCTCCTGTTCGGAGAATAAGTCTATTACAGTCCAGATCACTGTGTTCCCCCCACTTTTCAGCAAATCCACTATAAAGCCCATTGCCATTTCCTCCCATGGTCTTGTCGGCTCTGCTACTGGTTGCAGCTGTCCAGGGGGGTTTCCTGATAGTTTTTTCATTGTGGCGCAAATGGTGCAACTTTTCAGATAACTGTCCACGTGTTTCTTTATGCTGGGCCACGAGAATTGCCTCCGGGCTAAGTGTAAAGTCTTTAAGAACCCGAAGTGGCCTGCTGGTTTGGCGTTGTGGCTCCTCTGGAGGGTTACGGTGCGTAGGAATTCTGGGACACTGTTCTGACCCAAGCCCTTTTCCAACAAATCAAACACAATCCAAAAGGAACAGAAACCTTGTAACGCTTTTGCAAAATAATTAGCTGTGTGAGACTTGCCAAAACAAAACAAGCCTTGCCAAACTGTGTCAGACTTGCCAAAAGATAACAGACAAGAAATAATTTGCAATACAAGAATCTTCAAATCCAAACTCAGGATACTGGAATGTCCACGAGGCTGGAGTTCCAAAATGTCTTTGCTTCCTGCAAAGAACGTTTGCTTCACAGCTGGCTTTTATCTTTTTGAAGGAGGGGCCATTACCTTGCAGCCTTACTCCCGAGTTGCCCGTGCTATTGTAGCTGCTCTTTCCTACGAGCAATCCTGCACTCATGCCCATTTGGCACAGGCTCCTCAGGAACCTCCTCATCACTGCTGCCAGCCCCCACAATCTCTGAAGGCAGCAGTCTACTCCCTTATGGTCCTGGTCCCTTATCTGAGTCCTCGCTTTCCTCAGCCGTCTGCACCTGCTGCCGGCTAACCACAACAGGCATAGAGTTTCATCCCCTTCCATGCTAGGTCATCTCTTTTTATCAAGATGTGTTAAATATATTGAAAACTACTCAGAAGTGTGGAATTTTGTTGTCTGATGTGTATTTTTCCTGAGCAATACAGTGCTCTTGGACTGTGTCATTTCCTATTCTGCATTCTGTTTTTCAACATGAAAAGGTTGAAATAAATTTTTCAGAAATATAGATAGCTTTTTTTAACCTTTCCAGGAAAACCTTACCTTCCATTTTCTGGGGAAATGATTGAAAAGATCCTGAAAGTCTAAATGAATGCTATAAGCAGTAAACAAATGTGTATGTTTTCAGCAAGCCTTTGAAAGTGGTACATTAAAGCAAAAATGTTTCACAGTTGAAGCTGCTGTTAGCCATGGCAATTTCTGCAACAGAGAATATGCTTCTGGAAGGAGCAAAACTGGAACAAAACAGAGAAACAGAGGCCATATTTAATGGTCTAATTTAATGGAAAGAAGGACTAGGAATAACAGGATAGCATGTTTTAGTATCTGAGGGGTTGCCACAAAGAGGAGGGTGGTCAACCTATTCTCCAAAGCGCATGAGGGCAGGACAAGAAGCAATGGATGGAAACTAATCAGGGAAAGAACCAACCTAGAACTAAGGATAAATTTTTTCACAGTTAGAACAATTAATCAGTGGATTACTTTCCTCCAGACGTTGTGCATGCACCAATACCAGAAGTTTTTAAGAAGAGATTGGACAACTATTTATCTGAAATGGTATAGGGTTTCCTGCCTGAGCAAGGGGTTGGACTAGAAGACCTCCAATGTCCCTTCCAACTCTGTTATTCGGTTATTCATATTTGCTAAACTTATGGAAAGAGGTAGAATATGCTCAGAATGAAGAGATTTATTGGAATATATTAGTGGAGAAATACTGTAAAAGGAATTAGATTTTCTTTGTTGTGCTGGCAGCTAGATTGCCTGACATTAGATAGGACTCCCACATGTGCTGCAGAGTGACTCCCAACCCAGAGAGCAAATTTGGAAATACTTGGGAGGATGGGAAGTGTTGATGGTCCATTTTGCATAAAGAACATCCAGGAAAGGTAACAGAATAACAGAGTTGGAAGGGGCCTTGGAGGTTTTCTGGTGTTCCCCCCACCACCACCTCATGAATTGTTGTTTTATCTTCTTAAACACCTCTTCTTAAAAACTTCCAGTGTTGGAGCATTCATAGCTTCTGGAGGCAAGTAGTTCCACTAAATAATTGTTCTCACTGTCAGGCAATTTCTCCTTAGTTCTAGATTGCTTCTCTCCTTGATGAGTTTCCACTCATTGCTTTTTGTCCTGCCTTCAGGTGCTTATACTGAATTCAGGTGGGAAAACTGATAGAAACGGTAAAGTTTTCAGTGGGTTCACAATAAGAATGGAAACGAAGGAAATTCATCTGTTCTGTCCTCTGTCCCACTTTGTAGCTCGAGTCATAATTGCATTGATCTTGCTGACCCCTGTATTTCCGATCAATTGCTTTTGGATAAGTTCTTTCTTAAGTGTAAATAACTACCTTACTAAACTTGGGCTCTATTGAAGCTCATTACAAGGATGCAGGACTAATTTCAATTCAGATTGTTTTCTGTTTGTTCTTTCTCAGTTCCTCGTCTCTCTGTGGTTAAAGAAATGGTCAGACGGCTGCAGGAGCTCCGCCATACTGAGCAAGTCCAGCGAGCTTATGCTCTGAATTGTGGAGAAGGAGCCACAGTCAGTTATGAGATTCAGATCCGTGTATTGAGGGAGTTTGGACTTTCTGATTCTGCTGCTGAATTACTGCAGGTATGAAGCGATGTAGGCAGCATGCAAGCTAGCAGGTTTGGTTCTCTTTTTTAAAAACTCTTTTAGAACCTGTGTGCATTCAAAGTCAGAAGTAACTATCTTGTGCAAAAGTGTTGAAGAAGGAATGAGTACATTCATTCATGGAGGAAATCTTAAAGGGAGTTAAATATTGTAATGTTAAAAAAAAAAGAATAGGTCAAATTAATTTGTTTCTGACTGATGAATAAGAAAGTATTCCCATTGCTCCTTTATGCTGCTCTATTCTAAATATGAGTTATCTCTTTCATGCATAACGATGAGAATGCTTAATAAAAATTACAGCCATCTAAAGCTTTTGATTCAGATATGCTGATAAAAAGATGTTAAGGACCTTAGACCAGGGGTCGCCAACTTTTTGGACATCAGGGACCACCAAATTCATAATTTTAAATTCCGCGGACCACTCATGAATTTTGATTGATGGTGGCTTGCTGACGTTGGTGGGAAAGTTGGTCCCATATTCCAGAGCTGCAATAGTCACAGGTCTGGCCCTTTGGTCATCCCAGAGCAGCTGCTCCTGCACCCGGGTACACAGGACTCCCATGGACTGGAAGAGCTACTCCGGGATGACTGAAGGGCCAGTCTTGTGACTACTTCAGCTCTGGAATATCGGACCGACTTTCCTACCAACATCAGCAAGATACCCGGGAACGGATTTCCCTCTCCCGCCGTTGGTCGATCTTTCCAGTTCCAGCTTGCATGGCTCTACTCAAGATAAGGTTTGCGCTTGGCCAAAGGGTGAGGGCCAATGGTGGGCGGGCCATGTGGCTGGTGCAGCCATGTGTTCCTGCTCAGCCTGGATTAATTGCTTTGGTGGCAATGCTTGGTGGAGGGCATTTCTCTGCGGACCACCAAAATTTTCTCACAGACCATCAGTGGTCCCCGACCCACTGGTTGGTGACCACTGCCCTAGAGTAAAGCCTGTAAAGAGCCCCACCCTATGGTGATCTACAGAATGAGAATTTATATAGTTTTATGCTTAAGATGGAACAGGAAGAGTTGCTGTATTTTGCCCACTTGTGCTCTGTAATTAGATACATATATAGATCCCATTGTGTTGGCATGTTGTGTTTGTTTTGCCCAGGCAAAGTCATTGTAATGCAAACCTACCATGTTTCCATATTGTTAGCATGGAGGGAAAAGTACAACCAAACTTTCATCTCTATTAGTAGAAGTGTTGCATTTCTTATCCCAAAGGTGCTTTTTTCAAGAGGCAACTGGAGTTTCTGGTTTCCCTTTGAAGACATTTCGCTTCTCATCCAAGAAGCTTCTTCAGAAAAAAACACTTTTAGGACAACCATGACCTGGATGACTGAGAATCTCCATAGACAAGTTGTATTTCTTGTTCTGTCTTTCTGCTGCAGAATCCTCACAAGTTCTTCCCTGACGAGCACTTTGGAGATGAAAGCCCACTTCTGACCCTGAGACAGTCAGGCCGATGTCGTGTGAACAGCACGCCCGCTGCAGAAACAGTGTTTACAGAGCTAGACTCTTTTGTGGCCTTCCACCCACCACTCCCTCCTCCTCCCCCTCCTTATCATCCACCAGCAACTCCAATTCACAGTCAGTTCAAAGTTGGATGGAAGCAGAGAGCCCAAAGCCAGCATCCCTCCCGTTCCTTTTCTTATCCTTGTAACCATTCGCTCTTCCATGCCAGAACAGCCCCCAAAGCTGCCCTACCCAATTATTTCTCTAGTGTGAAAGGCACACCTCCAGACTGCACTAACACCGCAGGACTGGGAAGACAGACAGTTGCAGCTGCAGCAGCTGTGGTGACTGCTGAAAAGCAAGTGGTAAGAATACCTTTTTATTTCATTCATACAATACCTGTTTTAAAATTTAAGGGGTTTTAGTAAGTTGTATATTTTTTAAATCTGGTTATAAGTTGCCCAGAGTCATAAGGGGAGGCAGGGAATGTTGCAGGTCTCATTCCCTAGGGAGTTACACCTGATGGGACCCAGAAGAAGGGCCTTCTCTGTGGTAGCCCCCTCTCTCTGGAACATCATCCCCCCCCCCCCCCCCCGAGATTAGAATGGTTTCTATTCTAGCACTCTTCCGGAAGGTGTTGAAGACCTGGTTCTGCCAGTGAGCCTAGGGAACCCTGAATGGGATGGAACTCATTCAATGGCTCGTGTTAGGTGCTGTCACCGGCGCGGGGTGTGTATGATTTTATTATATT
This sequence comes from Laticauda colubrina, assembly GCA_015471245.1. NCBI lineage: Eukaryota > Metazoa > Chordata > Lepidosauria > Squamata > Elapidae > Laticauda > Laticauda colubrina. Next base: position 13,219,419 of record BLBF01000005.1, read on the forward strand.
AATTCATTACATGTCTTCTTTTATTAGTTTTATTGTTTTTATATGAGGTTTTATATTCTGTAAGCCACCTTGAGTTGCCATGTATGAAAAGGCAGTAATATAAATTCAGGAAGGAAGGAAGGAAGGAAGGAAGGAAGGAAGGAAGGAAGGAAGGAAGGAAGGAAGGAAGGAAGGAAAAGAAGAGAGAGAGAGAGAAAGAAGGAAGGAAGGAAGGAAGGGATGGCTATATAAAGTGGATAAATAAATATATCCGTATTAATTTACTACTGCAGCGTGCTGTGAATAATAAGAGTTGGCATTTTAAGTTTACCATTATAGTTGTTGGAAGTGGAGCAGGCTTCATTTTGGAAACGTTTATTGTGATCAAGCACTATGGCACTGAATTATTCTACAAGAGATTATACAAGATGTTGTATAATTTCCCTATGGTCTAAGTGGATAAGAAATAACTCTAACAAGCACTCCAAATAGATAGAGTTATGTGACAAAGCAGATTGGTTTAATCAATTGACTCAGTCTCTTGCCAATGAAGATGCCAAGATTGCTAGGTGGCATATCAAAAAGGCAACCCAGTGAAGGTTTAAATGAAGCAGGAAGAGAAGCTAACACAAGAGGTAGAAAATCCAAGTTCTTGCTCACCAATGCATTTTCCGCCAAAGGATATCAAAGGAAAATATCAAGAGGTAAAAAATGGCAAACCAGAATAAATGAACATAGTTGATGGGGATTTTTACTCAGTTATTAAATCCTTTCCTATAGATTGCATCCAAATTTTTTGTTAAGAGTTTTCTCTTACACTTTTGCTTTTAAGTTAGTTTATGCATAAAATACTAATTTTGGTTCTTCTATGTTTTATCAAGATAGTAGGCTTGAAGAAAATGTATGCTTTATTTTTTTAAAAAAAAACTATTACCCATTTTCAACCAACAGCTGATGAAAGAATTTTATAAGATAGCCATTCAATGTATAAATATTTGTGTATTTTATTTGTCACATATTTATACCGCCCATTTCAATTAAGTGACTCTGGGTAGCTTATAATAAAAATATGTCACAAAATATAAAAACATAAATAAGAACAGTTAAAAACAGAATTAAAAGTTAGGTTTATAGTATTGAAAGTTAAAAAGGTAATACTATGTGTTATAATAATATAATCTATATAATGCATAATAATATAATACATCCACATATGTGTGTGTTAAAAAGTTAATATATATTAAATGTATTTTAATCTTGCAATGCTATAAATATATAAAATGGTATGGTTCCTGTTAAAAGAGCATAGTCTATAAACAATAAAAGCCTTCCAACCAATATGGTACCTATTTATCTACTAATAATTGTAATAATTAGGTGGCAAATGATTGTTAATTATAGTTAAATACACTAGCATAATGTCATTATTTGAACGTGAATAATAATAGAGTCACAAGTGAAAGTGAAATGTTAGGAAAAAATCTGATTTCATTTTTTAGAAAGCCTGTTTAGCACACCTATTCCAATTGCTGTGATAAAATTGTTGCTGACCAGTGTTACCTGTATCATCAACAAGTCATAATTAAAGCATTCTTTGTACAGTTATTGCTTCTTGGAATCTGCCTGTTGAATTAATGAATCCAGTAGGAGCTTCCTATTAATAAGCAATTCAAAATGTATCTCTACAGGAAACACCCAAAATTGACAGGCCTGCACATAGGACTATGTTATCCTGGAAACACTGCAACTTTTTGTAACATAAGTTGTTGTTTTTAATTACATTACCAAATTGCAGATATAGTAAATGAAAAGTTCCGTTTTGGGTAAGATTTTGTGCTATCTCACTATTCTACATTAACAGGACCATGCTTTCCGAAATGTTTTAATTTTTAACTAGTTTGCTGAGAAAGCCACAACTCTTTGTGCTCACATCAAAGCCTTTAATTTCAGAAGCTAACTTCTAAATATAAAATACTACATAGTTTATGAATAATTATTTCTTATTAGCTTTGAAACAACACTCAGGTTCTTCCTTTACTGAACAAACACAATATGATGTATAAAATGGCAAGCTGAATGTCAGATTCTTCGCTGTTTTAATGTTGGACTTTTGTAGGGCAAAGTCATCCTGGGATAGCTAGATTGCAAGCACAATTTGTAATTGGTTTTCTCTTTTACAGGGTATTCAACCTGTTCTCAATGAGCTGATGCCGGATATTGCAATGGGTGTATCAACAATATCTCTGAAGGACAGGAGGCTGCCAGAGCTTACGGTGGACACAGAGCCTGTTCTAGAAGTTACACCAGGACCACCTCAGCACATTTCATGCATTCAGACAAGGCACATATATAGTTCACGGAAGAAACATTCAGCTGAGCAAAAACTGGATCCTAGAGAGAACCAGCAGGAATATCCTGGTTTCTATGATTTCTCAAATGCTGCATGCAGGCCTTCTACTCCTTCCCTTACCAGGCACACCCCTTCCCCTTCCCAAGGTAACTATTTTGGGCCAGATTTATATAGCCACAATAAAGCATCGCCCAGCGGCTTAAAAACCACTCAGTTACCTAATCACATCTCTCCTAAAAAACTAGAAGATTCTAGGAGAGACTATGCACTTTCTCAAGAAGGGCATTCACACAGACAAAAGAATGAAACAATACACCTCAATGTCTTAGAACAACCTCCCGAGAGATTGAACTTGGCTTTGGCTGCCCAGGAGAACCCTGGGAATATATCAATTCATGCAAGGGGACGAACAAAAATGGAAACGGATTTAACATATGGCCTAACCTCTAGTCGACCTTCCCTGCCTTCCTACAGGGAAGAAATCCATGATGAACAATCTAGCAGGAGATTGGCCGACACTGAGCCTCTGGAGAGTGAAGTCCAGAGAAATGTAGATTTGGAAAGAGAAGAGGTTGTAAGTAGAGGAAGAAAGTCTCCTGACTTTCTGTACAAAAAATCTGCCCTCTGAAAACCCTCCACCTCTACTTCTCTGTGCCTAAGACTTGTGAAAGATTAGTCTTTGAAATCCCTGGCCGGAAATTTTCTCAGGCCAGTTTTTTTCCAACGCCAGCCGCTGTATTATTTTTTAATTATTATTTTTGTATATACATGGCTTCATTAAGAAGTGGTATGCTCCCTGTTTATTTGGAATGCTGCTTCAGGGTTTATGTTTTCAACAGATTTTGCTAAAATTCTCAACAATATATTTTAACTGGCGCCTTTAAAAAAAGGAAAATAAAAGGTAGCCTTTTGCACCTGTACATTAATTTTATTAATTTTTATATTGGTATGTTAAACTTCTACTGTCATATTTTATAGGATTGTATGTTCATACTATTTTGAGTGTCTTTGGTTTTTTTTTTAAAAGAAATCATTTCCTGGTATTCAGCGTGCATTAGGCTGCATACTCACATAATTAAGATGTATTTTCTTACAAGATGGTGAAAATATCTGTCTTTATTTTTTAATGACAATAGGAATTCCAAAGAACAGCACACTTACAAAACTGCTCTGATTAGGTTTGCAGCCTTTCTGCTTTACCACTAATACAAGAATCCAGTCTAATGTGTATGCTCTGTTTACCAAGTCTTAGGCTGCTGATGTAGCAAGTGCTCAGTAATGTCTGTGGCCAGGATTTTCTTTGAAAGTGAGGAGTGAGTACAAGTCTCTTATGATTTCTGAAAATATTCTTTTCCTTTTGGAACATGAAAACTGAAGAAACTCTCTCTAAGCCCTTTGGTTACAGTGCGACTAGTGCTTCAAACTTGTGAGAGTTCTGCAGGCGTGCTTTTCTGATTCTTCATTTTAAGAAAGACACATAGACGGTAAGCACAAGAAAAGCATTTGACATGAGTGTTCATGCTACATTTTGGTAGAACAGCCCTCTGTAGGGAAGTCAAGAGGAGTGCTTACTGCCTTTTTTCTGCCTCTGAAGAAATCAAGGGCTACAGTTTTAGTAATGTTATATATACTTTGTTTTATGGACAGAAAGCATACTGAAGATGGCTATAACTTAAGGAGCTATAAACAGTTTAGCACTTAATTTCTTCATTCCTCTCTTGAATCGTATGGAGTTTGTTGAAGTTGGTTAAAACCAGATTAGAAGGGAGGTTCATTTGGGTTTTATGAGATGCTGAGCGGATTATTGCCACTAAGAATGGCCATTTCAGCAGTCAGTTGTTTCAGGTACCTGCCACGTCTTTCTCTTGCATGGACTGGAAAAATACCTAGCAAAGGCTTGACTTGATATGGTGGTTAATTCTAAAATACAGCTCTTCCATCACTTGAACCTTAGCAACATTGAACCTTTTTTGAACATTGTTAGCTAACCTTAAATGTATTTTTAAACACTATACTTGAGACTGTTGAAATGTACATTTTGTTTCAGTGTTTTTTAATTATTTTCTGAGCTCTTTTTTTAAAGTCCCCACTAATCTTTTAGTTCCCAGACCTGACCCTTTAAGGGGAAACACTGTTAAAAAGGAATGAGAATGAACACCTTGTCCAGATAGTTTACACTACATTAATTTCAAGCATTGTATTACATCTTTGTGAACTGAAAAAATATATTCTGGGAAAAGTTGATTCAGTAATAAGACAGCACTCTGAGGATAAGATAATCACTTGTCACTTGTCAAGCATCTTGTTATTGATCTGGAATTGAAACATGTTTTCTGTCAAACTTGTTTCTCTCCCTCTCTCTCTCTCTCTCTCTCTCTCACACACACACACACCCCAAATCTGCTGATTTCTGAAAAAATTTCCTTTTTCAAACATGAAAACTCAATCTTTCTATGTATATTGGCTTTGTTTTGTAGAGATCACGGACAGGACTCTTCTGATAGTTTCCTGGATTGGTGTACACTCCCAAAACAAACTACAGAAAAATCTAGTTTAGATGTTAATGTTCTATTTCAAGTAGTTTTTTTCCAACTCTACCCAAAGCTAATTTACGAGTGAAATGTGATAGGATGTATGGATGAGAAATTCAAGGCACAAGTTTTCAGTCTCAAGAGTAGCTATTGAGGAGTTATAGCTATTGAGCCTATTGAGTTAGCTCTTGAATTAATTCAAATAATTCATTTTACTTTTTTTTTTTTTTACTGTGGAATAACTTATGAGAAGTATAAAAATGTACACTCCATAAATGAAATAAGCTATCATTTGTCAGCAGAGTTTTAGATGAAGGTAATTCTGTAGCAGACCTAAGGACTGTTGTACCACTTTAACAACCTCAGCCTAAATATTCCCATTTGAGCAGAAGACCTAAAAAATTTAGACAGGCTGCAGAATTCTGGCTTATTGCCTTTTCCTATGGAACATTCCTATATAAATGGAACATTAATCCCCATCAACATTTGGGCTTTGTTAATTACCAGTGTATTTTAATTACATCTCAGTGAAATTATCTGTGGACCTTTAGGTAACTCTTCTACTGACTTTGCATAAGGAATTTCATCATACCTACCCGCCCCTTTTTAAGTCATCTTGATTTTATCCTGTTTGCAAAAGACAGGATTGTAAAAATACTTTTTAAAGTATTTAAAATAGTTTTACTGAAAAGTAAAAATACTTTTTAAAAAAGTATTTTTAAAATATCTGTGACCCAGAGAAACGCAAATATTTTTTCCTAATTTTGCCTAACAAATTAATAAAATAATTTGTGTCATAATTGAGATTGCTTTTACATTTTGGTGAACAGATAATTTACTATGAGATATATTTAAAGCTTTTATCTTCAAAATGCAGGATGCACAATCAATTTCAGCTCTTCCACGTTATTGTAATAAATTATGTACCATTTTTCAAAGTTTTAAACAGTGAAAAAATCTTAATGAAATATTGGAATAAATCCACCCAGTTGTTTGGATTTGTGATGGGTGGCAAATAAATTTAATAAATTTGTTAAGTCCCAAGCATTCTGTAATAATGTGGCAGAGATAATTGCTGAACTAAGTTTCAGATTATTGCTAATCTTATTGTAACAGAAACAAATCTGATTTGACTGCATCCTACAAAGGAAAAGTAGGTTTTAAACTGTAGCTGGGATCCATTTCCATGCATGTACACTCTTTTGAGAATTTTTAAATCTTTCATAGGCACAAGGAATGGATGCTGCTTCACTAGTGATCAGCTGCATTTTTCAGAAGACAAAGGGCTGCTTCTAGAGGGAAGTGCCACACAAGGCATTTTGACATTCACCCAATGTGTTTACATATATTTTTTTTTTTTTGCAATATTTACAAAGCTACTGTTTGTAGTCTTGCAAGCTTAAAGCAAAATTGCCCGGCTCGCCATTTAGTATATCTTGCATTTGAACTTGTTTTCAGTCTTTTTCTGCCTGTTAAAGGAATGGAAAAGGGCTAAGGTCTTCAATAGCTTTGTTTTTACCTTGAAATATTATAAACCATTTCCATCTGTTATGTATTATTTTGAAAAGGTCCGAAGATACCACTCTTACTCTAGTTACTTCCAATGATTTGTGTTTGTTTTTATGGTGGATGGATATTTGTGGAATGTTGGGGAAAGCTGAAGGATTAAAAACCGATTTGTTTCTGTACTTGTATGTATTTCTGAAAGATGTTAAGTGTCCATGATAAAATTCTTGTGCTGTTACTGGTATAAAAAGTGCCTTCAATGCTAAAGGCTCAGAAATTTTCTGAAACCAACTTCATGTCCTATGCAAGTGTTTTTTCTACAACCTGCATAACCAGTACTTTGTAAAATTTGTTTACGCTTCAATTGTACATATTATTTTTAAGAAAAATAGAATTTTTATTTAGGTACCGCCTAGAATTGAATTCTAGTCTTGTGTGATGCATTGTAAAAGAATACATTTCTCTTTTGAGTACCATTGTAATTGTAAAAAAGGTTTTCACTGGTTCTATTTTTCTACTGTTGCTGAGAAGCATGTTAACACTGACTTTATCCTACATATAGTTGGTATTTCAAATAAATGGCTTGTCTAGAAAAATACAAGTGTAACATACTTTTCATTACAAATGTTCTGCTTTAGTGAAACTTTTGGAGTATGAGATTTTAATTTGAATGGGCCCAACACACTGCAATAATATTCATAACCTGCATGCTTTAAAAGTACCAATAAAACTCTGTATTATAGTAGCAATATCTTTATTTGAAACAATTCAAGTGCCATATAATGAACATTAAAAGTAGAAGGAAAAGAAAAAGCAGACCATGATGAAGATCCCAGCATATGTTCTCAAATAATTAGAAAGGTTATGGAGGTAGGTGTACCACAGAATATAGGTAAGGAGACAATCTTAAGCTTTTCAATATATTCATAAAACTCTCATCTCAAATTTTAGGATTCTTCTTTTATGCCCACTTTTCATCTTTTGCACTAGTCATTTAACTTTCAGGTTGAGTTCTGAAGAAAGCTTATTTTTTGTTGGTTTTAATTCTATACTTACAGATTTGTTTTCTAGACTGAGACCATTTCACCTATAAGCAAGATATTAAAAGGTCTTTTCTTTTTGTCTCATCTGCGTTGGAAGTGTTGACTATATTACTTGCTGCTTGACAGGAAGCTTAACCATGCCACATTCCAGCTATTAATGGCTTACTCTGCCTTTCAGTGACTTTCTGATATTGAAACTAAATGAATTGCCTTAAGATCTCATGGTCTATCAAAGCTGTCTTAACTAAATGTATTCTGTATCCTGTTCCAAAGTGTTTGTTATGGAGCTCACTTGATTTCTGGCCAGTCATTAAATCAAACCACTTATAGGAATGGTAATGTAAATATGGCTGCATGAAATGTTTCAAGTAATCCATATCCAAACTGAAGCATACTTTGGCCCATACATGAAATAAAGCGGTTTTTTTCTGGGACAAAGTCGTACAGGGTAGGGGAAAAGAGCTAAGGATCAGTAATTGAAGGAAGGGAAAGCACTGGGAAGATTTGGAGAAGTAAGTGGTTCGGTGGGATGTGCCATGCTGGATCCACTGGAGAAAGTGATGCACACCAGCCATATCTTACTTGCCTTGTAGAATCACTCTGTATATTTAGATTTTGTTTCAGTGCAAATTCATACATTACTCAGTCTTTTGTTCCTGGTGAACTGCAGCTGATCTCAATGGCTTAGCAGAACTGGAATGTGATGGTTTGTTCCTAGTTTGGAAGAAAGCATTTTCCTTTCCATGAATGATCCTATTATGTCACCACTGGTTATACTTGGATGACATAACAAATTAGCATATCCAGAACTTAAACAAGCCTCAGACTGTAGGATACACAGCAAAGTGTGTCATGGTAGGCACTCCAGTCTGCATTGCTTGCCTTTGAAACTGCTCTAGAGTGCCAAACTCTCCCTATATTATTGCATTCTATTCATAGCTTATCATCAAAACAGTAATTTGAGAAGTGTCCAAATACAAAGGTAGGAAAGAACCTGTGCAATATCATTAATACATTGATAGTGATAAAACTTTTGAGACAGCGAAAAGACATACCTGACAGAACATTCCTACTTTTGTGCATGAAAAAAATTGTATGAGTTGGTGTAGGTTATCCTTTAGAAAGGTTACCTATTTGTAACATCAAATGGTTACAATAAATCTGTAATTGATAGATTTGAGTTATATTACAGTTTGCTTAGATCTAATAGTTGATTTATGTGGACTTTCAGATTCCTTATTGGGTAGAATAGAAAAGATAATCATTTAACATCCTAGAGTCATAATTCAACTTCATTGGGGTAATTTCTGTTTGGTATTGCTCTCTAGCAGGGATAGATTTTCACTTCCTACTGTCCTATTATATTTTGTCAGGAGTAAAAACATGTAGCAAATTCCAGCTTAATAATGTTTGGAAGATTCTCCTTATGTCAACAAAGATTGCTGAAATTGAAACACACTGCCTGCTAATGCTTCTTCAGTGCATACTTACCATACAGCATCACTCATGCCTAAATAATTCTGTAAGACAATTGTTTATTATTTCTAATGTAAAGTTAGTTATTTTTCATACCATTCTAACAGCAATATAAAGCCATACTGCACTCAAGAGAACCACATCTTATGGCTGTAGCAGTGACTCTTAATTTAAAATATAATGAGAAAAACCATAGCCCATGAACAGTCAAAGTTTTCTATGATGATGGGAACTGGGCAGAAACATTCTATTAGATGAGCAAACGCATAATGTGTTTTCAGCTTTAAATGTTTAGAACTAGCCTTCACTATTACAACACTCATCAACTTAAAAATTAAAATACCATTTTATTGAGTTATTGGTATACAGCATGATTGCTGTGAATTTCTAGTAGTTAGGTGATAATTTTAACCAATAGAAAATAGATGTACAGTTAAATGATGTTTTAAACATTCTTTGCAGTATCAAGGATTTGTATTCTCTAGCATAATTACAAAAGATCACTGCCATATTTTACAGTTTGGTAAATAGCTTTGTAGGCTGCTCTTCCCAAACATTTGCAATTACATTATGTCTGTTTCAGATACTCCTTTCAGTCTTAAAAAGTCAATAGATTAACCAGATAAATATAGCCTACCAAAAAGCAATTTACACATTCTGTGCTGGCAATCAGTCAAAACATATTGGTGATAATATCACTAAGCCTCTGCACTATCATTGCCTACAGTTAACCGCTGTTTATAATACACACTCTGGCCTCAGTCATATTCATTCAACAATCATGAATGTCTAATTTAAGCTAAAAGTTGTACTTCAACTAACTCAGCAAGCCATATAATGATCCAAATTGGCTTTTTAACAGCAACAGCTAGCAGAATATACCATAATGAATGTCCTAAAACCAAGCGGATACGAAATCTTGCATTCAAATAAATCTTTGAGAAACAAGTATCTTGACCCTGAATGCTAATTCATTAAGACCTTTATCTAAGGTTTTCCTTTAAGTCATTAAAAAAATATTGTCACCCATACTGTCTTAAAAAGCGATCAGTATAGTTTCTAAGTAGGTATCTTCTGAAAACTAACCAGCTCTTTCTTTGACATAAGTGACAATCTCTGAATCCATGATCATTTCACTTCTCAGCATAGTTACTAGGAAATAGGTGTATGCATATGGCTGCAAATAATAAACTCAGCCTTCTAGGACACAAATCAAGATGTACAAGAAGTTAGATTTAAATTGGGAGGGAAACCCCAGGATTTAGCAGATAACTGTACATGTAGTCTCTTAAGACTTCAGATTTAGTCTAACTACAGTAGTACTGCATCTGATCTACCCTCCTCCTCTTTCGAGATTGAAATTCTTCAAAAAATTGCTGGATGTCCTCTCGTTTAACAACCTGTGTTAACAAAAAGAAAACAAAAACAGGACGGTAGTATAAATGTATAAAACATTTCACTGATGGTTGAAGAATAATATTTAGATCTTTAAGAATGCACTAAAATCAAATGCACCAATCTAACCAAAATAATAAATGTTCACACATATCATACTAAAATTTTAAAGCCCTAAAAGAATCATAGGGGTGGGGAAACTTGTCAAAGTTCCAGTACATTGTGTGATATTTAAAGTGGCTATAATTTACTCAAATATATTAAATAGGATGCTACAATACAGAATTTTTGAACTTGAATCATTAAAAATTAAATTCTATTGTGTAACTTAGAACAGGATACATTATTTTTCCTAAGTACCCTTCAGATTTTAATTTATCAATGTCAGTTGATTCAACTTTACTCAAAATTGTTGGTGAAATACACTTAAAATCACCTTTCTACCTTTTATACATAGTCATTTCATTTATATTAACATTCAAATTTATTTCCAGATCCACAACAGAAGCAGAAAGAGGAAACTAAGTAGCAAACTAAACTAAAAAGAATTGAAGACTTTTTACTATTTAAATTTCCACCATTCCCTTTTTTGGAGTTGCAAGAAAATTGGGAAGCTCTGAGATTTTACAAGACTTCTGTATCCCAGATACTTGATAAAAGACAAACAGCAATTCTCCTAAAAACAGTAAGCCTCAATGTTCCAATTCTGCTATCCTTATGAACATAGAATTACCAACTCAAATACCAAATTTTGAATATCTTCTCTAATCATAAGTTCACTTACCAAATGCAAATAGTACTTCATTGCTACAAAGTCTGTTGCATTTGTTTCTAATTTGCAAATAAGTCGTCTGATTTTAGATTTAAATCTTTGTATACTTTCATAATCATCGATGGCTAGTTGAGATAAGTTCAAGCTTATCTTCCCATTTTCAGACCACTGCTTTAATATATTCAGACCAAACTACCATCAATCTGATTAGTAACAGCATTATACCAAACAGGATTGTTGAAAATTTCTAAAATTGGGCAGTTTGGTCAAGGTCATCTAAAATTTGATTGGTCTGCTTGAATTTCCCACTTTGGAAGCTAGTCCAAGGTCCTGGAACATTTGCTCAATAATCTTTAGCTTCAAGCAGTTGGCAGAGAATAAAGACCAGAAGGTGCTATGGAGTTATGGAATCGTCCTGTAAGAAACTATGTTTCTGTGTTATTTTAATTAACAAGTGACCATTTTTGCTCTTCCCTATAGAACCCTTCATTGAAGTGTATTGAGTTGGAAACCTAATATTTTTACCTTATCCATGCTCTAGATCAGGGGTCCCCAACCACCGGGCCCTGGACCGGTACCGGTCCATGGATCATTTTGTACCGGTCCGCAAAGAACGAATAATCATGATTAAAATATATATTTTATGTTAGATAAAGCTAAGAAGCCCTTTACTATTGGGGAAGAATTGATTTTGCCGGTCCTTGAAAAAGTGTTTCTGCGTGAAACTGGTCCCTGGTACAAAAAAGGTTGGGGACCACTGCTCTAGATTACTGGTAGTATATTCCTGCTTGGCTCTTAAGGAGGAAAAGAGGGGAAACTGAAGAAACAGTTTATTTAAAGAGCTTAAGACTAACATATTCCAAGTGTTCATTATTAATATAAATTATACAGGAGTTCAGTAGCATGTTTAGTTCTCAAATATGAAAAATGGCCCTAACAGTCTCGCCTCTTATACAGCTGAAAATCCATATATGCGGTCTGCCGAAATGGCAAAGTTAACAACTGCTATATTTTTAAATTTTCAAAGGATATTTTCACAATAGTATTAGATAATATTGTATACTTACTGTTCCTTCATTTGCAAATCTTCTCAAATAGTCTGTCAATTCTGTTTTCAAATCATTGTACTCTGAATCAAATAAAAAATGATTTTATTGTAGCTGTGTATTTATATTATTTTTTTTCTTTTGCGGCTTGTCAATCAGCTTTAAAGATGTCCGTCCCCTCCAGTACTACTTTAATTATACTGCCTATCTCCCTATATTTTTTATATTTAAAATATATATGATATGTGTCATATATATATATGTGTCACAATATAAGCCCAGGTTACTGGTTTATAAATAAAAATATCAATACTCCTTATTGCTCAAGGACACTTAGTTTATCTAATTTAAATATTTCTGATAGATTGCTGACAGTATTCTACAGGGACAATCCTACAAATTCTTATTCAAGCGTAGGACTCAGTAAAGTCAATAGAATTTTCTTCTGACTCAATAGCTCGAAGACAACATTCTACCTTAGTTAACTACCATAAACAATATTGTGTGAGATTTTTGTGGGCATATTTTTTCCAGCCTCCAAGTTAATAAAAATGTTTTAGAGCATCAATTGAAAAAGCCCTCTATCCCACTTCTATTTTCATACAGAAAGTGAGATCCTTTTCAGACTAGTTCTTTTATTTTAATTACTTACCACAGATGAGTTCTACCTGCTGTACTCTATTCATACTGTTAAGTGTGTCCATTAGAGGATCTCTTCTATCTGCTTCTTGGTCATTTGTCCCTTTATTTTCATAAGCCAAGACAGTATCACATTCATCTGTTAGGAATGGGACTTCCATATCAGAATACATTTTCTGAAGAATAAGAAATTATTTTCAGTGTACCGGTGTATCTAAAAAATATTTCATGAATTCAAAATAAAAGCAAATGGCTTTCAAATTCATTTCTTTAAAACGCATCAATCACATATATGAGAGCATATAAATGCCTTTAAAAATAGTGTAAAAATGAAGTGAGATGGGGAGAAAAAATAGCTTTGTGATGAAGGAACCTAAGCAATTCAAAACAATTCCACCAACCTTACAAATGGAGAAACATACAATTGTAGCTCTACAATAAATATATGAATTGTAACAGCAAAATCAAAAATCCCTACACACAATACTTCTTTTCCCCCACTTTTTCATAAAAATTTATATAGGACAAATCTCTATGTGGAATTTCAAATAACAGAACAAAGCACTCATATTTTTCTAATATATTATAAAGAAATACCCTACTGAGTATGAAATCTTTTAGAATGTTTCAATTTTTACTGCCAGTTTTTTTTCTTCCAAAAAAGGAGACAATGAATTTAAGATGAACTGAGAGCCAGTGAGAAATGTGATGTGAGATGTGAGTTCTAGTTCCTCCTTAGGCAGGGTTGTCAAACTCATGTCATGGCGTTATCATGTGACGTATCAACACTTTCCCCTTTGCTAAACTGGGTGTGGCCAGCACGTGACACATCTGGCACATGGGCCAGGAGTTTGACAGCCCTGTCCTTAGGCATGAAAGTCAGCTGGGTGACTTGGGACAGTCATTCTCTCTCAGCCCAGCCCACCTCACAGGTTCGTTCTTGCAGGGAAAATAAGAGGAAGAAAGAAGATTAGGTATGTTTGCCATTTTGAGTTATTTATAAAAAATAATAAAGGTGGCATTTAAAAAAATCTTTAAAAAATTATAAACATATACTAGCATCTCCTCCTCAAGTAGAAATAGCCACCCAGGGGGAAAAATGAAAGAACAGTCCCACCAGAAGATATGGTGATACAGTGGCTAGAATGATGGATTTCAGGCTAATTCTGTTACCTGCCAGTAGTTCAATTCTCATCGGCTCAAGGTTGACTCAGCCTTATATCCTTTTGAGGTCGGTAAAATGACCCAGATTGTTGGGGGCAATATGCTGGCTCTGTAAACTGCTTAGAGAGGGCTGTAAAGCACTATGAATTGGTATATAAGTCTAAGTGCTATAGCTATTTAAGTGTCGAAAAAAGAATAAATTCAACCAGAGCAACATGCATTTTTTTCAGAAAAGATATATAGATTCTTCTAAAACACATATAGATACAGCAATTGAAAAATGCATACCACACATTCTTTGCAGGTGCACAATTTGCTTCGCCAGTTGTGTGGCCAGAAGGTGGCTATATTTTGCTTCAAGTTCTGCTTGGCTTGAAATTCTTGCAGCTTGCACACCACTATTTCCTTCTTAACTGGCTGCAATAAAATAAAAGTTATCAATGTTACTTAATTTCCTTATTCTTTGCTCATTCCAGTCTGTTTAGTCTTCCAGATTTACTGTTTACAGTTGAGTAATATGCAGTTCTTCACTTGCACATTGATGTAGCTAATTTCAGAAAGGCATATTCCACATCAGAAGAGTTTGGTAAATGTATTCAGCTAACTATGCTTAACAGAAACCTTCTCATGGTTTTGAGTTAAATGCATGAAAGCAAAACAAAACAAAACAAAATAAAACAAAACAAAACAAAACGATAATAATGTATGGGATGGGATTTATAAATCGAAATGCTGTAATTCTATTCACTTGCAAACAGCATTATGGATTTCTGTAAATTAGACTTTTTTGGGAGGGGGATGCCTTCGAGTCAGTCTTGCCTCCTGATGACTGACTTAGTCTTTGCAGTTTCCTTGGCAAGATTTGCCACTGCCTGCTTCTCAGGGTTGAGAGAGTGGACCAAAGTTACTCAGCTGAATTCATGCCTAAGGCAGGATTACAATTCATGATCTCCTAGTTTATAGTCCAGTGTCTTAACTACTACACCAAACTTTCATCAATTAGATTAGGCTACATGACTCTACTTAGTACATATCGTAGCAGTAATATAATGAGCCCAGAATTACAGCTTTTAATATTATGGTGCAAAACAAGAAGTACAGGACTTACCACTGTACATTCATTTCCAGAACTGGTAGATGGTTCATTAATTTGTATTATTTTATCTTCAGTCTTCATTTGATCTATACTATTTTCATTTTTGATTACTTCAGTTTCTTCAACATTCAGCACAGTTCCATTATCAGCTGCAGCAATAACTTTGGTCACAGTTGGAACTACAAAAAATCGACACTAGATTTATTAGAATGAATATAGTAAATGCTATTTCTACCTCAATTAGCTAAAATATTTTTGCATGATTAAATATCAATGTAAACAATAAAACTAACATTGTTAAAAAGGAAACATAATGTCACTATAACATGATCATTTACTTATATTCTATCTCCAAAAAGACATTTTCATAGAAGTATTGTAATTACAAATAATCCATACCTTTTAATGAAGGGCAAACTACTGATCTTATACAGTGATGTTTAAAAGTTTGTAAAACCATTTGAATCAGTATTGTATGATTTTTAAATGCTTTTATTTTAATAATAGTGTCCAATTTTTCAATACAATATACTTTTCCCCCAAGGACAACTAAGCTATTGTATTGGACAACTACTTCACCACTTCGCTTTCCCATGTTTTATGCAGTAATAATATTTAAGCTAAGTTTCCAAGTCATTCTCTTGCAATTCTAATGACATCAAAATTGTCAAAGCATAGCTCATTAACTTGAAATGCAATCTTTGAATAAAATTTTAAATGTATCATTTACTAAACCTGTACCTAATAATTTACAACATGATATTAGGTGACTATATTCAGAACAATCAGAAAGCAGTAAAATCTGTCATAGCTGTGATCTAATATCACAGGGCCTTGGAAAAAAAGTATTCCTTCAGTAATATACATTTTGCTGAATTATAAAGACTGAGGACTATCTGTACATTTTTTATGCACAGGTCATCACTGCTGGACCACATTAGAGAAGCACAAATGCTTATCTTTATTTTCTTCAACAATCCAATGATCAGTTATGCAAATGTTGCTCAAATAAGAAGTGTACTCGCTGTCATGTGGAAAAAAAAGGACATATACAGAAAACAAAATATTTCAAGTTACTGCTGCTACAGGTGGTTCTACAAGTTATTGAATCAGGTATACTTAGCTTTTTACACATAGCTTCTCCATTTTGGCTTTCTTTTTGTAAAATAAATGATGACATGATGTAATATATCATGTGTTCTTATTTATCTGAGGCTGTATTTACCTACTTTTAAGAACTGCTAAGGATCAGATGATTTTTATTATGTCCCGATATGTAAAACTGCAGAACTCAGCGGGTGCACTTTCTTTTTCACATGACTATAAATGCCCTTAGATGGAGAATATAATCTCTTACAAGGTTGTTTCTCCCTAACCATAAACTGAAAATTTAAAAAAAAATTACAGAAGATAAAGTAAAAGTTTGAGCAAAATATTTGCCAGCTGAATACAGTTTCTTGGTATTTGCCCCATTTCAACCCCCAGTAAGCATCTGATCAATAGGTCAGATTTAACTTTCAAAACATAATTCTTTTCCACGAAGGCATGTTTAGTATTAAAATTCTAGACTGCATATAATAAAGAACTTAGATATTTAAACCCAAACAATACATTAAATTAATAAAATATCACAATATGAATACATATTTCACTCATGCCAATTAAATTAAAGCATCTAATCAAAAAGCTTCCATTTCACTGAGTTGTGATACTTGGACAAGATTAAACATTAGTTCAACAACAACTGTTATTTTTCCTCACCTGCTAACTGCGAGGCATATGCCCACAAGAAAGGGCAATGATCCATGCAAGACTGACATATCATTTCATGAAAATCTCCACTATCTGGAGGGACAACACCAAGATGCTAAGGAAAAGCAAAACAATTGTATTACTGACAAACGCAGGAGTCTTCATTAAAATTAGAATAATGGATCTAATATCACAGAATTAGAGCTCATGTTTCTTCTCTTAACTTTCTATAGTCCATGCAGTGTATGTAGCATGAACTGTAAGACACTTGCTGAAATTTTCAAAGCTATCATTCCTTGAAAAGGCTGTAGTTCACATTATTAAATTTTCTGTCAAGCGAAAATATTTCAGCGGCCAAATTGTATTTAACGCAGATATAAGGACACCTTGTATGGATTTGAAATTCTGAATTCACTTATTTAAGAATCTACGCAATTATTCTCCAAAAGATTTGACTGCAATAAAAATCTGATTTTTACGTATTTCCAATTTTTTCCATTTATGGAACAATCTTATTACATTTGCTTACCCTTCCATGAAACCAATCTTCACAAACTATGCATTGAATCATTTCATCTGGAATCTAAAAATAGAGTCATAGTGCTATATTACAAAATATACTATTACTTCAACCCTTCAGAAAAGGGTCTTTGAAATTACAGAGAACATGTAATGCTATTATCAGTTTAGCTTGAGCTGGCATTCTCGTATATAATTATCTATACTGTCAACACATTGCTACATCCAGTTCAAAAGGGTTTGTTTTATACCATTAAAGCTCCATGTCACTGAAAAATATTCATTCCATTTTTAACTTTCAATGCTGAAAAAGTGAATGAGCAAACTTAACTCACTAGAAAAACTTAGAAAAAAAATATCTTAAAAAAAAAATCTAACGCATTAGAAAAAAAATATCTAATGACTGTTTCTAATCTTATAAGTACTTGCATTTATATTGTTTTGCAATGTATTTAGAACAGCACTAAAATTTTAAAATAAATTTTCATGGTTAGAGATTGGGAAGAAGACATACTTTTCTATATCATATGCAACTGATTCAATATTCCTGGGACAAAGGACATGTAACAGACATTCAAACCACTGTGTGATCAATTTAATGAAAATAAAATTTCTGAGAGATAATATCTGTCTTTTTTATTACAGCCTCAGAACAGGAAGTATATTTTAAGATAAGCTAGCCCCTGAAACTAATTTGTCTAAGAATGGCTTAGTTCTAATATCCAAAACATAAAACTACAATAGTCTTTTATTTTTCAATTGTACATGTAAAATTCCCGTTTTTCACTTGAAAAAGAAAATACAATCAATTTATAACAGCTTATGAACTGTATTTGCACAAAATGCATTTGCATCTTTTATATATCTTTTATATATCTTTTATACAATTTACCTCATCATCAGGGTCTGGGTAAGGTCTTTTACAAACACAATATAATCCATAGAAATTATCATTATATTTATTTGCTGGATTCACTGTTGCCTTTTCCTAAAAAAATGCAAGATAGTACCTTAATTAGAAGATAAATAAAAAAGAAATTATATAAAAAGCATTTTATTTACTTTTTGCATCCTACTTCAATCATCACAGAAAAAGGCAATAATGCTTATCAACTGTCCTTGATGAAGGCAGATTTATATATAAAATAAAATTAGGTCTTCCAATTAAAGTTAGCAGGCACTCCTGCCTTTACTATTTTTATAAATAACTCAAAGTGGCAAATGTATACAACATACCTTTTCTTATTTTCTCCACAATAACAACCCTGTGAGGTAGATTGGGCTGAGAGATGACTGGCCCCAAGTCAACTACAGTATTTATTAAGAACATGCAGCAACTTTTTAAATTTGCTTTCATTTACTATTTTACTGGGCTGACATGCTGCTGTAATTGTCATTTGACTGGTTTACAATACTACCACATGTGAACATGTTTAAACAACAAAGCAAGGGCCCAAACAATATTACATAATGTATTATTCCTATGCAATTCACTCATACACCTTAACCAGTGCAGATGGACTGGCTGTTACATGAATGAACCAAGGCATGCACATAATTACTTAATTCCAGACTAACTGTAGCTTCAAGGGCAGTCCCATGTATAGTTACTGCAACAGACTTTTTGTGAAGTGACTAAAGCATAAGGGACTATGAAAAGGCCATCTCTATGCTCTTGTTTCGGCAGTTATTCCAGCTGCGTGGATTTCTCTTGAAGCCTCCAAATGGACTTCTTAGTACAAAAAGCTTTTAGTACACAATAATTTTCATAATTTACAATTGAAATCAGATAAATAATAAGTTTAGCTACCACTTTTCTCTCAAATGTAAACTTAATATTTATACTTACAGGATGTAGTTTGCATTTCAGACTTTTGAATTTGCTGTTTCCACAATCACAACAAAAGTTTCTGGGAGGAAAAAGGGAAAATTCTAAAAGATGTTAGAAACAAACTATATTCAAAATGGATGGAAAATATCTTCAAAAAATATTAAATTGTAATTATTAAATTGTATTCACTGTTTGCTCATTTTTTCAAACCAAAATAAATGTCTAATATAAGTATTTGCACAGCTAATTTCAGTTATAGTCCTAAAGACATCATGAAATTTTCAAAGCATCTCTAACCTGTAGAACTATATATTGTGGTTATATTTTGTACTGAAGTAGCACTCTACTCTTCTCTAGCTGGAAATTAGGAACTTGAACATCATATTTATTTACACAAGCATATAACTTAAAATATACTGATGTAATAATATCTTGAGCCCAATAAACCTCTTTCTAATGAAGTGTCTCAAAGGTGTTTTTCTTTCTGTTAAAAAAGGCAACTATATTCTACAGGCAATCCTCGACTAACAACTATTTGTTCAGCAACCATTTGTTGCAACATCCCCAAGGTCACATAATCAAAATTCAGACCTAACTGCACTTCAACTCCCACCTATTTTCCCTCCATCTCTGCCCTTTTGGGTGCCTTGCACTCCACCACATATTTCCTGCACTCTGTGTTTTGTATCCTTCCGTGTTCCTTCTTGTAAAAACTCAGTCTTTTCTTTACAAATACCAAAAAAGAAAAATGAAGGAATCGCTCTATGCATGTGGCAGAGGCTGCAAGGAAGATGGGGCACAGCTGCAGGCTTTTAAGCCTTGATTGAGTAATACAAGAAGAGCCTCTCTGTCTAGGAATCCCAGCACCCAGCACAAATGGCAGTATGTGGGCATCTTTGTGGGAACCAGGATATCTAAGTTGCAAGGGATCTCTTGCATGGAGCCTGGGAACAGAAGCCCTTCAGAATCCTGGTGGAAGCAGAAGGGCCCAGAACCACAAACCAGCCAAGGAATCAAGTACCCCACCCCAATCAAGACTTTAAACATAGGTCCACAGCCTTCTCACTATACGGCCAATAGCACTTCCCTTGTCACATGTGCTGAGGATTGATCCAGTAGAATCCACCGATACATGCTGGCTCAGAGCATATGCTAAACTGTCTTGGTTGGCAATACTTATGGCTTAGGAATCAAACTACCACCACTAGGGCTGCTGCCTCCAAATGCTACACAAGAGGAACTGGGTTGCTTAGATATCCCAGGCCTACTGCATGTGGCAGTAAGGACATTTTTGTGGGTGTTGGGATACCAGACAGACTCCTCTTATATGCCTCAATCAAGGCTAAAAAGCCTCTATGTGTGCCCCATTCCTTGTGGCTCCTAGCTCCTCCTATGGCCTTTGCTATACATACACCAGGGGGGCCTCATTTTTCCAAGTTAGTATTTGCAAAGAAAAGACTCCACCTTTACAAGCAGGGACAAGGAAAGATACACAACACAACAGAGGATGCAGGACTGATGCAGAAATTTTGTGTTGGGAATATATTTTTTTCTTCTCTCCAATGCCTAACTCAAATGCTTATCTGCTGGCTGCTCTCATATAGATAGACAAGTAGCAGAATTGGGGAGAGTTCTCAGGCACCTCTCCTTGATTGGCCAGCATCATATACTAATTGCTTTCTGATTGGTTGAAGCATTCAGCATGCCTGACCCAGGGTAGAGCATTCACCCTGTCCCAGTCGACTTTTCAGAAAGTTGGGTCAAGAGCAAACAAAGAACCTGTGGGTAAGCTCTCAGTTTCCTTCTATTTCTTGTTAAAGCCTGCAGATCCAATTTTCAAGGAGCATTTGCAACACAAGCTGCAGATTGTGTGCTGTGCCTCCCAGAAGCACACGTCCCTCTCCTCCTTCCTCTGATCCAAACAGCACCCACCACACAACCTGCACCTTTGCCCAGGGAACTGCCACCACTCTTTCCTTCCCTCACTGTGTGTATCCCAGGCTGCATTTTCACCCAGCGCCTGGCCTCCAACAGAAGAAATATAGCAAACGTTACTTGCAGGCAGTGGATGGCGACAGGGACATTGGTGGTATGAAACGGAGTGTGGGGCACCTAAAAGGGGAGAATGAGGGGGCCAGATTGGCTGGTGGGGAGAGCTGAAGCTAACGTGGCAGAGCAGTAGTGTGAGATCCTCACCTAACAATAGTACTGTCCTAGCCTAACCAATGTTACTGGGTCTCCTGGAACTGCCATCACAAAACAGGACAGTCATGTAATGTTTCACATCATGACCACATTGCTTAGAGATCAAAGTTCCAGTTCCAACTATGGTTATAACTCGAGGACCAGTTTAAATAGCTGAAGACTGATAAATTGGCCTAAGAATGAATTTATTTTCTCTTGGCTTACCTTTTTGTATATAACTCAAATAACTTGTGAGAGCCATGGCATTCATAGCTGCATGCTAAACAAATCCCCGCTGGTTCTTCACCTGGTGGTGTACATGTACTGCAGGCATACAATGCCTGCCTCTTTACAGCACCCTGGAAAGATAACAGCATAATAATGAAAACAATTGGGAAAGGTACCATGTTAAGATTTTGCCAACAAACCTGAATCCTAGAAATTAAATAGTTTTGTTCTTACTGGAAGTTTAACAGAATTCTTAAGTAACCATGCCATAAAACATAGGTCAGTATACTTACCTTACGCCTAACTCAACCAGGAATAAGTGGTTATAACTAATTTCCATTTAGACAAGCAGATAAACAGCAAGTAATAATACTCTGTCAGACAACCATGGAAATTGGTTATCTGACAGAGATAATCCAGCTCCTACTCTTAGTGCTAAGGAACTATACAAAAAGAAAACCAACATACAATACTTAAAACCTGTAAACAATTTACAATTAATATTTAATTTTCCCATTCTTAGTACCAAGCTATTGATGTAAAAACACAACAAATGTTAGACCAATTATACATTTGCTCAAAAAAATAAAGGGAACACTTAAACAACACAATGTAACTCCAAGTTAATCACACTTCTGGGAAATCAAACTGTCCACTGAGGTAGCAACACTAATTGACAATCAATTTCACATCCTGTTGTGCAAATGGAATAGACAACAGGTGGAAAGCATAGGCAGGTAGCAAGACACACCCAATAAAGGAGGAGGTTCTGCAGGTGGTGACACTTCTCAGTTCCTATGCTTTCTGGCTGATGGTTGCTCACTTTTGAATGCTGGCGGTGCTTTCACTCTAGTGGTAGCATGAGACGGAGTCTACAACACACACAAGTGACTCAGGTAGTGCAGCTCATCCAGGATGGCACATCAATGCGAGCTGCGGCAAGAAGGTTTGCTGTGTCTGTCAGCATAATGTCCAGAGCATGGAGGTGCTACCAGGAGACAGGCCAGTTCATCAGGAGACATAGAGGAGGCCGTAGGAGGGCAACAACCCAGCATCAGGACCGCTACCTCCACCTTTGTGCAAGGGACAGGAGGAGCACTGCCAGATCCCTGCAAAATGACCTCAGAGGGCCACAAATGTGCATGTGACTGCTCAAACGGTCAGAAACAAACTCCATGAAGGTGGTATGAGGGCCCGACATCCACAGGTGGGGGTTGTGCTTACAGCCCAACACTGTGCAGGACATTTGGCATTTGCCAGAGAACACCAAGATTGGCAAATTCGCCACTGGCGCCCTGTGCTCTTCACAGATGAAAGCAGGCTCACACTGAGCACATGTGACAGACGTAACAGAGCCTGGAGACGCCGTGGAGAATGTTCTGCTACCTGAAACATCCTCCAGCACGACTGGTTTGGCAGTGGGTCAGTAATGGTGTGGGGTAGCATTTCTTTAGGGGGATACACAGCCCTCCATGTGCTCACCAGAGGTAGCCTGAATGCCATTAAGTACTGAGATGAGATTCTCAGACCTCTTGTGAGACCATATGTGAGTGCGGTTGGCCCTGGGTTCCTCCAAATCCAAGACAATGCCAGACCTCATGTGGCTGGAGTGTGTCAACAGTTCCTGCAAGACGAAGGCATTGATGCTATGGACTGGCCTGCCTGTTCCCCAGACCTGAATCCTATTTGAGCACATCTGGGACATCATGTCTCGCTCCATCCACCAATGCCATGTTGCACCACAGACTGTCCAGGAGTTGGGGGATGCTTTAGTCCAGTGTGGGAGGAGATCCCTCAGGAGACCATCAGCCACCTCATCAGGAGCATGCACAGGCGTTGTAGGGAGGTCAGTACAGACACGTGGAGGCCACACACACTACTGAGTCTCATTTTGACTTGTTTTAAGGACATTACATCACAGTTGGATCAGCCTGTAGTGTTTTTTTTTTTCACTTTAATTTTGAGTGTAACTCCAAATCCAGACCTCCACGGATTGCTAAATTTCCATTGATAATTTTTGTGTGATTTTGTTGTCAGCACATCCAACTATGTAATGAATGAAGCATTTAATATGAATATTTCATTCATTCAGATCTAGGATGTTTTATTTTTGTGTTCCCTTTATTTTTTTGAGCAGTGTATATTGAGTGCTTACTAGGACAGATTTGACTTTACTGTTTGGCTTTTTCTTTTTTAATACTAGTGTGGTAGAAACCATCTCACAGTTTATACTGGCCTTCATACATGTGGCAATTTTAAGTTATAGTACCTTTTATTGAAAAAAATATCAAAAAGGTCACATTTACTTCTTTTGAAAAATGTCTGAAAACTGCAATTAAATGTATAAATACAGAAATTTAGCCTCTTTCAGCCATGAGAGCTAATAATTGGTCGATTATAAAGAAAACCCAAACCTACAAATCAAAAAGGTGATAAGATCTTCTTGGTTGATGTCAGCTTTAAAGAGCCAAATTTGTGTCGTCTCAAGGCACCAGGTTAGAAATCAGAAGGCTATGAATTCTAATTGTGCCTTAAGCAGCAGCCAGCTGGGTGACCTTAGGCTAGTCATTCCTTCTCAGCTCTAAAAAAAGAAGCAATGGTAAACCACTTCCTAAATTTTGCAAAAAAAACAAAAAACAAAAAACCAAAACGCTGAAGAGACTTGTCGTACAGCAGTTGACAAGAGTCAATGATGACTCAGAGGCATGCTTGTACACACACATACTATATAGTCCACCACTAATCTGCCAGTTTAGTGTAGTGATTAAGGGAACAGACGACAAACTGAGTTCCAGCCCTGCCTGAGACACAAAACCACTTCTGAAAAACCATTCTCTCCATTAATTTCCCCATTCTCAGTACCAAGCTATGGCAATACAGGTAGTCCTTGAGTTACAACCACAATTGAGCCCAAAATTTATGTTGCTAAAGTGAAACATTTAGGAAGTGAGCTTGTCCCCTTTGACAACTTTTGTTTTGCCACACTTGTTAAGTGAATTACTGCAGTTATTCAAATTAGTAACAGGTTGCTAAGTGAATCTGGTTTCCCCATTGACTTTGCTTGTCGGAAGATCACAAATGATGATCACAGGACCTTAGGGCACTGCAACCGTCATAAATGTGAATCGGCTGTCAAGCGTCTGAATGTAAATCAAGGAATCATGGGGGGGGGGGGCCCTCGCAACGGCCATAAGTGTGAAAAACGGTCGTAAATCACAGTGCTGAACGGTCACTAAGCGAACTGTTGCAAGTGGAGGGCTACCTGTATATGCAGGGCAACCTTCCGAGGATCTGAGGGGGCTGAATGGGGTGGGGGGAAATAAGTCCGACATCACTGAAGGTAAAGAGGCCGAGGGAGCTTCCTGAAGCGCTTTGGACCAGCAGCCCTTCCCATCCCGCCCTCGCCTCTCACCTGAGAGTAACTGCAGCGCTCGTGGTCGCTCCCGCCCAGCACGGCGCGCGCTTCGTTCTCCAACTCCTCGCTTTCGGCCAGCACCTCGGCTAGCGACACGACGGGCTCCTCGGCGTTCCTGTCCCCCTCTTCGCCGCCCGTGGAAGCGTTGCTGTCGTTGCCGCCGCCCTCCTCCTCTGGAGCGCCAGAAGCAGCCGCCGGCCTTTCCATCTCCCTGACGTCGCTGCTTCCCTCGCTCCGTCGCAAAAAGCCCGAGGAGGAGGAGGAAAAGGCGGGAAAACGCGAACCTACCGCCAGGCGACGCTTCCGCGCATACCGGAAGCGGAAAAGCAAGTCGCGGCGGAGAACAAACGGACCGCGGGCACGTGAGCGGCGGCAGCCAATCGCAGAGGCGGACGGAGGCGGAGACAATGCGCGGTCGGATGCGCTCCTCTGCGTACCGTATCAACGACAAAAGCGAGCGGGATTGGGTAGCGCATGCGCATTAAATGAGGGGAGGAGAAAAGGAGGAGACCCTCGTTTCCTCAGAGGCGGTTCCGCTCAAACTGATTGGCTCCTCGTTGGCGCCGGGAACCGAGCGATGGAGTTGCAGGCCGAGTTGACCGGCCGCGATGGCCTGAAACGAGCGTGGCGTGTTCGGTGTGAGCCTCCGGGAGAACTGCGGGGCCTGCTGGCGGGCTTGTCTCGGCTGCGGGAGGAAGTCACCGCTCGGCTTGACCCTCTGGTGCAGCAGGAGAGCGTCGCTGCCTCCGGAGACCGAGATGAGCGTGGAGGTGAGGGGCTGGTTTCTGAAACCGGCTTTTGCCCTTGATATATATTATGGTGGCCGTTCCTACTGTGTGCGGCTCCTGTGAGGACAGATTTGATTGCTCTGTTTCAGCTCGCAAACGAAGGAGGGATAAAATTGGGCTTGGAGAATACTGGTCCAAACGTACCCAAGCTGACCACCGCCATATCTGAAATGGGGTAGGTTCTCTTGCAAGGGGCTGGACTAGAAGACCTCCAAGGTCCCTTTCAGCTCTATTCTATTATTTTCTAGTCTATCATTATTAGCAGGGAAGGTTGCGCTTGGCATCACGAATAGAATTAAGGTGTGGTCATATATACCACATCTTTAGACTAAAGAGAGTCATCTGAAGGCTTTGCCTAACATGGATGGAGGGTATAAAGATCTGGGTGCCCCAAAGGTCATGCAAATGACCTCGGGAAGACAGCGCAAATAGGAATGTAAAAGGAGGAAAAAAGTAAAGACCATACATTTCTCTCTCTCTCTCTCTCTCTCTCTCTCTCTCTCTCTCTCTCTCTCTCTCTCTCTCTCTCTCTCTCTATCTATCTATATATATATATATATATATATATATATATATATATATACATACATACATACATACATACATACATACATATATATATATATAAAAGAAAATGTTGACTGCTGGTGCTTATAAGGGAAAAAGGAAGGATGCAATGGAGCTGAATGAAATTGGCTGGATCTTATGGAGAAGAATTGCTGAATACATGCAAAGAAATTAAGGTGTAGGTTTAATCATGAATAAAAGGGCTAGAGCATATCTCAGAATCATTAAATTGGTGTCATCTAGTTGTCATCTAGTTGTCATCTAGAGTGCGTGTGAAAGTAAGAATCCATAGGTTAGTGACAGACGAGATTGGCCCAGTCAAAAAACCAAGAATGAATGATGATTGTGACTGTTTTGTTGGAATGACTTGAAATCCTCAGGAGAGATGAGATAATCATATATCTTCTAGAAAGGAAGAACCTGTTTTGAAGACAGCAGTAATGCACCCTTGCTGTAATCTCTCTCTTGACCAATTCATTTTTTACACTTTCACTCAGTTTCCAACCTTCCCTTTTTAGAGAATTTAGAGAAAGAGAACGTGGGGGTTAAGCAGAGTATCACAGAGAAAATATGGCCATAAAAGTCAGTTGGGTGACTTTGAGCCAGTCACTTTCAGTCCAACTTGCTTCACAGGGTAGGAAGAATATATTGGATATATTTGCTATCTTGAAGTATTTGTAAAAAATAAAGGTGGGGAACAAATAAATAATTTAATAAAAATGTATTACATCACTGTCACTTAGGATTCATGCCTGGTCATTGGTTGGAACTGGCATTGGTTGCTTTGATTGATGATTGCCAGATCATATCAGTTATGGACTGTTGACATATCTATCTATTAATCATACAGGGACAGTCCTAAAACACTTCATCATAGGTGCTGAGTAAACTGTCCATATTTCTGCTGTATAGAGTAGCATGATGGCTGCATTGAATCCTAATTTTCAGCTTTTCCTTTTTCAAAGACATACTATTGGTAAAAGCTGACTGATCAACTTCCAATTCACCCAACATCATTGAATCTGGCAACACTGATTCAAAGTCAGAGAGCTCGATTTTTGAACTTATCCACCAGTTCAATTGGTTCATCTCTAAAGGCCATGTTAATTTTTGAGTCATTAGTTGACAGTCATGGTCTTTTTAAGTAGTCCAAGCCTCTCTGCTCTTGTTTATGACACCTAATAGTTCCTGTGCTTTCAGTTCTGATTCCTCTGTGAAAACAGAGTCATTGGCTTACGTTGCATCTGTGAAATTCAATTTATTTTTATAATTCATCTTCACTAGCCCAATTATAAAGGGAGTTAGAAAAGCATTGGAAAGGCTGAATCTCTATCTCTAGTGATGCTGACTGCACTAGAATACAGATTTTGTTCTGTATTTACTGAAAGGTTGTTAAGAAAAAAATTCAAAGTGATTACTTCCTAGTCATCTATAAGTAACTAGGTGAATACTGATAATTTCAATTCACTGTTCAGTTAGGAGAATGCTTACCCTACATTACCAGTGTATATTAGTATAGGTGTATTCTGGGGGAGTAGCTGAGTGAATTAGATTGTCATTCACAAATTGTCAACACAATAAAAATACAACTAATACCTAAAGGCCAGGTCACATCGCCTGACGGATGCAAAACATGTAAAAAGGACACAGTGGACGACCAAATTTTCCATCCATTGTTATCCGCTCTCAAAAGTGCCCCAAACTTGCATAA
Source organism: Laticauda colubrina (assembly GCA_015471245.1). Taxonomy (NCBI): domain Eukaryota; kingdom Metazoa; phylum Chordata; class Lepidosauria; order Squamata; family Elapidae; genus Laticauda; species Laticauda colubrina. The sequence goes on from BLBF01000005.1 coordinate 13,247,411, forward strand.
AGAGAACGGAAAAGAACGGACGGGGGGAGGATGTATCGCGGATGTAAAACAGATGCTCTACGGAAGCCTAGCGGATGGAAGCGGATAGCACGTCTGCAGGGCTTCCTGGGGAACATAGCAAAGCGGACGCATAGTGGAAAGAGCGGATGCATAGCGGATGAAGCAGATGTGTTGCGGATGCAGAGTGGATGCCTAGCGGATCACTGCGCATGCGGGGAAGATGCATTGCATCAGCCCCATGGATATAAAAGGAGGCAGCTCGCAAGCAGGTCACCATTCAGAGGAAAGACCTGCTGCCAGAGACATCTTCATCAGAGACCATGGGGAAGAAGAGGAAGCCTGTGCCATCTTCTGCCAGCCCTAACAAGAGGGATAGATCCACCATCCCACCCCCTGGTGCTGACTCTGCTGCTGCTGCTTCTGCTGGTGGTGCTGGTGGTGCTGGTGCTGCTTCTTCTGCTGGTGCTGACTCTGCTGCTTCTCCTGCTGCTTCTCTTGCTGCTGCTGTGGTGGACCAGCCCCAAATCCCTGATGCTGAAGGCCCTGCCAGAGGGAGGAAGAGGCAAGGCAAGGAGAAGGGAGAGAGGAAGCAGTACTCCATCGCAGAGGAGCATGAGGAGGAGGTGCTGGAGTGGCTGAGGGAGAACGAGTATATGTGGAGGAAGGGCCACAGGCTCTATCGAGACACCAAGCGGAAGCAGGCGGCTTGGAGAGAGAAGGCGAAGGGCCTGGGATACACTTCAGATGTTCTCCTCGGGTGGTGGAAGCATATGCACACCTGGTACGGGAAGCTTCACCTGAAGAAGTCTGGCCAGGCCGCGGTCAAGCTCACCGACCGGGAGACCTATGTTATGGCAAAGTGCAGCTTCCTGGATGGTGAGGTCTGCCACCAAGAAGCAGCCCCTCTGTCTACCCTCACTCTCGGGCAGCCTACAGACAGCCAGTCCTCTTCTGGCCAGGAGACAGCGACCGTGTCCAGGCAGGTGTCCACAGAGCGCCCCGCGACAGAGACCCCCCTGACAGCTGCACACCCTATGCCGGAGGACGTGGAGGATTCTCTCACACACATGGAGCAAGAAAAAGCAGCAACCACCAGGGACCAACCCACATCCACCCTCAGCTCCACTTCCACAGAAAGCAGGCAGACCGGAGGGACAGAGCCACACTGTCCTCTTGGAGATCAGGGACACCATCAAGAACAGCGCAGATCTCATTCAGCTGGTACAGTTCGAGATTCCTTCCTCAAACCGCAAGCCCTTCCTCTCCTACGTGACCCAGACCCTCATGAACATGCCCAAGCCCCAGTACCAGGTGATGAAGGAGCGGATCACAGCGCTGCTGCACCACCCTCCAGGCCCAGCTGAACCTGCTTCCACCCACTCCAGGTCTGCTCCTCCACCCCAGGCAATGTCACAGCCCTTCCAGGGCTTTCAACAGCCCCTCACCTACCAAGGCTACGGATACCAGAACTTCCCTCAACAGAGGCAGCCCTTCCCAGTCCAGGCACAGGTTCCTCACACACCACAGGTGCCACCGACGCCACTGATATCACAGATGCCACCGACGCCACAGATGTTTCCTTGCACGCCACAGACGCCTCACCTCGCCCAGCTGCACACCAGACATCCCCACTACACTCCTCCTTCCTCCGCCCCACAGCCAAGCCCGGCCTCAGAACATCTGTCATTGGTATTGGGACTGACATCCCAGGTCCTGGATGAAGGGCCTCTCAATCTCACTGGACTGAGCCAACTCTCTCAGAGCTTCCTGAACACAACATCTCCTGTTGTCCTCTTGGGGCCAGGCACCTCAATGGCGCCTCAGACCAGCACTCCAGCCACTGCCACAGTCCCTGTCCCCTTTACACCTGAGACCATGGACATGCCTCAGAGTGACTGAGAACATTGCCAGAGACTGAGTTGTTACCTGTTGACTTTATCATTGCTTGGGACACTTTTCTTGGTTCCTTTTGCTTTTAAAATAAAGTCCTACACTTTACTGTTATTAATAAAGCTTATCTTTGCTTCACACACTTGGGTCATTTCTTTTACTTAATAAAGTCTTGGTGGAAACTTTTAGAAAATGGTTAAGCCTTTGCATGCTTATGGGATGGGCAGGGATACCTGCGGGATGGGTAACAGCTGTGGAATGGGCAGAGATACCTGTGGGATGGGTAATAGCTATGGGATGGTTAATAGCTATGGGATAGATAAGCCTCAGTGCAAGCATAGTGGGACTGTATGGTCCACCCTCCCAGGTGCCACACCTATGGCCCTTTATTATCAATAACAATTTAATCATTGATCCACACATTTCAACATAAAACTCTTTATTAATGCCCTATTCATTGTAAGGCCACTCAACATACGTGGCACAATCTCATCAGTGTGATGAGACAGGCTGAAGGAAGCATCCATTAAGCATCTACCATCCTGTCTTGCCACTCTACTGCTCCAGCTGGGGAGTTGCAACAGTGTTTCAGGAGGTTGCGCTGCTTCTTCCCTTCACGTGAAGCTCTGTTGGGGCCTGGTACGTCCACAGTGTCGATCAAGTTTCGCCCTTGCCTCCATTCCCCAGGCTCCATGTCCCCATTGCCTTGTTGGTGGTCCAGAAGCCTGTTCTGCAACACTGGGTAGCAGGTGCGTATGAGATTGTGCAGGATGCAGCAAGCTTCCATGATGCTCCTCACGGTCCGTGGATGATGCCGCATGGTGGTAAGGAGTACCTGGAACCTGTTGGCCAGGATGCCAAAGGCGTTCTCCACCACCCGTCTTGCCCTGGACAGCCTGTAGTTGAAGATCCTCTCTTCACGGGCGAGGCATCCAGAAGTGTAGGGCTTCATGAGGTAGGTTCTGAGGGAGATTGTGTCATTCCCCACAATGAAGTAGGGCACATCTTGTGTGTCGTTGGGCAGGGGGTCTGGATCTGGGAAGCCCATGATGAGGTTGCGTTCCAGCCCCTCCTTGAGGTCACTGGCGTTGTGTATTTGGGCATCTGAAGCTGACCCGTTGCCTGAAGCATCGATGTAGATGAACTTGTAGTCAGCATCGACCATGGCGAAGAGGAGGATGCTGAAGAAGCCCTTGTAGTTGAAATCAGTGGACCCTGACTTGACTGTAGGTTTGCAGGCCATGTGCTTCCCATCTATGGCTCCAACGGTGTGGGGAAAGTTCCACCTCTGATACCACTGCTCTGCAATTTTCTTCCAGCCTTCTTCAGTGGAGGGGCACTGGAGGAGCTACTCCAGGTATTCTTCGATGATGGCCTGCACCACTTCTCTGACCACAATGCTGATGGTGTTGTGTGGCACCCTCCAGCTGTACTGCATGTTTCTGTACATGGTCCCGGAGGCCAGATGGCGCAGAGTCAGTGCCACCTTGAGCCCAGGGTCCAGGCTGAGACGGAAGTTGATGCTCTGCTTGGTCAACCTGGGTCTCAGACGCTCCACAATTTCATCAAACATGGCTGGTGGCATCCTCATGAAGTTCTGGAATGCACAAGTGTCTTTGTTCCTCAGCTCCACCATCAGCTTGTCATAGAGTCCAAACTCTGCTCTTCTCCCGATCCATCGTCGGACCCAGACACTTTTTGGCTGCCTCCTTTTCTTCCCTTAGAAAAGGTGAAAGAGCCTGAAGAGGGCCTTGGTTCTGGGGTTGAATGATGGCAGCTACCAAAAGGAGCATGCGATGATCCATGGTGGAGAAGAATGGATGCTGTGGAAGAGCAAGAGCAAGGCTGAAGAGGTCTGCACACCAGGGCTGCTGGACTGAAAGTGAGATCCAGGTGATTTCCTCCCCTTTTATAGGAAATGTCGGTTTTCCGCTAGGTGTCCTTCCACATACTCCAGGCATCCTCCAGACATCCTAAATATCCGAGATATGTCCCCCATACAAACATTTTTTCTGTTTTAATGCTTTATATCCGAGCTGCATCCGCTTTCATCCTTTCTACGCCTGTGATACTAGCGCTGTGTGTCCGTTCCGCGTCCGTTTCTCTTCCTGTGTCTGTTTTCCGCTGGAGCGGATTTGAGTTGCGCGGATGTACAGCAGATGCCTAGCAGATATAGCGGACGTGTAACGGATGACGATGGACGTATAACAGATGTTCCCCGTATGCGTAGCGGACGCATTGGATACTTCATCCACTCAAAAAGTTTTGTGCAGCTCAAAACTTTTTGAGCGGATGAAATCACAGTAGATGGATGCTGGACGGATAGATAGTATGAAAAACGTATGCAGTGAGTACACAACGGATGCATCGCGTTTTCCAGCGGATGGCAAGCTTTTTTTAACGTTTTACATCCTCTTTGCATCCATTGGTGCAGTGTGACAGGATCTTAAGGAAATATCTATTTCTAAAGTATAGAACCACAACTTTGAGTATAATCTTTTGCCTACATATATTTTGAACTTTGATGTGGCAGAGAAAAATGGATTTGATTATGGAAATGTTTATCAAAAGTAGTATATTACTTTGGGAGTCACTTGTTAGTAGAAAAATAGTTCTGTGTGACAATTATTTTTGTAGATGATGATGAAGATGGAGATGAAGATGAGAAAGAAGAGGAAGAAGGAAAGCATATCAACACCAAAGTATATTCAGATGAACCACCATTAAAACGGACAAAATCACACTCCTGATAGAAACTATAACTCTTTTTAAAAAAATTAAAGTTCCTATGCTATGAAAATTTATCTTTTAAAAAAATGAAGGCTTGGATATTTAAAATACTCAAGTTTTGTATCTGTAATTTGAAATTATTTGACAAGATTGTATGTGTGAGGAAAAAAGAAACAAAGTTGAAAGTACCCTTTCAAGGGAAAGGCAACAATGAAAATGCTTGACTAGAGCAACTACTGCTAGGCAGAAATACCCTCCTCAACTCCCAACAAGTCTAGGCTCAGCTAATTCCCCCCACCCCCAAGAGTTTTACAGCCCAGCCTGTACCAGAAAACCTCAGGGGGAAGCACTCAGTTGCTCTTCAATCTGCCAAGAAAGAGAAAAACTGACCAGCACATCGTCCACAGACATCCACATCTTAAAATCAGAGCTGGCCAACCCTAGCTATTTGATGGGCATTATGTCTACAGCTGGCAAGTTTAGCCATTTTTTTTCAAGGTTTTTAGAAAGCCAGGTGAGCATACTTCACTCCACCATGCTTTCAAGTTCTCAGAAATCATCAATATTCAGAATATTGCTGCTGATACCTATAGGCTGGGTCTACAGAATTTGGTTCTAGTTATTTTATATACAATGCATTTCACTGTCTTTTCAATGATTCAGGTAGAGAATGGAATATTAAACATCAGCTTGTTTTTCAAACATGAGCAGCAGTTACTACATTTTAAAGAAATTATGCAGAAATTTATGAACAAGTAAAAGGATAATTTTCTTTTAAGCATGTCATGTGCAAAAGGAATCCCATTTTATTTAGTGCAACATCATCAAAGGAGAAAGGACAATGTCTCAAATGCCACTTTTATAATAATTCCAAAATTTACACATAAACTTAGGTAAATTCAATTTTCAGCAATTTGCTTATAGGAAAGTTGAAGTTTTAAAGTCTGCACAGTGAATTAGAGTTTCAAATATATATATATATATATATATCTTCTAAAATCTTCAGATGGAGTGTAGAAACTGCTTTGTAAGGCCAATATGAAGAATGTTACCCCCTGTTCTCAAAGAACTTTTCACCAAATAGAGTACCCCCATAGTTAAAAATCATCTTGTTAAAAAAAATAGAAGGTTGGTAGGTGTTCTGTCCAGAGGTTAATATTGACAAAAAGAATTTCAAGTTATTTTCAGATATTCAAATGGTCTTCAACTTATTAAAACCCAGCCACAGGGGAATGGGAAAGGGCAAGCCACATTGATTTCCTTACGTGTCAATAAGATGCAGTCTGCTGATTTGATTGGAGGCCTTTGCAAATGTTTGATGGCGATTGCAAACCACAGCCAAGCAGATAGGAATTATGCAATAGCCCACTGTTTTAGGATCAGCCCTCGTACATGAGTAAAGAAATAAGAACATTTGTAAATAAGGTATTAAAAAGATAATGGCCCATAGCCAAAAGGGTACAGAGAGAAGACGTGTTTTTAAGGAATGCATCCAACTGATTTCTTGTTTAAATTTCTCTGGCGGCTGCTGAATGTGTTCCAGTGCTAGTCGACTGTAAGTCTCATTGATTTCGAAGACATAATAAAATGCTGCAGCACTTGCTATTAGATACAGTCCCACACCAATCCATCCCATCCTCTGACGGAAATTCATCATTCTCCATGCTCTGCACCTTAAAAACAAAAATAATTGGCCATTGTGAGGAAAAGTAACATACAATAGTACACAATAATAAGAGTTGCTTAGTATAAGCCAGTGTTTCCCAACCTTAGCAATTTTAAGACTGGCTGGGGAATTCTAGGCATTTAAGTCCACACAATGTTGCCAAGCTTAGGACTCCCTGGACCAGAGGATTGGTTTTCTAACATTTTGCCAGCAACTGTGGCAAAACATCTTCAGAGGTAAAGTGGCCTGCTATGCAGACCACCAATAACTGAGCAAGGCCTAGTTGATCTGTCTTTATAGCCAGGTGCCCTAACTTCTAATTGCCTTTTAACTGAGCTGATTTTTCAATGGAGCAGGTTGGTGAGAGGTTTTTTCTTTTGTCTAAAATGTGTTCAGTTTTTCCTACTTGCCCTTACTATATTCCAGTATTTTTTTTCCTATGGAATTTTATTCTATATGCATAAAGAGGTTTCCTCTTGTCCAGTTTTATCCAACTCTACAGGGTGGTATTGATCTCCAATTCTTAGTGGTGGGAACCAGCGTTATCTGGAGACACTTCCATGGTCATGTGGGCAGCATGACTATATGCCGAGCCACATGGAATGCTGTTACCTTCCCACTGAAATGGTACCTAATATCTACTCGCATTTGCATGCTTGGCAGGAGCTAGAGCCAATAACTCGAACTCACCCCATTGCACAGGATCTAGATCTCAAAACCAAGCTCTCAGTTTTCCAGCTCACAAGCCAGCATCTTTAACTGAGGAGCCATTGCACCCCCCTTCTATATGCATATATGGTTCTTATGCAAGTGTATAATGTAGTAGTTTTAAAGTAAGCAGTCCTGGTCTAGCAATTCCAAGTTCAGCTCCACTCAGGTATGGAGCTGACTGGGTCATTCGTGCTTTATTCTCAGCCCAAGATATTTCACATGTAATGGTGAAAATGTTATATAGGCAAGTAGATAGCAATATAAAAGTAAATACATTTAACCCTTTTTCTATATGAAGAGAATACATGTGTAGTAATTGAATTTATTTTTATTTTCACTGAATTCATTTTTATTTTCAGCCTTTGTTTAAAGATCCCTTAGATCTTTAAGAAAAGCTGCTAAATTTTGTTTAAAGTTCCTTTAGCAAATATTAGTAGATATCCTCAAGTTTCAACTACATATTATTTGGTAACGATGCCCCAGCATAGCACATATATAACATATTTAGAACTGGGAGCTATAAGACTAATGCTATAAGCTATAAGACTATAAGCAAATTATGCTTATTATGATACTTATTCTGTTTCATTACAGCAACATCATGGGACTGAATTTTCTCTTCCTTATGCAAGATACAGATCACCTTCCAACATATACTAGTATCAGAATTATTATATTTGATTATAAGCATTTAAAAGGGTTCCCAAGCAATTAATTGATGGTTTATGGCATTCATTACTTGGTTATTAAAGTCTCATTTGTTTTTCATGGAGGGTGGGCTATGAGATACTTTCCATCTAGTATGAAAAGGATTTATGTGTAAAAAGATTTTCATTGGAAATGATTAAAGCAAAACAAAATAACATAATAACAAAAATAACTAGGGACATCAGAGTTCTTATCTGAAGAAAACCAACATTTTGATTCAACATTCTGTAATTCTGATCATTTACCAATCACACAGTGATACTGAAGCATAATTCTATCAGCAATGAATTTTGTTTAAAATTATCTCTACTTTCATCATGCAAACACATACCGAACTAGGAATGTGTAACTCTCAGTATCACTCATCCCAGCATGATTATGAGAGCTATGGGCACATATTGCTCAGCAGAGTAAGATGTCTAACCAGCTTTTATTCCTGCCATGAATCATCCCAACATTCTAAATTAATTGCAGAACTGTAGGCAGTACATGATTGTGTGGCTGTTAAAAAAAAACACTTTTTCTTTTGGTTACAATATATAGAGGCATAGTGGCTTTAGTTAATGATCAAAGTTTGAACTTTTCTGAATTTAGAATGGTGAAAATGAATGAATGAAACACACATGCACACCTGCTTTCTTTTTTTCAGAAAAAAGCTACAATTTAACAATATATCAAAGGAAATATCAGTAATTTAAAACAATTTAATTTAAAACTGTTTTAAAACTAGCACTATTTAAAGAGAAACATGGATATAGCATTAATGCTGCATAGATACTCATCTTTAGTATCATTTTTGTGAAAATACTCTAATGATTCTAATTCTGAATTTCTGGGAAAATAGATCAAGCACATTTAATCTATTAATCTAGAAGGTACCTCCTGAAGGTCCAGGAGGTACCTTCAGACCAACTGATCTGAATTGCAACTTATCTGCACAGCAGTTCAAGGCAATAATTTCATGATGAAGTTTATGAAGAACTTAATATAAACCGTGGATACATTTTAAAGTCATAGAACTGAGTTGTAATACCACAGTAATATTTACTGCAGTCGTAGGAGAGGTCTGTAGTCTTGTACATGGCACTGTAGTTTCTGTTTGCTGCTCTAATTGAGGCTGAGGGGCAACGAGCAATCATTAAAATCACCCTAAATGTTGAACTATTTTATCAGCACAAACACTAAACAATCATCTCAAGGCAACATTACAGGAACTTTATTCCAGTTCTACAGCATACTTTTACTTGAAGCAAGTCGCAATGAGAACAATCTGTTCCAGAGCTTGATTTACAGATTTTGTTGCCAATGCTAATGACAATATTGTTTTAAAAGGTATAACAGCATTGTACTAAATACCAGGATCCACCAGAAGGTTCTGTCTGCAGAAAACAAAGAAAATAAATATAACTTTCTGAATTAATGAGAATTAATTTTCTTCACTTCTACCGATCTTCTTGAGCCTAACCCCTATTCACACTATGAGATGCATACTTTGAAATTTTGGTGTTCCCTTATATATGTTAATTCCATTCTTCTTCCAAATAATTAAGGACTTAATATGAAAATAACTACTCAGTATTGTAAAACTTCACTGCAGGTTTTTCATTTTACCTATAGAAAATGGGTACCATAAAAATATCCCTTTCCATATTGTATCTAGAGTCCATGGACAATATATTCTGTAAGAGTGACACAGAGCCACTAGGGTATACTGCTTAGAAGTTGGACATCCCTGAATAGGCATATCCAAAGTTTGGGCTTGCCTGAGTCTCATTAAGTGAAGAGGAATCGTCTTGGCCTATATAAAATATAGTTATTTTGAGAATTTATATAACTGCCCACTCACTTTAAGTGACTTCAGGCAGCTTACAAAAATAAGTGTATGATCTTGTAAGCTGGCAGCATTACAGCCCATCAAGGGCTGCATGGGGTTGGATACACCTGTGCTAGAAATTGGGAGACAGTTCTAACTCTACCTTAGACACAAAGCCAACTGGGAAACCCTAGGTCAGTCCTTTCAGACCTAGGAAGGAGGAAATGGCAAACCACTTTTAACATCTTGCCAAGAAAACTCAGGGACTTGTTCAGGCAGTCACCAGGAGTTAATGTTGACTCAAAGGCACACACAGCCACACACATATAAAAAAAGGGTGACACACTAGCTATAATTTTCCATAAGATTTTAAAACTACATTATTCCCAAAGGTAATAACGTATAGAATTTTGGAAAACTTACGAAGAAAATATCAGTGATACTGCCACTGTTTATCATTTGTATCTTTCATAACAAACGGTTTTTCCTTGCTATCTAATCTGCCATATGGTTATTCTGTGAAACTGCATTGATGGATCTTTCTCTTACATATTGATCTTATCTACACCGTGTCTCTCTGCTATGCCCTCCTCTAAACATAGCGCACTTCCACAGAACCCTTCAAAGACCAAATCTATTTTAAATGTCCAGCCCGTGAGAGATGTATTCATAACAATGCAAAAGGGTGCATTTCCACTGCTAGCAATGTGACAGCAAGAAAATCAAGTTATTAAATTCATTAATACCAGGCAACTACGAACCAAATTCAGTCTGAAGGACAACTTTTTTTCTCACCCTTTTTTCTCTCTCGCGAGCATTTTCTTTTATAGCACACCTCTTGAAAGTACCTGAAGTGGATTATCAAGTCTCCTTGAGAATTGAACTGCCTTCCTTCTGGTGATTTTATGGATATGTCTCACACGTTTTCTTGCCAGCACTACAGAAATGATTCGCCATGCCTTCTGGGATTTATTTATTTTTTTTCTTTTTAATTTCCCACTCAGGTTTACAATCCGAAGACTTTCTTGGCGGCCTCCAATCCAAATCGTAACTGATCCTGCTTAAGTTTTCTTTTTTTTTTTTTTTTTTCTTTTTGAAATCAGCCAAGCTCAGATCCCGGTATATATCTCCCCTGTCTGCTGTGTTTAACTGCTCCCCCCACCCCACCCCACCCCCCAAAAAATAATAAAAAATAAAACAAATCAGAGACATAAATGAAACAATACAACTCCGTCCAAGGGCTGGGCAAAGACCCCCGCCCTCCTCCGAGAAGAAAAAACGCGTGAGAGATCCCATGTTCCAGGGGAAAACTTTAAAGCCAGAAGCCCAGGACTCAAGGATGTCCAGCGCCTTGGTCCCTTCCCTCGCGGTCTCTCCCCCACCCAAATTCAACTCCATTAAGAGGCTGCCCTCTGGCATTTCCTCGCCGCGGGGGGAATCCATGCCTTCTCCTCACCGCCCTCAGCTCCACCCCCGCCCCCGCCCCCCCAACTGGGGTTTTCAAGGGGAACTCAAAAAGTTGCCAGGTGCCAAGCGGGACGGGAGGGGCTCCTCGGCAATGCCGGAGCACCCATCCGAGCCATGAAGCCCCTACTCGAGGGAGAGGCTCCGCCATCGGCCTTTCCCTCCCGACCCCGGACGGCGAAGGTGCCGCATTCCCCTCCCGCTCTCCCGCCCACCCGCGTACCTTCCTCCGCCAGGGAAGCCGGGAGCAAAACAAGCCGGAGGGAGGAGAGCAGGCGAGAGGAAATCCGAGGATGGGCCGCCCGCCCAATCACATCGCTCCCAGAGCCGCGTCCAGCGGAGGGAGGGCGGCGCTCCGCCACCCGAGCTCGAGCTTTGGATCCCTCCGGCGCCGGGCCCCACCATCCCCCACCATTTTGTCTCCGGCCGAAGACCCGCCCTCGCCTCCCTCTGCTTCCGGGTAGTCCACGAGGGGCGGCTGGTGCAGCGGCTCCCGTCTCGGGGAGTGACGAGCGGGGGCGGCGGGGGTGGGGGGGGAGAGTGTTTCACCCGGTCCCTCAAGACCGCCGGTCCTGAGCCCCGCGGCGGTTTTACCAGTCAGGGGTTGGTTTTTTTTTTTATTTTTATTTTTTTTTTGGGGGGGGGGGGGGGGTTGGCGGGTGTCGCGGGGCAGAGAGACGAAAGAGCGAGCCAGGCTTCCTCCTCCACGTGGGGGCAGAGGGGGGATGCTTGGTATCTCCCCCACCTCTTTGTGCGGGGAAGGGGGCCGAGGGGATTCCTGAGGATCCGCAGGGAAGCGCAGGATTTTCCCTAACTCTCTCCTCTCCCCCCCCCCCCCCCCCCCACACACACGGAACTGACCTCCTCAGACCAAGAAGGTCCGATTTTGTGAAAAGAAAAAGCTGATTTCTCTGCTGCCTTGATAGGTAAAAGACAATTTTCCGCATTTGCCCCCAGGGCGCGACTCTCTCGAGACTCTCTCTTCTCTGGCGGTAGGTTTTGCACCAAGGGGTACAACCCCCTGTGATGTTAAGTACAGATAGTTCTCTGCTTAACGAGCAGAGTTGAGCCGCCCCCCCGCCCCCCGCCCAAAAAAATAAAATAAAATTAATGAATTAATGTTGCTAACTGAGAAAGTGGTTAAGAATGGGTTTTGCCCCGTTTTATGATTTCTTGGCACGTTTGTTAAGTGAATCACTGCAGTTTGCTAAATTAGTAAATAACAGGGTTGGTTCAATGAGTCTGGTTTTCCACGATGTTTTTGGCTTGTGGTGAGATTGGGGGGAAGGGTGGGGGGGAGGGGAAGGTGATCACATGACCCTGGGAGACTTGAGTTGTCAAAAGCATCTGAATATAAATCATGTGGCCGTCAGTTGAATTGTATTCATAATCTGAATATAAACCATGTGGCTGTCAGTTGAATTGTATTCATACTGGGGTTTCTGGACCACTTCCTCTTATGCCACTTAACTTCCCATAGGAGAGAGGGTCTGCCCACCTCTTAGGTTGGTCCCCACAGGTGCTGCTGAACCTGTGTCCAATGTTGTTCATGCTGAGCTAGTCCTGTGATAGTCGGAGAGATATTTGTTACTGTGAGAGTGTCAGCACGCTGATGCAAGCGCGCCAGAAAGCTCTGTGGTGTCTGCTGTTGGCAGCTGTGAATGCAGTCAGCATGACATTGCAATAGTGGGACACATGAACAGGAAATGCAAGGCTTTGTGCAAAGAACTGAAGCAGCAGCAGCAGCAGCATCATTAGGGAGCCTCTGTGGCACAGTGGTTAGAGTGCAGTACTGCAAGCTACTTCTGCAGCCAGCTGCCTACAATTTGGCAGTTCAAATCCCACCAGGCTCAAGCTTGTCTCAGCCTTCCATCCTTCCGAGGTGCGTAAAATGAGGACCCAAATTGTTGGTGGCAATATGCTGAATCTGTAAACTGCTTAGAGAGGGAGGGCTGTGAAGCACCATAAAGCAGCATATAAATCTTAAGTGCTATTGCTATTAGACAAAGATGGGTGGGATTCTACCGGTTCTGTCCACTTCTGTAGAACCGGTTGCTCTGAAAAGCAGCAAACGGAGAACATACATAGAACCGGTTCTACATCTGCTGATGTTTTGGCCCACCTGCCCGGGCTCTTACCTGACCTTAATTTCCTGCTTTTTCAACCGCAGCAGCTTTGTGCGACACAGCTGCAGTTGAAAAAGCAGGGGGAAAAAAAAGGGGGGGGGGAGGTTTCCAACCGCTGCACACTTGCACGCAGCACTGTTCAGCTGTCCGGGCAGCTCAGCAGGTCGTAAATTGCACTCGTGCGACTCGCACATGCGCACGCGATGCAGAGCAACAGAACCGGTAGTTATACCGGTTGGATCCCATCCCTGGACAAAGACATACCCCAATCAAAGAATATACCATATGTACTTAGATAGATAGATACAATGAAGAGTAAACTGAGCATACTGAAAAACCAGGTGATAACTGTTAGCACTGTCATCTGTGGAAATGATATGAAAATGACAATAGAAGTGGCACTTTTAAAATAATATTGATACCAGAAGTGATTGGGTGTATTAAAGATCAGTAAGAGCAACAAGAATGTCAAATCTTTAGCTGTTGTAAGTTGTAAATTAATTAAGACCCAAGAAACATCTGGAGCCAAGTTTGTTTCTGTGTCTGATTAAGGTGTTGATCTTTAAAGCCCTACATGGTATGGAGCCAGGTTACCTGGAGAACCAGCTTTGCCCCATCGCAACAGCCCATCCCACCTAGTCAGATAGGAAAGCCCCCCCCCCCCCCCCCCCCCCGTCTCCAGACCTTTCAAAACCATCTAAAGACTGACTCTGATGTCTCTTTTAGGGCTCAGAGGAGTGTACTCTGAAGCCCCTGCCCCACCTTTAATTAATATTTTAATGCCAAGTTTTAACTATCCTTTCCTCAATTTTAAATTTTTATATTCAGTTTTTATGTTTTTAAACTTTTATTTGTAGACTACCCAGAGACCCTGTGGGCAATTTCTAAAGGTGAATGAATGAATGAATGTTTGTTCTCATTTGTTTCTAATATAATGCTGGTTTGGGAGAATCCATTGAACAATTTTTTTAAGTGTATAAACCCAGCATAATGGGTTTTTTTTACACATTCTAGTTAAATTATGGCCTATTTATATAAAAGTAATTGGTTTTATTCATACAGGACATCATTACAATGTGGATTGATTGTGCTTAGCATGTTATGGAAATCCAGCCTTGTGGTTGAATTAATAAATGGAGAGTAAACAAACCATGGCATATGTCAGGTGAATCAAACCAGATTCTTTATTCGTGTCAGAAACACTTTCACATGATAATCATATAACATTCAATACTGACCAAATAAAATAGTTGTAAAATAGGTCATAAAATATAGTGTATGTAAAAAGTACGTAAAATAAGGATTAAAATTAAACGACATTTGCCCAGTATTGGGCCATGTCAGCACCATTTTCTCTCACTAGCATGATGTTGTCATGCATGTTGAAGGAATCATACACACCATAACATATGTGAGATCAATTCTTCTTTTCACACAGAGAATCTTCTTTTGGGAAGCCCAGGTTGGTTGAAAGTAACTGCTACCATTTTTCCTGTGCTTAAAATTCTGTGGAAGCCCATTAGATGGAGCACAATAGACTAAGGAAAGCCAATCTTCATGAATAAATCCTAAAGTGCTATATTAATTCTAAAATAGGTTTGATAAATTTGATTGTGGAGATTTGAGAAAAAAACAGCTTTTTCTCTAGACTTAGCAAAATAAACTTTCAAATTGCAAAAATATCGAATACTGTGCCAGAGCTTCTTAACAATATTTGCATTTTAGGATAAATATGCTTGTGTGATTAAAGCCCCTGTCACACTGCACCAATGGATGGAAAGAGGATGTAAAACGGAGAAAAACACTTCCCATCCATTGGTTAATGCAATGCTTCCGTTCTGTACTCACTGCCTCTGTTTTGCTTCCTCTCTATCCGTCCAGCATCCGTCTATTGACGTTTCATCCGCTCAGGGGGTTTTGAGCTGCTCAAAACTTTTGAGCGGAAAATGTATCCAATGCGTCCGTTCTGCATCCGCTAGGCATACGGGGGACATCTGTTCTGCATCTGTTACGCATCCGCTATATCCGCTAGGCATCCGCTGCACATCTGCGCAACTCAAATCCACTCGGACGCAGGGAGGAAGCAGAACGGACGCGCAGCATTAGTAGCACGGACGGAGAAAGGATGAAAGTGGATGCAGCTCGCAAACAAAGCATTTAAAATGGAAAAAACGTTCGCAGAGGGGACCTATCTCGGATATTAAGGATGTCTAGAGGATGCCTAGAGGATGCAAAGGGACACATAGGGGAAAACCTATACTACCTATAAAAAGGGGGAGCAACTCACCTGCATCTCACTTTCAGACCAGCAGCCCTGCTGTGCAGACCTCTGCAGCCTTCATCTGATTCTTCCTCTTCCACGGCATCCAGTCATGTCCACCATGGATCGTAACAAACTCCTTTTGGTAGCCACCATCCTTCTGCAACAGTGCGAAGCCATCTACAGGCTCTGTGAATTCTACCACGGGAAGAAAAGGAGGCGGCCAAGAAGCGTCTGGGTCCGAAGATGGATCGGGAAAAGAGCAGAGTACGGACTGTACAACAAGCTGATGGTGGAGCTCAGGAACGAAGACCCTTGTGCATTCCAGAACTTCATGAGGATGCCTCCAGCCATGTTTGACGAAGTTGCGCAGCGGCTGACACCCAGGTTGACCAAGCAGAGCACCAACTTCCGGCCCAGCCTGGACCCTGGGCTCAAGGTGGCACTGACTCTGACCACCTACAGGAGCATGCAGTACAGCTGGAGGGTGCCACACAACACCATCAGCGTTGTGGTCAGAGAAGTGGTGCAGGTCATCATCGAAGAATACCTGGAGGAGCTCCTCCAGTGCCCCTCCACTGAAGAAGGAAGGAAGAAAATTGCAGAGCAGTGGTATCAGAAGTGGAACTTCCCACACACCGTTGGAGCCATAGATGGCAAGCACGTGGCCTGCAAAGCGCCAGCCAAGTCGGGGTCCACTTATTTCAACTACAAGGGCTTCTTCAGCATCGTCCTCTTCGCCATGGTCGATGCTGACTACAAGTTCATGTACATTGATGCATCAGGCAACGGGTCAGCTTCAGATGCCCAGGTATACAACGCCAGTGACCTCAAGGAGGGGCTGGAACGCAACCTCATCATGGGCTTCCCAGATCCAGACCCCCTGCCCAACGACACACAAGATGTGCCCAACTTCATCGTGGGGGATGACGCCTTCTCCCTCAGAACCTACCTCATGAAGCCCTACACCTCCAGATGCCTCACCCGTGAAGAGAGGATCTTCAACTACAGGCTGTCCAGGGCAAGGCGGGTGGTGGAGAACGCCTTTGGCATCCTGGCCAACAGGTTCCAGGTACTTCTCACCACCATGCAGCATCGCCCACAGACCGTGAGGAGGATCATGGAAGCTTGCTGCATCCTGCACAATCTCATGCGCACCCGCTACCCAGTCTTGCAGAACAGGCTCGTAGACCTCCAGCAAGGCAATGGGAACATGGAGCCTGGGGAATGGAGGCAAGGGCGAAACCTGATCGACATTGAGGATGTGCAAGGCCCCAACAGAGCCTCACGTGAAGAGAAGAAGCAGCGCAACCTCCTGAAACACTGATGCAACTCCCCAGCTGGAGCAGTGGAGTGGCAAGACAGGATGATAGATGATTAATGGATGCTTCCTTCAGCCTGTCTCATCACACTGATGAGATTGGGCCATGTATGTTGGGTGGGCCTACAATGAACAGGGCATTTAATAAAGAGTTGTGTTTATGTTGAAATGTGTGGATCAATGAATAAATTGTTATTGATAATAAAGGGCCATATGTGTGGCAGCTGGGAGGGTGGACCATACAGTCCGACTATGCTTGCACTGGAGGTTTATCTATCCCACAGCTATTACCCATCCCACAGGTATCCCTGCCCATCCCACTGCTATCCTTACCCATCCGAAAGGTATCCCTGACCATCCCACTGCTATCCTTACCCATCCCAAAGGTATCCCTGACCATCCCACTGCTATCCTTACCCATCCCACAAGCATACAAAGGCTGAAACCATTTCTAAAAGTTTCCACCAAGACTTTATTGACATAAATAAATGAAGCAAGTGTGTGAAGTAAAGACAAAATTTATTAATCACAAGGTGTAAAAGAAAAATGACCCAAGTCAAGTGTCCAAATAAAGACTTCAGGTAGCCACCCAGTCTCTGGCACTCCTCTTGGTCACTTGGAGGTGTGCCCAGTCTCAGGGGTGAAGGGTCCAGGTGCTGTGGAGGTGGCTGCTACTGGAGTGCTGTTCTGAAGCCCCACTGGGGTGCCTAGCCCCGAGAGGACAACAGGTGACGGTGTGTGGAGGAAGCTCTCGGACAGCTGGCTCAGCCCTGTGATGTTGAGAGCTCCTTCCTCCATGCCATGGGGTGTCAGCCCCAGTACCGAGGACAGATGTACAGAGGCCGGGCTTGGCTGTGGGGTGGAGGAAGGAGCAGTGTAGTGGGGCTGTCTGGTCTGCAGCTGGGTGAGGACTGGCGTTGGTGGCATCGGTGGCCTGGGTGGCATCGCTGTCGTCGGCATCATTGGCGTGGGTGGCATCAGTGGAACCAGTGGCAACGGTGTCGTCCGATGACTCTGTGCCTGGACTGGGAAGGGCTGCTGCCTGTGCTGCTGGACCTCCTGGTAGCCGTAGCCCTGGTAGGTGAGGGCCTGTGGAAAGCCTTGGAATGGGAGGGACATCACCTGGGGTGGAGGAGCAGACCTGGACTGGATGGGAGCAGGTGCCTCTGGGTCTGGAGGGTTGTGAAGCAGTTCAGTGCTCTGGTCCTTCACTACCTGGTACTGGGGTTCCGCCATGTCCGTGAGGGTCTGGTTGACATAGGTGAGGAAGGGCTTGCGGTTGGAGGATGAGGAGTAAGTGGGGACCAGCTGAGAGAGGAGATCTATGCTGCTCCGGATGGTGTCCCTGATCTCCAGCAGGAAAGTGTGGCTCTGCCCCTCCTGTCTGGCTCTCTACCTTTCTGTGGAGGTGGAGCTGGGGGTGGATGCAGGTAGGGCTGTGGTGGAAGTGCCATCTCCTTTCTCTCACTGCACCAGGGAGTCCTCCATGCTCTCCACCATGGTTAAAACACCTGTCTGCGGGTTCTCCGCCGTGGCACGCTCCACAGAAACCTGTCTGGAGACAGGAACTGACTCTCGGCCGGAAGAGGACTGGCTCTCAGCAGGCTGCCAGAGAGAGAGGGTCGTGAGAGGGGCTGCTGCTGCTGCTCCTCAGTGGCGGATCTCACCCTCCAGGAAGCTGCACCTGACCATGATGTAGGTCTCTCTGTCCGTCAGCTTAACCGCGGCCTGGCCAGATTTCTTGAAGTGCAGCTTCCCGTACCAGGTGTGCATGTGCTTCCACCAGCCGAGGAGCACCTCCGATGTGTAGCCCAGACTCTCCGCCTTCTCTCTCCAAGCAGCCTGCTTCCTTTTGGTGTCCCTATAGAGCCAGTGTCCCTTCCGCCACAGATAATTCTCTCTCAGCCACTCCAGCACCTCATCCTCGTGTTCCTCCTCAATGGAGTATTGCTTCCTCTCCCGTTCCCGCATATGCCTCTTCCTCCCTCTGGCAGGGCCATCTGGGCCCTCATCAGAGGGACTTCCAGTTTGTAGGGGCTGCTCCTCCACATCACCAGCAGCAGCAGCAGGATCATCATCATCATCAGCAGCAGCAGAACCAGCAGGATCATCAGCAGCAGCAGCAGCAGCAGCACGAGCAGGACCAGGAGCACGAGCAGGACCAGCAGGACGAGCAAGACCAGGAGCATGAGCAGGACGAGCAAGTCCAGGAGCACGAGCAGGACCAGCAGGACGAGGAGCAGCTTCAGCAGAGTAAGCACCAGCAGAAGCACCACCGCCAGAAGCATCATCATCAGCTCCTCCAGAAGCAGAAGCAGCAGAAGCCCCAGCCGCAGAAGAGCGAGCCCGTGCTACAGAAGCCCCAGCAGAAGCAGAGTGAGGGCCAGGGGGTGGGAGGGTGGCCCTGTCCCTCTTGCCAGGGCTGGCAGCAGATGGCTGAGGCTTCCTCTTTTTCCCCA
>BLBF01000005.1:13271558-13356574 GCA_015471245.1 Laticauda colubrina
GAGCCCGTGCTACAGAAGCCCCAGCAGAAGCAGAGTGAGGGCCAGGGGGTGGGAGGGTGGCCCTGTCCCTCTTGCCAGGGCTGGCAGCAGATGGCTGAGGCTTCCTCTTTTTCCCCATGTTTGTGGGGTTGCTGGCTGGCAGGGAGGCTGGCAGGAAGGCTGGCAGGCAGGCAGGCACCAAGACTGGCAGGATGGCAGGCACCAAGGCGGGCAGGCAGGAAGGCTGGCAGGCAGGCAGGCACCAAGGCTGGAAGGATGGCAGGCACCAAGGCAGGCAGGCAGCAAGGCTGGCAGGCAGGCACCAAGGCTGGCAGGCAGGCAGGCACCAAGGCAGGCACCAAGGCTGGCAGGCAGCAAGGCACCAAGGATGGCAGGCAGCAAGTATGGCAGGCAGCAAGGCAGGCAGGCAGGCTGGAGAGCTGTGTCTGGATGCAGGTCTTTCCTCTGAATGGTGACCTGCTTCCGAGCTGCTTCCCTTTATATCCGCGGGGCTGATGCAATAAACCCCCCCCGCATGTGTAATTAATGCAAGGCATCCGCTAGGCTTCCGCTGTGCATCCGCTAGGCTTCCGCTGTGCATCCACTTCATCCGCTGTGCATCCGCTGTGCATCCGCTTCGTCCGTTCGGCGTCCGCTCTGCATCCGCTGTATCCGTTCCGCGTCTGCTTTGCTGCAGCCCCCCGGAAGCCTTGCGGATGTGCCATCCGCTCCCATCCGCTAGGCTTCCGTTCCGCATTCGCTTTCCATCCGCTCTGCGTCCTCCCCCCATCCGTTCCTTTCCATGTTATCGGCTCTGGTTATGCAAATTTTCGCCCCTTTTGAGAGCGGATAACAACGGATGGAACATTTTTCTCATCCGCTGTGTCCTTTTTACAAACGTTTTGCATCCGTTGGGCAGTGTGACAGGGCCTTAATATGAAGATGTTGCTTTTCTTCATCCATTTTTGCTAAACCAGCAATAATTGTATTTTTCATAATTTCTTCTGTGTAGACCCATATGAGAATAGTAACATTGAGCCTTTGACATTTGAACCCAGTTTCTGAGAGGTGTTGGAACATTGTGAGAAAGAAGCGCAAATAGAGTAATTCATGTGGGGTTAGAGTTCCTGGCCAAAAAGCAATGCTCCAAAATCATTCAGGAAAGGTTAAATCAGGAAGACTTTTGCTATTGCAAAAGGGCCTACAACCCTTTCCTTCTCCCCTTCAAACTCTAATGACAGTGTAATAAATAATTATTACTAGTATAAATATGGCTATATATTTTATTTCAGTCTGACTTGTTTGTGCACCGGAGGAGCAGAATCAGGTGGTTTCAGGACACAATCCTACACAACAACCACAATCCACTTTTTGAAATACAAACCACAGAGTTACTACAAAAAAGAGTGGCTGTGAAAAAGGCAAGGATAACTTCAAAATTAAAGTGAAGTGCAGGTTATATACAGTATTTTTGTGCAATACCTTTTTGGAAGGATTTCCTCCTTACATGGGTTTTTATTTCCAGTTGGAAATCCCCCTTACCTAGAAGAAAAAATGCTAGGAAGAACAATCTGTTTCAGTAGAATGCAGGGCCATTGATAGGCTTTAAGATCTCATTTTCCACCTAATATTTTGAATGATCATTTTGGAGATAAATCATAGAAATCTTTTGCTGTGAAATACAGTTAGAAGTACATGGTAAAACAAATAACTTTCAGAGATTTTGAGTATGTGTCAGAACACTATGGAATACAACTTAATGGAAGTCTGATCTAGTACAATGGCACTGATAAGTAGTGTCATGGTGCAGATTTATTAGATCTGTATTGAAACTATTTACACTTGCTAAGCCTAAGCGAGGGCATTTATCCATTATATAATATGGAAATAAGAGTTGGAATAAGGAGAAACATAAATGTAAATTGTATGCGAGGGGAATGGATTACTTGAGAACTGTAGCACTTAGACTTATATACTGCTTCACAGTGCTTGCTTTGTAGCCTTCTCTGAGCAGTTTACAGAGCCAGCATATTGCCCACAACAGTCTGGGTCCTCACATTACCAATCTCCAAAGGATGGAAGGCTGAGTCAACCTTGAGCCCCATCAGGATTGAATGAGTTGTACAAGAAGTGATAGGAGCAAGAATGAATTGGTACTAAATATGCATTTAATAAAAAAGTAACTGAGCAGTACAAAGTTGTTTGTTCAGAAATCAAATTGTAGAACAGCTACGTGAAGGAAAAATGGATGAATGAATTGAGAGGGGAAGGTTGAGAAGATCCTTGCTGAATGGATTTGGTGAGATCTTTGAAATGAGAAAGATAATAAACTGTATTGGTGTAAAATAGATTTAGCTACATTTCCTTCTTTATGTCATAACTTTAATATGGTGAACTGGTTCCCATTACCTGCTCCATTCCATTTCTTCCAGCTTCTCTGGCAGGGAAGCCAGGATCTTAAATCCAAGGAGCTTGCAGTTCTATAATGCTCCCATCGCATTTTCACAAGCATCAATCAGAAAATCATACACTACACTGTAAACATATCACTTGATAGTTCAAGCTTATCTCTTATAAGATTGTTGGACCAGGTGCATGTTTTTTAAAACTTTTTATAAATAAATGGTAGAAGCTAGGAATAGGTCATCCTTTGTGGGCCTTTTGTGATGCTTTTCTAAATTTAAGAGCTTGTCATGTGTGCTCCAACAAAATTACTTTCATGGAGAGAGACTATTGCCCATTGATGAGATGATGACTTTGTTCAGTTTATTGTGCCACCTTTTCCTGCACAAAGAATTTCCTCTATGGTTTTATTGTTCAGAAGAGCTTCCTTCCATCCAAACATTTTGAGGTTACATACAATAAGTATTTTCTGAGAATGAAGAATGATTGTTTTAACTTTTGCATCCTAGGCTTCACTGTTTCCATTTGTTTATTCATAGAACATAGAATTCTTTATTGACCAATGTGGTTGGACACACAAGAAATTTATCTTGGTGTAAATGCTTTCAGTGTACATAAAAGAAAAGATACATTCGTAAAGAGTCAAAATCTTGTCTTTTAATGTAGAGGCTTTGGTTAAAATCCACAGGAGCACTCAATTATTCCTGCACATTCAAAATCCCTTTGGTATTAATTGAATACCAGTTTTACTAAGTTTCAGCCATAAACATGATTAAGCTGCTCATTGTTGACACTTACTCATTTCCTCTTCATTTTTGTTTTTTCTGGCACTTCAAAGAGCGCTAGATTTGTACATCTACCTAGCCATCTTTTTAATTTTTCCTAATTTCCATACTTACCATCACTCAGAGGCATTGTGGAAGATCAAAAGAATAGCTTGGCACATCTAAATAAACAATGCTATTTGTTGGTGGTGTTATGCCACACTTTTTATTTTTCTAAAAAAAGAACAGTTTAAGGTTGTCATGATCCACATACAATGGAACCTCTGGTCACAAACAGGTCACGATTCAAAAATCGGGTGGCAATCAAACACGGCTGCAGCTGATTCCTTTTTTGTATCGATTTTTCCTTCTGCGCCATTTCTTTTGTAGGCGCATGTGCAGTTAGTTTAGCTTCTGGTCACAACCAAATCAGGTTGCAACTGAAGTTATGGAATGAATTCAGTGCAATACAGAAATAGGAGTTACAGGACTCTCTGAAGTGGAGATTGTGTTTGTCATCCAGATAGTGTCAAGTCTTAGACATAAATTTTTCCATGAAATGTGTTCCCAACCTCGTCCTTCTTCCTCCACTCATTGGAACTCTGATTGAGTCCATCTGCCTTGCTGCTGGTTATCCTCTTTTTCTTCCACCTTTTCAACAATATAGATTTCTCACATATGCTGGCTTTGCAGAATATGTCTGAAGTATGATTAGAGCCTGGTCATTTGTGTCTTGTGTGAGAACTCTGCATGTTCAATGATTCATTGGTTTGTTTATTTTTGGTTATCCCTGGTATTCTCAGGAGTCTTCTCCAACACCAAAGTTTAAAACATCAACATAACACTTTTTGAAAATGTACCTTTTCTATCCTACTTTTTCAAAACAAAAATTGAGGTTTTGCTTCTGTGGAAAACCATTTCAGGGAAAACCATTGCAACATGATTTTGATTTTTGTAGGTACATCCAAATCTCAACATCCAAATACATTTTCCAAGACCTTCATAGCCACTTTACCAAATGCTAGTCTATGGCATATTTTTTGAAATTCCTTTACTATTTCTACAGTTCCTTTACTGTTGATTATCAACCTTAAAAAGCAGAAATTATCTATCACTTTAGTATCTCCACTGTCATTTTTAAGGCTGGTTGCTGTACCTGTTGTCATTAGTTTGGCCTTATATACATTTAATCTTAGTCCCCTTAATCTTAATTAAGGTTATTAACATATAATAACAGGGTTGGAAGAGACTTTGGGTATCTGTTTCCATTTTCAATGTATTTACAGATGTCATTGTAATTGTTTTAATAGCTCTTTCATTTGTTTTCTTGGCTTTGCCTTTTTTCCTTCCATCCATCTATCCATCTATCTTCACAATTTGTTTTAACCTCAAACTTTCCTTCTTCTGTATGTTGGTTTTTTGACAATCTCTTTTTAATTCATCCTTAACAGCTTTGATTCCATACCAGATTCGGATTCCCTGTCAATGAGGTTCAGGACTACAAAACAATTTCTTATTATCTCCTAGGAAATGGTGGGTAAATATAGTCAAGATTATATCATGAAAATTGGTTGTTGTTTTTTTCCCTGTCACTCTACTTTAACCTGAAACTTTTGGGCAGTACATGCAATGTTTCACAATAGCCCCAGCCTGTTCAGATCCCGGATTTGCCCAGAAAAATGCCAGTAGTTAAATAATAAGATCAGATTGATTTATCCTATCAGGTCTGCTATGTGGTGTGTTAGAGCTGTTTGCTATTAAATGTTTGATCAGATATAAAATCTACAGTTCTAAGGACACACAATTCTAGAAGTGCCTATGCAGTTTAGAATAGTTCAAGTACTATAAAAATTGTATCATGTTAACCAGGTGGAGAAAGTGATTGATCTAGTCTATAGGATGGAAACAAAGCAAACTTCAAGAAAATATACCTGTCCATGTATATTTATTTCTATGCAACTCCACTACTGAAGGCATTCTTCACAGAAACTTTTGGTAATTTAAGGAAAGACCATCCATGATAAGAGTTTCTGCTTTGCATATAGAAGGTCTCCATTTAATTTCTAGTTTTTCCCATTTTTCCAATGAGGCTGAGAAAGCGAATGTATTAACTCTTAATACAGTTTAAATTTTGCATTTTATCTTTGTGTATTGAGCATGTTTTAATATTTTGTGCTTCTTTGGGTTTATTGTTCATTTTTCTACACAAAGTCACCTTGTTTGAATTGGGCAACTTTATAAAATCCAGTAAATGAAAAAATAAATAAGAATGAAGTAAATATTGAGCTAGCCTGATGTACAGTCTGGCTTGTTATTAAGAAACTTCCCATATTCCAGTGGTAGAACATGGAATCCTTTTCCTGTCAAATGATGAATAGTTGTAAGGTTCACATGAATTGCTTTGCTTCCCCATCTCAACAAATCCAACAAGAATAATAAGTATCATGTTTCCTCTGTTGAATCTCATAAAAAGCAAGGAGAAGAATTGTCATAATAAACAAATGTGTTATATTACATCTTTGCTTCCCCCTTTCTATCACTTCAAGTATTTAATTAATTTAATTAATGTATTCAATTTAAGCACCACTGACTCCATCCGACTGGGCGGTATACAAGAAAATCAAACCAAAATAGAAAATATAATACAGTATGTAATAACAAAGGAATTCCTCAGGTTTCTCTAAGGCATAGAGATACCTTCTGAACAACACTTAGAGGGGATGTAGATACTGTTGAGAGGAGGGAATTATTCATAAATGGCCTTAGAACATAAAGTAAATGAACTTAAAATCAATTCACAAGAATAAAGCTTTCTGCCTTCTCTTCTTTGCAACAGCTCTTCACATTGAAAATAAGTGGTGGGAGTGGGGGGAAGGGGAAAGTATTTATTTATTGATTATATTTATGTATGAAAGTAACCAGATTCCAGTTGAACTCACTTAATAAATACCAGAAATACTGGAAGTGATGAAACGGGCCCATTTTTCAGCCTCCAAAGGCTGCAGAGGCTTCCCTCTGGAAGGCCTCTGGAAGGCCGAAAAAGGCCTCAAACGGACCCAAAAAATCATCTGGGCAGCATGCACATGTGCGGTGCAAGTAAGGGCATGGCAGAGGGGAAATTGCACGAGCATGCGCACAGGGCGGGGGTCATGCATTGTCTACTGGTTTGCTGGCACGCAAGCACATGCATGCAAGTGTGCGTGCAATTTTCGGCACAGGAGCCCAAAAAGGTTAGCCACCACTGTTCTATAGAAAACCAGGGAGGGTCATCTGAAACACTTTCTCAAATTCCATTTCTCATTTGAGCTGAGATTTCTCTTATCTGATGATCTTCACCTAAGCTGCAGCTCTTCCTCCTCTTCCCCCGGGTCTTCTCCCAACTCATTAAATTCAAGAGTCAAGTTATTCTATAAGAAGAAGAGAACTGATGATGAAAATGCCAGCTGTCGGGCCCTTCCTGCCATAGCCAAAGCCCCTTATTAGATGCTCCCTAGTTACTATATATGGATAAAGTGGGCAGAAACTATTGCGGAAAGATGGTCCCTAAAATACCCAGGACTCATGTCATAAAGAGTTTTATAGATCTATTATGGCTACCCTGTTATATAGGAGTAGAAAATGGAAGAGGATTCAGAATATTCTTCATCTCTTACATAATTTTTACTTTTATTTCATTTTAAACTATTTTTCGGTCATTGCTGACAAAAGTCAATTGTGCTAATAAAAATGAAAGGGTATCTTTCATCACAGCTCTCTTTAAGATTTTTAAAATAATCTTAAAATTATTTTTAAAATGTTTTATTTTAAATTGTATTTAAAAGAATCAATCTATCAAGTACACTTTTAGTTTAAATCAGCCTTTCTCAGCCTTTTTCTCCTGTTGAAGTTCTTGAAACAACTTTCAAGTCTCAGGGAATCCCTGCATAAAAAATATTGAATCTATTATTGGCAGCAGAACGTTAGTGTAATTAGTATGCACTCATCAGACTGCTGCAAACATTAGCACTTCACAGTGTGCAAACTTCAAAAAACAATGTTTTTTTAATCACAGTATCTTGTGGAATCCCAGTTGAGAAAGGCTGGTTTAAAGGCTCAGTATAAATCATTTTGTTGGAGTCTGAAAAAGAAATGAAGGAATAAAAGATTTGCAACATTCCACAATCGGGGGCCTCCTGACTTTACTTCATTTTCTCTTCTGGATTTACAGCAGTCTTAGGAAGGATTCTCTTTGGAAACTTTCCTTAAGTTCCTTAAGTTAGTATTTCAGATCCAAACCAAGAGAAATATTACAAAGCTAGAGCTTTGTAATATATATCATCCTATATGTCAGTGGAGATTTTTAGTCATCCAGGTCATGGTTGTCCCAAAGATGCTTGTTCAAAAAAAAGGCAACTGGACTTTCTTTGTTTTTCCTTGAAGATGTTTCACTTTTCATCCAATAAGTTTCTTCAGTTGTCATCTCAATGATAATGTCTCAATTACTCAATGACTTAAGAGTTGAATTAAGAGAATAAAACTACTTCAGTGTTGATCAGATGCAAAAGACAACTTGTTTAAAGCCCCTGTCACACAGCACCAACGGATGGAAAGAGGATGTAAAACGAAGAGAAACACTTGCCATCCGTTGGTTAATGCAATGCTTCCGTTCTGTACTCACTGCGTCCATTTTTCATCCTCTCTATCCGTCCAGCATCCGTCCACTGACATTTCATCCGCTCAAAAAGTTTTGAGCTGCACAAAACTTTTTGAGCGGAAAATGTATCCAACGCGTCCGTTCTACATCCCCAACGCATACGGGGAACATCCGTTCTACATCCATTGTCATCTGTTACGCATCCGCTATATCCGCTAGGCATCCGCTGCGGATCCACGCAACTCGCATCCGCTCCAGCAGAAAATGGACACAGGGAGGAAGCGAAACGGATGTGGAACGGACACAAAGCGTCAGTAGCACGGACGGAGAAAGGATGAAAGCGGATGCAGCTCGCATACAAAGCATTAAAATGGAAAAAATGTTCGCAGAGGGGAAGTATCTGGGATATTTAGGATGTCTGCAGGATGCCTAGAGGATGCAAAAGGACACTGAGCGGAAAACCTATATTTCCGATAAAAAGGGGGAGGAACTCACCTGGACCTCATTTTCAGTCCAGCAGCCCTGCGGTGCAGACCTCTTCAGCCTTCATCTGGCTCTTGCTCTTCCACAGCATCCAGTCATCTCCACCATGGATCGTAAAACACTCCTTTTGGTAGCCACCATCATTCTACAACAGTGCGAAGCCATCTACAGGCTCTTTCACCTGTTCTATGCGAAGAAAAGGAGGCAGCCAAGAAATGTCTGGGTCTGAAGATGGATCGCCAGACTGTATAACAAGCTGATGGAGCTGAGGAACGAAGACCCTTGTGCATTCCAGAACTTCATGAGGATGCCTCCAGCCATGTTTGACGAAGTTGTGCAGCGGCTGACACCCAGGTTGACCAAGCAGACCACCAACTTCCGGCCCAGCCTGGACCCTGGGCTCAAGGTGGCACTGACTCTGCGCCACCTGGCCTCAGAGACCACGTACAGGAGCATGCAGTACGGCTGGAGGGTGCCACACAACACCATCAGCATTGTGGTCAGAGAAGTGTTGCAGGCCATCATCGAAGAATACCTGGAGGAGCTCCTCCAGTGCCCCTCCACTGAAGAAGGCTGGAAGAAAATTGCAGAGCAGTGGTATCAGAAGTGGAACTTCCCCCACACCATTGGAGCCATCGATGGGAAGCACGTGGCCTGCAAAGCTCCAGCCAAGTCAGGGTCCACTTATTTCAACTACAAGGGCTTCTTCAGCATCATCCTCTTCGCCATGGTCGATGCTGACTACAAGTTCATGTACATCGATGCTTCAGGCAACGGCTCATCTTCAGATGCCCAGGTATACAATGCCAGTGACCTCAAGGAGGGGCTGGAACACAACCTCATCACGGGCTTCCCAGATCCAGACCCCCTGCCCAATGACACACAAGATGTGCCCTACTTCATCGTGGGGGATGACGCCTTCTCCCTCAGAACCTACCTCATGAAGCCCTACACCTCCAGATGCGTCACCCGTGAGGAGAGGATCTTCAACTACAGGCTGATCAGGGCAAGGCGGGTGGTGGAGAACGCCTTTGGCATCCTGGCCAACAGGTTCCAGGTACTTCTCACCACCATGCAGCATCGCCCACAGACCGTGAGGAGGATCGTGGAAGCTTGCTGCATCCTGCACAATCTCATGCGCACCCGCTACCCAGTGTTGCAGAACTGGCTTGTGGACCTCCAACAAGGCAATGGGGACATGGAGCCTGGGGAATGGAGGCAAGGGTGAAACCTGATAGATACTGTGGAT
This sequence comes from Laticauda colubrina, assembly GCA_015471245.1. Classification (NCBI taxonomy): domain Eukaryota; kingdom Metazoa; phylum Chordata; class Lepidosauria; order Squamata; family Elapidae; genus Laticauda; species Laticauda colubrina. Next base: position 13,281,070 of record BLBF01000005.1, read on the forward strand.
GTACCAGGCCCCAACAGAGCTTCACGTGAAGGGAAGAAGCAGCGCAACCTCCTGAAACACTGGTGCAACTCCCCAGCTGGAGAAGTGGAGTGGCAAGACAGGATGGTAGATGCTTAATGGATGCTTCCTTCAGCCTGTCTCATCACACTGATGAGATTGGGCCATGTATGTTGAGTGGTCCTACAATGAACAGGGCATTTAATAAAGAGTTATGTTTATGTTGAAATGTGTGGATGAATGATTACATTGTTATTGATAATGAAGGGCCATAGGTGTGGCACCTGGGAGGGTGGACCATACAGTCCCACTATGCTTGCACTGGAGGTTTATCTATCCCACAGCTATTACCCATCCCAAAGGTATCCCTGACCATCCCACAGCTATTACCCATCCCAAAGGTATCCCTGCCCATCCCAAAGCTATTACCCATCCCACAGGTATCCCTGCCCATCCCACTGCTATCCTTACCCATCCCAAAGGTATCCCTGACCATCCCACTGCTATCCTTACCCATCCCACAAGCATGCAAAGGCTTAAACCATTTCTAAAAATTTCCACCAAGACTTTATTTAATAAAATAAATGAAGCAAGTGTGTGAAGCAAAGATAATCTTTATTAATAACAAGCTGTAAAAGAAAAATGACCCAAGTGTCCCAAGCAAAGGTAAAGTCAACAGGTAGCCACCCAGTCTCTGGCACTCTTCTTAGTCATTCTCTGGGGTGAAGGTCCAGGTGATGTGGAGGTGGCTGCTGCTGGAGTGCTGGTCTGAGGCGTCATTGGGGTGCCTGGCCCTGAGAGGACAACAAGGGACGGTGTGTGGAGGAAGCTCTCAGAGAGCTGGCTCAGTCCTGTGATGTTGAGAGCCCCTTCCTCCAGGACATGGGGTGTCAGCCCCAATACTGATGACAGATGTTCTGAGGCTGGGCTTGGCTGTGGGGTGGAGGAAGGAGGAGTGTAGTGGGGCTGTCTGGTCTGCAGCTGAGCGAGGTGAGGCGTGGGTGGCATCTGTGGTGTGGGTGGCATCTGTGGTGTGGGTGGCATCAGTGGCACCGGTGGCATTCGATGTACCTGTGGCTGGACTGGGAAGGCCTGCCTGTGCTGCTGGACCTCCTGGTAGCCGTAGCCTTGGTAGGTGAGGGCCTGTGGAAAGCCTTGGAAGGGCAGTGACATCACCTGGGGTGGAGGAGCAGACCTGGACTGGGTGGGAGCAGATTCAGCTGGGTCTGGAGGGTTGTAAAGAAGACCAGTGATCCTGTCCTTGATCACCTGGTACTGTGATTCAGACATGTCCAGGAGGGTCTGGTTGACGTAGGTGAGGAAGGGCTTGCGGTTTGAGGATGGTATGTTGGTGTGTACCAGCTGAGAGAGGAGATCTACACTGCTTTTGATGGTGTCCCTGATCTCCAGCAGGACAGTGTGGCTCTGGCCCTCCGGTCTGGCTCTCTGCCTGCTTTCTGTGGAGGTGGAGCTGGGGGTGGATGTGGGTTGGTCTCTGGTGGAAGTGCCCTCTCCTTGCTCCCACTGCGTCAGGAGGTCCTCCACACGCTCCGCCATGGGGAGTGCAGCTGTTGGGGGGGTCTCTGTCATGGCACGCTCCACAGATACCTGCCTGGACACAGGAGCTGACTCTTGGCCAGAAGAGGACTGGCTCTCTGCGGGCTGCCTGAGAGAGAGGGTTGTCAGAGGGGCTGCTCCTTGGTGGCGGATCTCACCCTCCAAGAAGCTGCACTTGGTCATCACGTAGGTCTCTCGGTCCGTCAGCTTGACCGTGGCCTGGCCAGATTTCTTGAGGTGCAGCTTCCCGTACCAGGTGTGCATGTGCTTCCACCAGCCGAGGAGCACCTCCGAAGTGTAGCCCAGGCTCTCCGCCTTCTCTCTCCAAGCAGCCTGCTTTCTTTTGGTGTCTCGATAGAGCCTGTGTCCCTTCTGCCATAGATACTTGTTCTCCCTCAGCCATTCCAGCACCTCATCCTCATGTTCCTCTTCGATGGAGTACTGCCTCCTCTCCCGTTCTCGTTCTCATGTATGCCTCTTCCTCCCTCTGGCAGGGCCATCTGGGCCCTCATCAGAGAGGCTTCGAGGTTGTAGGGGCTGCTCCTCCACACCACCACCACCAGCAGCAGCAACAACAACAGTAGCAGCACCAGCAGCACCAGCAGGACCAGGATCAGTAGCAGCAGAGTAAGCACCAGCAGGACCAGCAGGACCAGGAGCACCAGCAGGACCAGGAGCACCAGCAGGACCAGGAGCACCAGGAACAACACCAGCAGAGTAAGCACCAGCAGAAGCACCAGCACCAGGAGCAGCGCCAGCAGAGTAAGCACCAGCAGAAGCACCAGCACCAGGAGCAGCGCCAGCAGAGTAAGCACCAGCAGAAGCCCCAGCACCTGGAGCAGCGCCAGCAGAAGCTCCAACACCAGAAGAGTCAGCCCCAGCAGCAGAAGCCCCAGCAGAAGCAGTCAGGGCCAGGGGGTGGGATGGTGGCCCTGTCCCTCTTGCCAGGGCTGGCAGCAGATGCCACAGTCTTTCTCTTCTTCCCCATGGTTGTTGACTGGCTGGCTGGCTGGCTGGAGCTGTGTCTGTCAGCAGGTCTTTCCTCTGAATGGTGACCTGCTTGCGAGCTGCTTTCCTTTATATCCACGGGGCTGACGCAATGCATCCTCCCCGCATGCGCAGTGAACGCTCTGCATCCACTAGGCATCCACTAGGCGTCCGCTCTGCATCCGCTTCATCCGCTCGGCATCCGTTCTGCATCCGCTCTTTCCGCTGCGCATCCGCTTTGCTGTGCTCCCCCAGAAGCCCTGCGGATGTGCCATCCACTCCCATCTGCTTCCATCCGCTAGGCTTCCATGGAGCATCCGCTTTCCATCGTGGCTACATCCTCCCCCCGTCTGTTCCTTTCCGTTGTTGTCTGCTCTGCTTATGCAAATTCGGGGCACTTTTGAGAGCGGATAACAATGGATGGAACATATTCTCGTCCGCTGTGTCCTTTTTACAAACGTTTTGCATCCGTCGGCCAATGTGACAGGCCCTTTACTTATATTGATACAAATACTAATACCTCAAAGGCCAAGGAAGTTGCATCTTAGAAAAAGAAGAAACAAAGTGTACATACTCTTAAATAAAACAGGACTATTATACCATTGTGGGGAAGAAATTTGCACATTTCCCCTCTTAACAAAATGAAAAGGTACAACTTATCTATACACATTCTCTCTTTGCCACTTCCTGCTGGTGGAATTTTGGATATTTTACACATCTCTGAGGGACTAGCAAATGAAGGTTAAGAAAAAAAAAGATTTATAAAAATAAGATAGGATGTTATTAAACATGTTGAGCTTCAGAGGGCACTGTAGGTTAAATGATGTATCATTTGAAAAATATAGCAGGCAGCTTTACTCACCATGGCAGTGTTGGTTTTTTTGAAAAGTAAATATGGAGACCTTCCAAATCAGGGAACAGAATGAAGGGAACACAGGCTTAATTCTTCCCTCTCCAGCTGAGACTGTTCTCCAAAATCAGTACTCCGTACTGCAAAAGATAGGGATAGAAAAAGAAGTGAAAACAATTCTTTTTTCCACATAACTTGTTATGCAAAGAGAGAACTTTGTGTTTCACTACGAGGCAAAGGAAGTTGACAGACTGAAGCAAACTTTTTTCGGATTCTGTTAAAGGGCAACAAGTTTCCCATTGTTTAGTCACAGCCTCCCTCAATCTGAATCTTTCCTGATGATTTATGACAACAATCCCCAGAATTTCCTAGCCAGCATGTTTCTTGGTTTTAATTATATTTAAGAGGCCTTTGGATTTGGCACCTGCTCTGGAGACTATGATATATCTGTGAAGGAACTATCTGTTGGCATGTTCTAATTGCCTTCTAATCCTTTGATGTGGATAATAATCCTGTATTAAGATTTTGCTTAAGATTTTTTTTCTGGAATGGATACCCATAATATGCTAAGACAAACCAGTGTGTATAAACCACAATGACAAGCCAGGCAAACACCTGGGCACAAACAGACTCCCCCTGATACCTCCAGCTCAAACACACCCCAACCAGGCACCCAGATGAAACCTAGCTTCCTAATAGATAATAGCCGTCCTTTCACGCGAAGCCAAGCTGCACTGAAAGCTTCCAATACAGGAACACAGTGTTGCCAGCCAATCAAAGCCACAAAACAGACAGAAGAAACCAGAAACACCAATCAAACAAACTCCAAGTCCAATAAACACAGATCAAAACTCCCAACCAATCAGGATAAAGAAAAAACCATCCTGGGACAACAGTAGGCTTGCCTCAAATTTAAAAGTAACGGCTGTGATAGCCTGACCCACAGACTAATTCAATGCAGAAGCCTGATGATGGCAGATGAGATTCTGCTGAAACGTTGCAACTTTAAAAGCACAACTACAATGACGTGGGATAATACCCGGAGGAAGCTGAACAGCACACAATGACTAAGTGTATACAACAAGATAAGTCAAAAGCATATTATTTCTTAATGTTATATTTATTTATATTACAAAATTTACATGGCTGCACATTTTAACCTGTAGGAAATTAGCACCTACCCCTCTCCTACAAAAATTAAATATCCTGGGAAATATTAAAAAGGCAGAATATTTCTTCTAAAAAAGAGTAGAAACCCAGAAGCAGAAACTCACCTCAAAAGCAGAAGCTCACCCCCACCTTTGTTTATGGGTGGGCCATTAAGGCCTGGGCCAGAATACTTTATATAACAAAGAACTCCAGGTAAAACTATAGCAATTGCCCAAAGCCCTTTCAGTGAATCATCCAACAAGGCTCAACCAAGCCTGGAACTCAGGACAGCCTACAGAGTTGTCCCTGCATGGCCCCATGGGAGTCTGACAACCAATCAGAATACAAGCTGCAATTCAAATCCCAACAAAGGTTATAAAACCCAGGCACTCTCAGTATCAGTATCAGCCCTTTTTGACCTTCTCTTCTCACCTTGAAGCATGTGATCATCCTTTTCACTTTGGAGCTTCAAGCCATGTGGTCCTCCTGTCCACCATTAAACCTTCCAAACAGCCTCCATGTTTCCAGTGTATTTTTTCCCACTTGGAACTGAACCCAGAAGGGTATTTCTTCCAACAAACCAAAGTGACTCTGAGCAGCATACAGTAAAACCAAGAGTTAAAACCTATTAGAACAAACATGGATACAATAAGAATAGGAGAGCAAAGATGTTTAAATGCAATATAATTAGTGTGTAGGTTCCCTGTTACCAGGAGATCCTCAGGGTTACTGAAATACCCCACACACACACACACATTTTGAGATGTTTCCTGAAGGCTATAAGGATTGGAGGTAACTCCACCTCAGGAGGGATCCAGATGGCCAGTACTTGGTAGAGAAGGCGTGCCCCCTAGGTCCTATCAGATGCATTTTCTTTACAGATGGGACCCACAGCATGCCTCTCCTGCCAGACATGACAAGATGAGTAGACATAATCACAAAGATGTGGTCCCTCAAAAAACCTGGCTCCATGCTGTGTAGGCAAACAACATCTTCTGTTTACAGTTAATCAATTCTGGGATGTAATTTTCCTCATTTGCAAGACCCAGTGTGCTATTTCAATCAGAAAAACAAAAGAGTGCAACTCCTTCCTTCCTTGCTGGCAAGTGTCATCTAGTGCAGTAACAAGGACTTGCATTTTCACACTCCCATTTTCGGGAATTTATGTATGAATACCACAACTAAGCGTCATGCTTTGCATAAGAGCAAAGTTACCCCTTAGGCTTTGATTTTTCCATTATTGCAAACAATAGCAGCATCATTGCTTACTATACTTGGAGCAAATATATTATGACATTTCTCCATCAAGCTTTCCTGTTCATACTCTCAAGTTTCCCCTATAAGCCGACCTTTGCTACCTTTTTGAAATAGCAGGGAAGAGTTAGTAAGTCACACCCAATCTGGTGAGTCACCAGAATTTAAAAAAAAATATTTCCTGCTCCTTGAGGTGCAGAAAGAACTTGCAGTTACATAAAGGGGGGACAGAAGGAAGGGCAACCCTGTGGGATACAGAAAGAGAGAATTATTTAGTTTTGTTATCCACATAAACAGAAAACTGGGAGACCAAGCTTTCCAAGATCTCCATTAAGAAGGCCATAAAATAGCCACATCTTCCGTCTGGTTTTTTGTTTGTTTTTTTTGTCCCTTATAAACTTTGGATTCACTGCTTTCCTCTACTTATCTGATTATGGGGAAAAAGTGTGTGGATGAGGGGAAAGTTAAAAGGGGCTGGGCAGGTTCAACAGAAACCAATTGTTAGGGCTTGCTTCTGATTTTATTGGCATATACTTTAATTCTCCAAGTCCCAACTGAGCAATCTTTCAATAAAAAAATCAATTATCTATGCTTATTAATTAGAGCACTGAGAAAGATCTTGGCTTTCTCAAGGTCAAAGTGGAGGTGAATTCCAAACAGTTTCATACTAGCAGCATGACCATTAAAACAGGTGGAAATAAGGATAGGTGAAATTGGGCACTCCTACAACCACTATCTCGTACCTCTTGGGCACCTACTTTGGACCTGCCACAGTGTCATTTTGAGGTGGAGGGAGAAGTACTTTTATTTTTACTTTTGTTTACAGTAACTATAGTGCCTGCAGATGTGAGGTTGAGCCATTTTTTTGCAGGAATATTTGCCTCACTCCTCCTCCTAGATCCAGTCATTATTATTGTTCCTTTTCTCCACCCTGTCCACCCACATAATCCAGATACCCAATATCTGATTCCTGGAGCTTCCAGTGATTCACCATTTTTCTTTCTCAAACACCAATCCAGCCATTATGACATGCAATTTTCATAACCATTATGAAAAATACCTAAGTTAAAATGTATTGATAGGCTATAATTTCATTTCTGCAAATCCAAAGACCTTTAACAAAAAAAATAGTGCCAAAATAGCTAGGAAGCTTGTGGGAGGGGCTTTTCAAGACATTTTTTACAATTAATCTTCTTTTGGATGATATCCCCCACCACAGCCTCTGCAATTTTGAGGGAAATTATGAGACAAATTTCATAAACCATAGCAATTTTTGTGTGGAAAGAATGGACTTTTGTTATTTCATGATCATGACAGCTCAAGGGACATGATACCAATTGAATGATGTGTTTCTTGTTAGTTTGCTGAAGGGAAAGGATGAGTACTGATTGGTTCATGGTGTTCTCTGCATGTTGAGATTGACAGAAGTGAAGATGAAAGCAGATTGGCTTCAAACTATTTAGTAAGGTATTAGAGGGAGAAGAAACACTAATGGTATAGAAATACACATTTTGTAGTTTGATTTCACCCAGTTTCTAATTTTCCTGACTTCAGAGCTATTTATTTGGTCTTTTTGCTCTTCCAGTTTGTGAATTGTTTTTCATCAAAATGTGCAAACATTTCCAAACTGGCACATTTTTATTACATTTTGCACATTTTTGAACTTTATAATATTATAATATTTTATTTTTACCAAGATGATGATGTTATCCATTTAGCCATGTTCTACTCTTAGTGAATCTATGGGCCAGGACTCTCCACATCTTCCAATCTTGCATTGCTTCTTTGAATTTTTCTATGTTCTGACTGGTATCAGCTTTGATGGTGTCCAGCCACTGTGTTCTTTGGCAACTGATTTCCTTTTACCACTAACTCTTCTGAACATAATTGCTTTCAGAATTCCCCCACAACATGGCCAAAATAAGTTAGACACAGTTTTACGATTTTGCCTTCCAGTGACATGTCTGATGCTCTCCGGTATGTGTTTGTTCGTCAACTTTGCTATCCAAAATAACACAGGATCCTTCTTCAGCCACCATAGCTCAAACAAGTCACTTTTCTTCCTGTCTTACTTTTTTAATGTCCAGTTTTCACAATCATAGGTGGCTGTGGAAAACACACTAGACTGGACTAAGCCACATTTGGTTGCCACACTAATGTCTTGCTTTTCCACATTCAGCTCATGTTCATCATCGCAGTGCAGTCTGATGTTTGTAGAGGCCAACATTCTCACTTTCTTCTTTGATTTCCTTGATCAGATGTTCCAGGCTTTCTTTGGTTTCTGAGAGGAGAGCTGTATCATTGGCATATTAAAGATTGTTAATGTTTCTTCCTCCAATTTTTATCCTGATTTTTGATTCTTCTAAATCTAGCTTTCTCCATTTTTTTGTGAAATGCATCTCACAATTGGCAAAATTAGATGACTGATTTCAGTTTGTGTATATGTTTAGAATGCAAGAATTAAAGAGTATGCTAATATTTGTCTACTAACCCTAATAAGAAACTATATTTATCTCCCTGTTGATCCGGTATTACTGTGTTTCCCAAAAAATAAGATGTATACCAAAAATAAAACATACCCTCATTTTTAAAGTATGTGCCCAATATAAGCCGTACCCCAAAAACAAGCCCTAGTGATGGCGGTTGGCATGGCCTCCACAGGAGGCAATGAGCATGCAAATGCTGACAATGTCTGGGGGCAGAGGCAGAGGTGGGGGGAGGCATGAGATCCAGATGTGCCGTGCAGGCTTTAGGAAAGCAGTCTTGGTGGGCTGGAGCGGCAGGTAGCATGGGAGGCTCATCTTCACATCTCTTTGGCTTGCTTGCAGCCTGCGTGATACATCAGGATTGCCTGCCTTCCACCCCGTGTCCCTGCCTGTTGTTGCTGCCAGTGCCACCACGCAAAGACTCCTGCGCCCAGTGAGCCACTCAAGCCCATTGACTCTTGGCTTTCCCGCATCCCACACAGTGCATCTAGATCAGTGATCGCCAACCAGTGGGCTGGGGACCACCGGTGGTCCACAAGAAAATTTGGTAGTCCACAGATAAATGTTACCCTCAAACAATCCAGGCTGCATGGGAACACAAGACTTGCATTGCAAACAATATGAGGTAATGAGGGGAGGAACGGGGGGAACTTGGTCCACTTGCCCCATGCACCTTGCCTGGCCACTGGGCTGCTTCTTTCCATTTCATTCTTCTTCTGCTTTTGGCTGCATGCAAGGAAAGCAGCAAAACTCTTTCTCTCTCCCAAACTCCGTCAGAAATGAGTCTTTGGGACCCTGCAAGACATCCTGCTCCAAGAGGCTGCGCCAGCAAAGACTAATTTCTGGCGGAGTTTGGGGAAGAGAAAGACTTTTGCTGTTTTCCTTGCATGAAGCCAAAAGTCTCTCTCTCCCCTCTCTCCCCGAGAATGGAGCTGGAGACAATATCCTGCGATCCCAAATAAAGAATGATTGATGGGTAGGAAAACAGGGTGGGGAATTTTTCTGCAGACTTTTTAAAGGATTTTCCTAGGGTCTCTGGTCCGTGGGATTTAAAATTATGTGTTTGGTGGTTCCTGAGATCCAAAAGGTTGGTGACTCCTGTTCTAGATCACCTGCTCTTCCCTATGCCTCTGCCTTCGTCTGCTGCTTGGATAGGGAATAAACTCACCTATGCTACATGGCTGCATAGCCCCAGTGTGCGAATGGGCCAGTGGGCTGCACCTGCTGCTGGATACCACTGGTCCCCTCCCGCTTGCTGCCTCTTGTGCATGTGTCAGGGGCAGGTCACCCAGCTCGGCTGATCACCCTGAAATTGTGTTTCCTTTAAAATAAGCCCTGGTGCTTATTTTGGAGTCCCCAAACATAGAAGACCAGGTCTTTGGGGGGGGGGGAATGTGGTATCTATTATGATTGGCAATATTTCTCTGGTTGGAAAGGCCTTTGTCATTGTGTTTCAATCAAAGTTCAATAAATTCAATTCAATTCAATGAGATTGAAACCCAAGTACATGCTCCACCACTAACTAACTCATATAGAATTTGCTAGATTTAAAAAAAAACAAAAACTGTGCATATATGACTATCCAAAAATGGCTTTGTATACTTTTTCACTTTTATTCTATCATGTGAGTATGTATTTATTACCTTATACATTTTGCCCAAGAAGCATGAAGTGAGAATACATTCAGATAGGTTTGGCTCAGGTTCAGAAATTTATGTCTACAAGGAAAAACTATGGTTAAGCAAAAATTGTTAATTAAACATACTAACTACTGTTTGATACTCATTGTGGGTTCAAAAAATCCCAACAATTCATTCTGAATTAAATTTGGGCATATGCTTATTTTTGGCTTTTGGCCTAGTCCAAGCATATATTTTCAAATAAATAAAAGAATGGTATAATAGAGAGGCTTTGCAAAATTATATGCTTTTACAATGATTGCCTTCTGCTTACATTATTTAATATATAACATATAATAACTGTTACAGGATTGTTCCCTCCACCCAGCAAATGTGGCTAGAAAGTCCAAGGTCCTAGATACACGTGTCCTGGCCAAATGACACAAGGAAAGCACTCTGTTATATGATACCTTAAATTATAAAGTTTGGAATTTGTTGGCTACATAGACATCATTTTATCCCCCAGTATATTTGCATTTGAAGCAAAGCTTTTTTGTTATAATGTTTCACCTCAAAATAACCATTGTTTTGGAAATCTGGAACTGGGATTTATACCAAATTCGTCAGCTCTGGCATAATGTAGTGACCTTCTGGTTGGAGTCACACATCAAATTTAGTCACGATGTGGATGAGTTTACTTTTGACATGCTCAAATGTGTGAACTCAGTTACTGTAACTACTTAGCTTGTGACAGGAAATCAGCCAATTGTTATCCACTAAGTCATATTTAAGCAAATGTTGGGTTACAGTCATATCTAAAGTCAGTTGTAATCTTAGACTTGTCTATCATGGTGCCCTTCAGGTGTCCTGGACTATAAACCTCCAACCACGATGCGTAGATTTGTATGGGGTGTAATCCAAAGCTACTGAACAACATCAGATTTGAGAAGAGTGTTTTATGCAATGCACAAAACTTTAAAAGGTGTGTGCACGGGGACGGAGGGGCAGGAAGACAAGAAGCCAAGATAAAGCACAACCAGTGGCATATTTACCTCTTGTCCTTGTCTTTGCTCTTCCCTAGGGCCAAGAGGCAATAAAACGGTCAGATCCTTAGCCTGCCCTATGGCCATATCCCTGACAATGCCAGCCACTTGTGCTTATTATAGTCTTAAAAGGGAAGGGAATTTAAGGTTGACTTCTCTCCCTCCTTACCTCTTGTTTTCAGAAAACGGTGAAGGATTAAAACGGAGGAAGGGTGGCTTTTCTGGATTGCATAAGAACTCGCTCTTCCTTGCAACACTATGAAGACAAACAGGTCTCCTATGCTTCCAAAGACGAGGGGAGTAGGGGAGACCTGAACCTGTCCAGCCCAATCTGAAAAATGTGGATTAGAGAAGGCACCCCCTATTTTTTTTCCCCTTTTCCATACCAGGGTTTTTGTTGCCCTATTGACCCAGAGGAGGCCATCCTTCTGGGGAGCCTTTCCGTCTTTCATCCCCGGTTTTCTTCTCCCCTCCCCCCTCGCCCTCTCTTTCCCCCCAAATAAAACCCTTTTTAATGGGTGATTGGCGGCACAGCTGCCTCACGCCTCGAGCACTCCCAAGCCCAGGAAGCAGCGCGGGTGTTTTTTGTTTTAGTTTTTGCCGGCGAGGAATCGAGGCTCTCATTTCCTTCACGCGGGAGCTTCATCCGAGGGGCTCGCTGCCGGGTCAGCCAAGCAGCCCACGCCAAGGGGGGGAGGGGGGGAGGGGGGGGGGAAATCAGTCCGCCGAAATCAACACCCTGGCTCCCGGCAAGCCTCCAAAACCCGGCAGGCGAACTTCGATTACCACACACACCCGGGCCCCCTCCAGTCCACTCTCTTCCCCCGCGGAGGTTCCAGTCAGAGAGGAGCCGCCGCTCCTGAGCGGGGGGGGGGGGGGGGGGGGGAGGGGGGGGGGGGGGGGGCGGGCGGGGGGGGCCCCCCCCCCGGGGGCGGGGGCGGGGGCGGCGGCGAGGGGGGGGGTGGGTTCTTGAACCCCCCCCCCCTCCCCTCCCCTCCCTTCCCCTCGGTGTCGGAGGAGGAGACCGGCGGCGGAGGCCGGAGGAGGAGGAGGAGGAAGTCGAGGCGGCAGAGGATAGCGGGCAAATGGAGCTCTGAAAGGCTGCGAGAGCTCCAGAGGAAGGAGCTGCTTCGATTCGCCCCTTTCGTCGCCCAACCCAGCCGGGGCTCTGGCTTATAAACTCTGAAGTGCCTCCGCCTCAGACGGTGGTTTCCCCTCCCCCCCCCCCCCAAAAAAAAAAAAAAAAAAAGCCCAGTCGCGCCGTCGCTGTCCTCCTATCTGTTCCCTCAGCCGGGCGGGAGGAAAGAGAAAGCCGTCTCCCTCCGCCGGAGGCACCTTCCCGCCGGCTCGGAACCTTTCCGGATTCGCCGAGCCTCTCGGAGGGCCTGCAGAAAAGGGTTGCACCGAACTTGCTGCTGCTCGCTCGACCGCCCTCCGCTCGCTCCTTTGCCTGCCCGCCCGCCCGCCTGCCTCGGCCATGCCCGTCGGTGGCGTGAGGAAGTTTCCTGATGGCTGCTAAGAGGTTCCTCTTCTCTTCCATCCCTACCTCTCGGCTCCGGCCGAGCCTTGCGGCGCTTTCCCCTCAAAGCCACCCCCGGGTGAAATGCTGAAGAGCTGCTGGGCCCTCCTCGTCGCCTCTTCCCTCGTGCCAGGCTTTTTGTTTTGGGTTTGTTTTTTTGTTTTTGGGGGAAACCGAAAACGGGCGTCCTCTTAACGGCCCGCCATTACTTGGGGAGTAAGGTGTCGGCATCCTTGGCCAGAGGGGAGAGGGGGAGAATCCTTCCCAGGACTTCTCTTTTCAGAAGAAGGGCATGCTCTGCTGAAGGGGCCCGCCAACAAGATGCAGACCTTCTTGAAAGGGAAAAGGGTCGGTTATTGGCTGAGCGAGAAGAAAATCAAGAAGCTCAATTTCCAAGCCTTTGCAGATCTTTGCAGGTAAGGATTGGCAATCTTAGATTAGTTGGTTGGGGGGGGGGGGGGGGGGGGGTATGTGGGGTTGTTTGGGTGAGAGAACTCACTGCCCTTTCTCCGGGCCTCCCCCGGAAAGTTGGGATTCCAGTTGCTTGTGTCTCGGGTAAATACTGTACTTAATTATCTATTGAACACATTTGGATGCCATTTAGTTATGAGACTCAAAACAAACAAACAAACAAACAAAAAGAAAAAAAAGAGGAGGAAACAAATGCCTTTTCTAAGGATCAAGACTAAGGTATGCACAAATTCCACTTGGGTTGAACTTCCATAATCCCCAGCCAGCATAGTTTTGAAGCAGGTTGGCCGGAGAACTTAATGATTGTCACTTGGGGCATTCAGCTGTGAAAAAAGGCCAGATGATTAAGAAAAGATCCAGGGAGATTGTGAAAAGCTTTCAGTTTTCATTGGTTTCATTTGATGGAACTAACAAATTGGCTCCTCCACTTAAGTCCATGATTGAATCCACAATTTCTCTTGCCAAGTGAAACATTAGTTAAGTGAATTTTGTCCCGTTTTATATAATCTTTCTTGATACAATTGTTAAGTGAATCACTAGAGTTGTTAGGATAATATGGTTGTTAAGTGGACCTGGCTTCCTCATTGACTTTGCTTGTCAGAAGACTGCAAAAGGTGATAACTTTGCCCTGAGACACTACAACCCTCATAAATATGAGTCATTTGCTAAGGAACCAAATTTTAATCACATTGACTGTGGGGATGTTGTAACGGTCGTAAGTGTGAAAAACATGTCTTTTTTTAAGCACTGTTGTAACTTTGAACAGCCATTAAATTGTAAGTCGAGGACTGACTGCATAATGTGAAGCTTTAGGAGTGATGTAAACTGCATTGTAGGCAGTGCATGTTTGAAATAACATACTGAAGGAAGTTATAGCCACCTTTTTTTCTTTGATGTTTGTGAATTTTCTTTGCCACATTTAAATACTATCAAAGCATATAAATTGATCCATAAAAACAGGTTCCTTCATTTTGAAAGAATCAGTAAACAAACTGGAAAATTAGCTTTCCCATAATACTGTTTTTGAAGAAACATTATACAATTGTGTACACATATCTCCCTCAGTTTCCTTTTTTCTTTTCAAAAATACCTTGCATCCTTTCAGTGTTATTTTTCTTTCCCTTCTAAGTGCAGTACTAAATTCATATGCTAAGATAGGCCTAAAGATTAGCATTCTTTTTTTTTTTCAATTAAGTACTACAACACTCAAAAGCCATGCTCCTTCCCATCCTCCCTCTGGCTCTGCTAGGCTATTTTGAGTTCAAGCTTTCAGACCTTGTTAATTATAAAACTAAGAAATATTTTTGTTTCTGGTTGGGACTTAATATAATGGTTCTTACTGGTAATTGGATGAATGAGCTAGTTGTTTTGCTATATAGCAAAAGCTATTGAGGTTTTTCATATAACCACCCACTTACTGATAGTAATGTTAACTGGATATATGGGGAATTTCTGAATGGTTTAAATAGGAAATTCTGTATCTGTAAGTTTATTTATTACATTTCTGGACCTCCCATGTCATCTAAGTGACTAAGTACCAAGCAGTTACTAAATAAAGCTGGTATTATTTATGACATCCTATCACTGGTAGTTGCTGCTTTTTTCTAAAATTATTATCTTTCTTGATCACCTAAATTCTGCAAATCAAAAATGTTAGTTTAAAACCAATAGCAAATGTACATTTACTACAGATAATAACTGAGGCTTTATGAACTTTATGCAGATATAGCTTTGATTGTTAATACTTCCAGATATGGTTATTTGTATAAACAAAAATAAAACCTATTCAGTATATCTAAATCTAATGAATGGTTTTTGGCTATAAATGTTGTATTTGAATTCTTAATTGCTTGTTTAATAGGGAAAGTAAAAGAAGAGACAAACATGCTTCCAGCTTGTTAATCTCCCTAAAATATTGGACTATATCACCCATTAGTTTAAAAATGGGACTGAAAAAGTGCTTATCTCTGTTTCATGCTTCAAACTGGAGGAAACAAGAACAAGCTAGAAGGTTGGATTTGGGGCCTATTACTGTGTATTAATGTCATGGATGAGGAACTGAAATGTATGCATATAAAATTTGCAGATTACTAGAAATGGGATAGTATAATTACCCTAGAAAATAACAAAGTTAAAAACATTACATTTGCCTTTGTTAAATTAAAGGTTCAAACTCCTCATCTGTCATCCCAGGAGATGGATTAATAATCTGTAGGAAGGCAGAAATTTTAATTTTTTTTAAAAAAAATAGAAAATACTTCTTAATAAAGCAGTTGAATAGGGCAATTAGTTTCATAAATGATTGACTTTTATTCATAGGAGATACTGAAATAGAATCTCTATGTGCTTTAATTTGAACTCCAATTTTTTTGTAAGTACAGTATTTAGTTCAGATAGCCTCATACCTTCTCAGTGGTACTATTCCTAAAACTCTTCTAAAAAATGTCTATTAAAGCATGGATTTACATTTGAAAACAAAATAAAATTTAGTTTCCCTACATCTTTATTTTCCTTTAATATTCCTTTGCCAACCAGTTATACTACCAGATTTTCCTTTTGATTCGTTAAATAATATTAGTGTGATATTTTGCAACATCTTGTTTTTTTCTCTTTAGTTATGCTGAAGATCACATTTCTCAGCCTTAGACAACTTTAAGATGTGTGAACTTCAACTTCCACAGTTCCCCAGTCATGCTGGCTAGAGAATTCTGGGAGTTGAAGTTCACTCATTTTACAGTTGTAAAGATTGAAAAACAGTTTGATAATGTCACAAGTATTGTATATCTTCGTGCTTTAAAAAAATTCTCTGTGTGAACTTTCTGCTTTTGGGAAAAAGCTCTTTTTTCTGATTGTTTCCTTGCACTGGTTGTGGTAACACCTCTAAGACAGAGGTGGTATTCAGCAGATTCTGACCAGTTCCGGAAAACCGATAGCAGAAATTTTGAATAGTTCAGAGAACCGGCAAATACTACCTCTGACTGGAGATTTTACAGTATCCTTCCCGTCACACCCACCAAGCCATGCTCACAGAACCGGTAGTAAAAATATTTGAATCCCACCACTGGTCTAAGACCTGTAAAATGTAACTACACAGAACTTCCTTGTTAATATTCCACTTATATATAGATTTCAATTTGGCAGCACTCGCTAGATCAGTGATGGCACATCTTTTGGGCATGTCAAAAATTCAGAAAATACCAAACTTGACTTTGGTCCCCCCTCCCTCTCTCTCTCTCTCTCACACACACACACACCGACATGCATCCTCTGAACAGAAACAAATCTCTATCTTCCCACTTTCCATGCCACCCTGAACAACATCAGTTGGTAAAGCCAAGGTTAGGTCTGAATCTTGATTTTCACCCGATTTATCACCACTACCACTGAAAAAGGCCACTTTGTGCTATATCCCAAGGCATGATTGTCCAATGGCCTAGTGTAGCCCAGGATCTGGGCACAATGCTTAGGTTCAGGTGGTGTCCTCTTTCTGTTAATAGACCTCTGTGGTCTACCCAAGGCTCTGCCCCAGGTTGCACAAGACCTTTGTTCTTGAAGCAGCTACGGAGAATGCTTTTCCATGACCTCTGCAGCCTCCAAAACCTATTGAAAAGCAGACCCTGTTCTCTGATTTTTCTGAAACTCCAGAGGTCAGGAGAGAGCACACCACTCTTGTATGACTTCCAGAAGGTCCAGAGACTGCACAAGAGTAAACCCATTTGTATGGCCTCTGCAAATTACACAGGAATGGGGTGTGATTTTGAGAATAGTTATATAGCCAAAAATAGTTGAGAATAATAGAACACAAAATGTATGTTTAAAACACAAAAGTGAAAAAAAGGGGATTTTCTGTTTTTTTTTATAATATTTGAGCAATGGGAAGCCAATAGTGGATAAATTTGAAAGAATCCCTTTTTAAATGAAGTATTTTAATTAATTGTAACAATAAAGATGATAATTTTAAAGAAATGTTTGGAGTTTTAAAAATCACAAAATTAGAATCAATTTTTTTCCTTTATGGCTGTTGGTCAAAGAATTTAAAATAATTTTGCTATTATAGATGACAGTGCAGAAAATCTAGTAAGTGCAAATTAAAATACATATTATTTATCACAACAGGAAAAAAGAGGGGGGGATCTGGGTGAGATGGCAATGTAAATTGTTTTAAATATTTTATTTGGTCCTGTTTCCATTGGAAAATTGTTTCTGGTTTTTATGCTCGAAATAATAAAAAACATAGACTTTCAATTTAATAATTGCATAGCTCCGTGATGTGCCACAGGTGGCATGCAGAGCCATTTGTGCTGGCTTCTGGGTGCTGGCACGTGAGCACGAGCATGCAAGCATATGCACAGTTTTTGGCACAGGAGCCCCAAAAGGTTAGCCACCACTGGTATAGCTATAGAAATGGCTTGTAATAACTGAATGGAATCCAAAAAGTGGAGACTATAATAATATTTCACTGTTTTGGAAAGAGTTGAAAATCAATGCACCCCCCCACCTTTAAAAAAAATATCTTACATCTCTTTTAATATTTATTTTCATCATATTTTATATGATAATAAATCTTAATAAAAATCCAAATAGTTGTTGGGTGTTGATGAATGCTGGTGTGTCACCCAAAACATTATGGCGTGTCATCTTCGACACACTATCTTCAATTTAAATAACATTGGTTAGTAGACTTCTGATGTAGCAGACAAATCAAACCGTGCCTGGACAATTTGAGCAATTGTTTAAAATATTGAACATTTCTAATATCCAATTCTGTGAACCTTTTCAAGATGGTCACATGATTGGTTTATACCTAGAAAAAATAAATAAATAATGAACTCTTATTGCCTCTTCTTTCTTTTGATGGTATCAGTGCTTTTGAAAATAAAAGTTAAAATAAACTCATTGTACATATTTAATAAGTTTGTGGTTAGTTAGTCATTATGTACTTCAATGGAGGTGCAGTGGCTCAGCAGTTAAAGATTCTGAGCTTGTCACAGCCTGGGTTCAAGACACGGGCGCTATGAGACAGGTGAGCTCCCGTTACTTGCCCCTGCTTCTGCCCACCAAGCAGTTCAAAAGCATGCAAATGCAAGTAGGTAAATAGGTATTACTTTGGTGGGAAGGTAACAGTGTTCCATGCGCCTTGGCCACATAAGCACAGAAACGTCTTCAGAAACTCTGGCTCCCTTGGCTAAGAAATGGAGATGAGTACTGCCCCCTAGAGTCAGACACAACTGGACAGGGGAAACTTTTTCCTTTACCATACTTCAAGAATTGGAAGCAGGACAGTAATAAGGTGGTATTACATATATTTCTGCCTTCCACTGGAGCAAACAGGAAGATACTTGCTGAATCTGTGAATTTTTCCTTATAGATGAGGTAGGGTAATTATTTTCTGGAGAATGAATTTAATCCACACTTCCATTTTTTAAAAATTAAATAGGGCATCTAATTTAAGTTAAATTTAATGAAACACTGTTAGTATTGAGCATGACCAGGGCTGTCAAACTGGATTTCTTGGAGGGCCAGTTCAGAATTGTAGTTGTCTGTGGGGCAGGAAGAGACAGGATGGATGTCTGCTGCAGCACTCTGCTGGGCAAAATGGGTTGGGGGCGCCTGAGGCACCCCACGTCCCATTTTGGCTGGCAGGGTGCTGTAGAAGGCGTCCAGGCTAAAAATGGGCCAAATGGGGGTTGCCTACTCCCCCTATGCCACTAGTAGAGGCACTGTGGGCCAGTCTTCTGCTATTTCCAGCCTATTTCCGGCCCTGCTGGCTGTATCTAAGCACCCTGAAGGCTGTATCTAAGCACCCCGTGGCCCACATCTGACCCGTGGGCCTTGAGTTTGACACTCCTGGCATAGACCATTAGAAATACTAGCATAAGAGATGATCCAGATATAAAATATGTTTATATTGGGACATTAATCACCTATTTAAAAAGTAATGAAGTATATTGTACATCTTCCAGGAACTTTGATAAAGTAAGAATTGTAGAGTTTTAATAGTTCTTTGTTAGATCTTTGCCTATTGCCAACTAAGAGTTTTCTTTAGATTCCAAAGTTAACATTAAGCATATTTAATGACATGCTGCTTTGGAATAATCAAATATTTTCAGTAGGAGGGATAACCAACTATTCTAATGAAGTTTCAAAATCCTGAGAAAACTAGGTTTTAATTTGATTTGTTCAATGTTTGTATTAAAACCAGAAATGAATTCTATTAAATATTGTTGGTATCTTGATGAACTAAGCTTTATTGAAAGCACTAAGAAAATAATTTGTAATGTTTTCTAGTCAGGAAAATTTTTGTATTAGAGCTCTGTTCACTGTCTTAGATGGTCTTATGTGGCTGTCTCTTCATTTAACTCATGACAACAAACATTTTCTCATTTTTCTCCTCAAGCTAGTTTATGCATTCTGTGATTTCTGTATGCATATGTGTAGTTCTAATTGACCCGAATATTTAAACAGATAAACAGAATTGGGGAAGGGAGATTGTTGCTTGAGTTACCTCTAGAATATAGACTTTGCTATATTCATTCATTATTGCATATTTTCTAAATAGAAGCAACAACATAATTGGAATGCAAGATGGCATTGCAAAAGAAAATCTGTATATGTAGGGAAGCTAATTCTTTTGTTATCTGCAAATCTTCTCCTAAAATGCTTACTTAAGCTGTTCCTTTTTTTTCCATTGAACGTCACCTGTTACTGCCTGTAACAGAAACATTCCGAGTAGACAAATTCATAGATGATACTTGGATTACTATTAGACAGATTCACAAAGAAAACTTTGGTCAATGAAAGCTATTGAAAGTCATTTCAGCTTAAGTTAGGCCCGGTCCCACTGCACTTAGGGATGCAAAGAGGATGTAAAACGTTAAAAAAAGCTTGCCATCCATTGGAAAATGCTATGCATCTGTTGTGTACTCACTGCATACATGTTTCATAGGCTGTATCTGTCGAGCATCCGTCCACTGCGATTTCATCCGCGCAAGAAGTTTTGAGCTGCACAAAACTTTGTGAACGGATGAACTTTCCGCCACATACGATGTACATCCACAACATATACTGGCAACAAACGTTCTATGTCTGTTTATCATCCGTTAAATGTCCGCTGTATCCTCTCGGCATCCTCTGGCCATCCCCTCAACTCACATCCGCTGCAGCTGAAAACGGAAAGAGGGAGGAAACAAAAGGTACACAGAACATCTACACAGCATTAGTAGCACGGAAATAGAAAGGATGTAAGCGTATGCATCTCGTATATAAAGTATTCAAAACGGACAAAACATTTGTATCTGGGATGTATCTCATATATTTAGGAAGTCTAGAATATGTAGAAGGACACCTAGCGGACAACCAATATTTTCTATAAAAAGAGGGAGAAAATCATCTGGATCGCTGGGATAGTGGACCATACAGTCCCACTATGGTTGCACTTCCCTCCAGGAAACTGCACTTGGCCATGACATACATCTCCCGGTCAGTGAGCTTGACAGGGCCTTCAGGGGCTTGAGCAGCAGGGCCTTCAACAGCAGGGCTTTGTGGGCCTTGGTGCTGTTCCACCACAGCAGCAGCAGCAGCAGCAGATTCATAATCAGTGCCAGGGGGTGGGATGCTGGTTCTAGCCTTCTTCACCTTGCCAGGGCTTGAATGAGTAGGCACGGGCTTCCTCTTCTTGCCTGACTGACGAACCATGGTGTTCCTACAAGATGTATGTGGCAGCACGTCTTTCCCCTGTATGCTGACTGCGTGCATGTTGCATCCTTTTATATCCGCGGAGCTGACGCAATTCATACTCCCTGCATGCGCAGTGAACGCTTTGCATCTGATATACATCTGCGCGGCATTCCCTTTGTTTCCTATAGGCATCCGTGATGCATCCGCTTCATCTGCAATGCATCCTCCCCTTCCGCTATGCGTCCACTTCGAAATTCTCCCCCAGAACCCCTTCGGAGGTGTCATCCACTTCCATCCGCTTTCATCCGCTAGGCTTCCTATGAACATCCGTTTAACATCCCCGCTACATACTACCCATGTCTGTTCTTTTCCGTTCTGTTTATGCAAATTTTCACCACTTTTTGGAGCGGATGACAATGGATGGAGCCACCCCCAAAATTTTGCTCGTCTGCTGTGTCCTGTCGGCCAGTGGGACCAGGCCTTTAACCTGAAGGGAGGAGTGAACAGGAAAGAAACTCAAGATTGCCTTGCCTTGATTTTCTTTGATATAAGACACGAGAGGGAATCTCAAATCATACTTTTAAGATTCTATTATTTTTCCTTATAATATTCCAGTCGTCCTTGTGGAGGTATTGGGAGGCCTAGGGCAGGCAGGCTTAGGCCTATGCTAGGTCTCCCAGGGCCTTCTTCACCTTGAGGTACCCTGTACTCGGCTTAATGACTTGTGTGTTTAGTGGCCTCATCAGGGAGAGCAGCAAGCGTGCATTGTCAAAGCAAGGCCATCTTACTTAACAGCTGTCATGACCCATAATGAACAGGCTCCATTGCAGTCCTATGACGAGGACTATCTATACACATGTGATTTGTACATTATGCCAGGCCTTGAAATGCCATTTTTAAAGTTTTGGTGTAAAATGTTGCATGACCCCAATCTGTTCTTATTCATTAACTATTTCAATTAGCAGTGGCCTCATATGTTTCTCATTTAGTACCTTTTAAGCTAATATAAATATTAAATTATTAAAAAGATGGTGAGCAATATTTCATGTCAGAAGGAAAATACAAAAGTGCTGTAAGGGGTGTTGATTCTTGTAGCCCTTCTTTATTTAACAAAGAGACATTTTATAGTATGTGGAGCTCTCTTGGACTATGAGAAAATAAATTTGCCTTAACAAAACATTACTTACATTTTACTATGTTTTAGTCTTACTAAGGACAGGACAACAAAAAAAAAGTAATTGAAAGATAACTATTCTTGTTACACCAGTTTTTGAATAGGATTTTCCCCCCATTTTTTGTATAACTTTGAGGCACTATAAGTAGGAAATATTTTGCAGAAATAGTGCACATTTTAAGGATAGTCTCTGGGGTACTAAAATATGTCACTTATAGAATGACAGAATAACTTCTGCTGCAGAGAAAGTGCAAAAATAAATTTTGTCCTTGATTGCCACAGTTTTTTTACGTCCATATGGAAGATGACCTGCAATTATGATTTGACTGAACTGCATTTTTAATGCAATGTTTGATAAGTAAATTGAATAGAATTGTGCTTAATTTTTTTTTGTTCCCCCTAACACTTAACATGAAAAAGCCTAAAAAGTAATGCTTGTATATGCAAGAAAGCTTGTATTCTACCAGTATCTCCTGATACTATTGATTGATGAGTAGAAACTAAATGTTTCTTATTTGTAATTAAAAGGACATAGGAAAGTAGTATGTCTGATACTACTGATTATTTTGCATGGACATCAAGTTGGTAATTGCTCTGTTAGCAGAAACATGCCAGAACTATGTGGTAAAACACATATTAAAAGTGCCAAGGTCAACTTATGTCATTGGTCAGGAATGGCTCCTGTCTGAAAATCTAGGAAACTTGCTAATCTGTGCATAAGCACTTTAGGATTGCCTGTATATTAACTTTCTGAAAAGAATTGGTAAGGGAGAAAATCCTATAACTTTTATGTCCCATTAAATCTTTGGCTTGGTTCACACATACAAATATGATTTGTTTGTTTATGGTTTAATATACTTGCTTGGCAATGTGGTTGGTAGTAGTTAATGGTTTAGCATGCTATGCACACTCATTAGGTTGTGGTTTATTCTGAAAAACATGGATAAACAGTGGCTAAAGTGATGCACACCAGTTTTATGTCTTTATGAAACCTCAGTAACTAGTAACTGCTTCTTATGAACATGACAAGCAGTTGCCCTTTGGGATAGCTTCACTAAGAATGAAGAAAATTGGGTGAGACTGTAATTATTTAGCTAGTCCTACAGCTGTCATACAGACAAGGGGTTCGTTAATCAAATTGACAGCTAGTTATACTTGGGATATTTTGTTTTTGAAATAATTTGACTTATTTTTTTTTATCCACATAGTTGGGCAGGGGAAATAGGTTGCGAGTTTTCTGTGTTGAAATAAAGTAGCTGAAGTTTGGTGTATTGTTTTAAATATTTTAATCTTTTGTACATAAATGAAAGGCAATTTTTATTCTTTTCAAAAATGGAATCACAGTGCATCTTCAGATTTGTTGGAGTTCAATATAGTTCTTCACAGTTAATAACATTCTTATCCTTGAGAAGTATCCAAGATTGATTCTGTCATATCTAATCTTGTCACTTATCAACATGCTGATGGTTGCTAGTAAATGCTTTGCCCAATTATAAAATTATAAGAGAAACTATATTATGAAATATTTATTATGTACCATATGACTGTGCCAAACTAATAATTTAGTTCCCCAAACTTATTTTTGTGCTTAGAATTTGATTTTTCAGAGTACGTCATCTTCAGCACACCCAGAATAACTGGGGTTTCATGAAATGTATTTTGGGGCTGCAAAGTCAGGTTTGGGGAAACATATCTATATACCATACACTGTTATAGTATTCAGTGGCCAAAATTTCCAAAGCAAGGAAAAGTAGCACCAGCAGCTCCTTTTGGAGACATTGCTTATATTGAATTGTATGCCAGCCTGGAAGGATGAGTCATTTACAGCCCTCTCTGAGATGTTTACAGAGTCAGCATTTTGCCCCCAACAATCTGGGTTCTCATTTTACTGACCTCGAAAGGATGGAAGGCTGAGGCAATTTTGAGTCAGTGAGAATTGAACTGCAGAACTGTTGGCAGTCAACAGAATTAGTCTGCAGTAATATCTTTGTCATTCAGCGGTTTGAATCCCTAGCACCACGTAACGGAGTGTGCTCCTGTGACTTGTCCCAGCTTCTGCCAAACCTAGCAGTTCAAAAGCATGTAAAAATACAAGTAGAAAAATTGAGACCACTTTGGTGGGAAGCTAACCACGTTCCGTGTGCCTTCAGCATTTAGTCATGGCCATATGACCATGGAGATGTCTTTGGACAGCGCTGGTT
The DNA here is from genome assembly GCA_015471245.1 of Laticauda colubrina. Lineage (NCBI taxonomy): Eukaryota > Metazoa > Chordata > Lepidosauria > Squamata > Elapidae > Laticauda > Laticauda colubrina. The sequence continues at coordinate 13,305,054 of BLBF01000005.1, forward strand.
CTTCGGCTTTATAATGGACATGAGCACCACCCCTAGATCCAGAAACAACTAGCGTGTATGTGCGAGGATAACTTTTACCTTTACCTAATATATTAGCTAGAATTCAACTTGTTCTCTAAATTTTTGATGGACCATTGGCCCCCATTAACTCTTGGTGGAGTATTGATCTTAGATAATAGCTCTTTTCTCATTTCTTTCTGAGAAATAATCTCTTTAAGAACCTGATTTTTCTCTTGCAGCATATGTCCATTGATCTGTTGAGATAGGTCAAAATAAATGTGTACTGTTACTATTACATGGGTTCTGTTGTACACTGAGAAACTTTGGGTTTATAAGAAGAAGATCTTTTATTTAATACATTAAAATATTAGATCATAGCAGTTACATATTTATCTTAAACTTTGTATCAGTTCTATAAGTAAAACAATTGTGCTACCAGCAAGTAAAATAAATTTGCCAACACCCTAACCAGTAACTTCCATCCATTGAAGAAAATAAAGAGTATTGTTATTCAATGGCATTAAATTGGTACATAGTTCTCGGTTTCCTATTAAGGACAAATTGACTACAATTTTAATGTCTCCATTCAGTCTTCCAATGCTACTACTGCATTGTGGTAACAGGAAGCTATGGCACAAGCAAAACTTAGTAACTTTGCACTCATTTGCTCATTGCTCTTTTCTGCTTACTCTGAAGCAGTTACTTCCTTATTAGCCTGTTGCCTTCAGCGTACACAGTTGCACAAAGGGCATTGTTTCATGAGAGATCTGGCACATAACCCTTTTCCTGTAATATATTTTCTTCCTTAAAGTTAAAAAGTAACAGCCTAATATTATTTTATTGACTAACTCTCCCAGAGATACTTGTTATTACATAGAGACAATTACCTTGTTTTCCTTACCTCTGAAAGGCACAGAGCATTCAGAGTATTTAATTTCATTTGTGCCAAGTTTGAAACTTGACAGCAATAGGATACAAGAATAAATAACCCAAATTGAAAATAAGAGATAAGCAAACAGGTGTGTTAATTTCAGGCTCTTGATTGCTTTCTTATGTTAACTTTCTGTTAAGTACCTAGACTCATTGGGGAGGGGGGAGTATAGAAACTGTCCAGGTTTATCAGCTAATTATTATGTTTTCCTAACTCATTAGATTAGAGAATATTGTGGGATCCAACTCATTTTGTGCATTGTACAGAATTGTGTCTGAATAAGAGTTCCAGTCATTTTGGTATGTTGATTGTAGCACATGAGATGAAGGAAGAACCAGGGAAAGGTAATATTGTATAAGAAACCATTGTGTAAGTTTATGTAGAAATTGTGCCCAGCAGTGGACATTCAAAGCTCAACTATGTGTGCTGAGATCTACAATATTAAGATGTATGTTTTTACCTGTTCAGAACTGTCTTTAAGTTCCTTTCTAGCATCTGCTTAGGGTTGAAGCCTGAACACCTTGTTTTCTCTCAGAAGTATTGATCATTTTTCTTCCATAATACAGGGAGTTTGCAAAGTTGGTGAGATTGTGGTTCCCTAAATTATAATTGAATTTGTGGAGCCCTCCATGAATAAATGATTGACTATTAGAAGACTTGATTCATATATTTAACTACCTGTTAAAACTTGCTCTGGCTTTATTTTCTATTTTGCCTGAATAAGCCAGTTGTAGGCTTGTCTAAGCAAATTGAGAGCAGGTGCTGATAGAACTTCTTTGCTTGGGCAAGATTGCATTTAAGAAAAAAAAAGATTGTGATACCTTTCTAAACTGCTTGTTGCTCTAGATGTGGGAAAAGCCCATAGTTTGAAAACCTCTATCAACACAGAAATACTTAAGGTAAAATATCATTTACTGACATATCACATATAGATAATAGTAATGAAATATGGCTACTATTCATTCAAATACTTACACAGAACTTTTATGGATGTAAATATGTTTACACATGCTTTGTATATTTTTGTTTACCTACCTACCTCCTTCCTTTCTTTTGTATTTAATAAAAGCAAAAATTAAAATAAGTTTTCCTTTCTGTGTCACACTGTTCCAGAAATAAGCTGTACAATAACTTCAATAATCATACAGAAGACATATGTTGCTGAATCTGTTTCTTATTTTCTCAAACCTGCTGTAGTATTTGGCAGATAGAAATGAAAGTTATTTTACTTATTTGCTTTGCTACAATCAGCATTTCTACTGTTGCCTCTATGCTTTGTATATTTTAAGTTAGGAGGCCTCTAATTGACTCATAAGAATGCAACTAGGGCATTTATTGAGCTCTTAAGGAGTAATTAAATTAGAGTTATGGAGAGAGGACATGGTTCATTTTCTTCCACTGTAATAATGAGAGAGTTTAATTTCCCTACCATATGTTCTAAGACAAACTCGACTAAGGGTGAACTTTCAAGGAAATTACTGACTTTTCTTGTGTAGAATTTTCTCCTTTAGAAAGTCAAGGAAGGCTAAAAGAATCAGCTACACTTATCTTGATGCTAATCAATAGGCAAGACTTTTTTGAAGAATTGGAAGTAACAACAACCTAGTGGGAAAGAGACCATGTGATATTGAAGTTCTTGATTTTAAAGGAAACTAAGTCATATATATCTTGTCTTCAGAAAGTGAATTTTAATCAACTCAGCTCAATGTTAATCAAGATCCTATGGCTGAAAAATGTAATGGGAACAGGAAAAGTGGTCTTCATTTTTCTGGGAACTAATGCAAGAAGAGCATAAAAATGGGGGACAGGTTGTGTCTGAGTCTTCCCTCAGTGTGGGATTCAAACTGGTTCTCTAACTGCCCTAATGACCGACTGGGTAGGCGTGGCTGGGTGGGCATGGCCAACTTAAGGGATGCTTTGCCTTGCCCGGCCTCATGATTGTGGGGATGCTGCAACAGTCATAAGTATGAAAAATGGTCATAAGTCACTTTTTTCAGTGCCACTGTAACTTTGAATGGTCACTAGATGATTACCTGTACAAAATACAAAAAGCTTCTTTGCTTGCAAAAACCTGCCCTAAATACCAATCATTAGATTAGAAATGGGGGAATACACATTGAAGATCATTCCCAGCCATCATGGAAACCTAAATCATACTGTCTGAATATCTTCCTTTTTATCAGCAATACCTACAACCCAGAGTTACAAATCAGGCAGGGTGCCAGAACACCTTGAGGAATTAAAATAGTTAAAGTGCAACAGGAACTATCAGCAGCCAACTGTTGCTCATAAAGTGAAACCCTTTAGTAGAGAGTTCATTTAAGCTCTCCAGAAAGTGGGGAGGCACACTTGAGCTACAAAACGCCAAGTTAAAGAGACAAATCAACAAAGTATATAGGGGACCCAGGTTCAAGTCTCTGCCCTCGCAAACTTGTCAGGATCACAAAATTAGTACATGCCACAGATATCTAAATAAACTTCAAGCCTGGTGCCATGTTACTAAGCCTTATTATCAAGAGAGAAAACTAAAATGAATTGGACAGAGAATCCACACCCCTACTTCCTTTTTAAAAAAAATCTTACTATCAATGAGCAATCATGTGTCTTGGCCACTCTGAAGCAGTGCAAGTAACTACTGTTCCAAAGGTGCTTTTTCAAGGGTCAACTGGACTTTATGGAAACCAAGAAAGTCCAGTTGCTTCTTGAAAAAAGCACCTTTGGGATAGCCATGACCTGGATGACTGAAGAATCCCCATAGACAAACTCCTGTGCTCAGTGAATTGATAAAGCACCCTTTCCCACCCAGGGGAGCAATCCTTAGATCCAAATGCACAACTTGAAGATACCGGCTGGTCTCACTCACCTCACAAGATATCTTAAGGAAATCATCCAGATTTAAGAAAAGACCACATGTTCCCAGAAAAGCAGGAAAAAAAAAATCATTGCCAAGCTTGCATCTTGCCTCTTGGAAGTATACCCCAAAAGGACAGTGCCAGGAATCGGTAAAGCAGTGTAAAAAATTTAACACAACCCTTTCTCTTTAAGAAAGCCAAGCCCCTAATAAAAGTACCAGCAAAGAAAAAAAAAATACCATGTAACAAGACTTAAGGCAGAGGCAGTTTCTGAAAACATTTAAGCCGGGCAATAAAAATAAGGACCAGGCTAGAAACAACACACTGTGTCTCCTTCCTGCTTTCATGACAGGATTAACTTTAAGATGGGAAAAAACAAGAGGCTGTTTCTTCCAATAGCTGGTTCATCTATTTTGGGTGTCGGCAACCTGCGGCTCCAGAGCAGCACATGGCTCTTTGGGCCCTCTGCTGTGGCTCCCTGTCCCATCACTGGGACTGGCCCCGCCCCTCATCCTCCCCTCACCAGGCCTGAGAAAGTAAGGGCGATAGCGGAGGATGGAGAAGTGTCTGGGGCTGATTTTCTGACACCTCCCTCTTACTGGAGCTTCTTCCGGCCCTTGTTGGTGCTGGGTGTATCTCGGTCACTTGGGAAAGATGTGCAACCTGCTTTCCACCGCAAAACACTGGCCTAACCCAGCCACGGCTGATGCCAGCCTCATTAACATGAGGGCTGGTGGGGTGGGAAAGGGATCTGGGAGGATGGGATTTCAGAAAGGGGGATGGGCCCGCAGCACCCAGCCATGGCTTTAAGAAGTTCAGAGCAGCAGAAAAAGGGAGCTGGCCTCGCCGAAACTCGTACACCCACTCCTGGGGTCAGGCTTAGAGAAAACCCTCACTAAAGATGTTTGCCCAACAGCCAGTTTTCTCCCACAGTCTGTCTTTCTCTCAATGTTAATCTCTCTCGTGCTCTCTCTGTCTCTGCATCTGTTCTCTCTCTCTCGGAAAGCCATGGCTGGGCCAAACCCGCAAGCTCTCCTTGGGGCTCTTCACTACTTTTATTTCTTTTTGGAAATCCGGGCTGGCTGAGGAACAATCGCCAGCCACAGCGGAGACTTCCCTTTGGGCAACCCTCCCCCCTTCTCTCGTGACCCTCTGGCCAGCTATAGCGGGGCCAGGAGGATGCACACACATGGGGAGACCCTCAAGTGAGCCGCTGCCCACCCTGCATGCACCTTTGCTGCTCCCAGGTGAGAGAGAGACAGATAGAGGAGGAGGGGAGCGAGATACAGAGAGAGAGGGAAGATAGGGAGAGAGAGATACAGAGAGAAGGGGAAAGAGATACAGAGAGGGGGACAGATACAGAGAAAGAAGGGGGAAAAGAGGCAGATACAGAGAGAGGGAGAGGAGCAGAGAGATAGAGAGATACAGAGTGGGGGGAGAAGGGGAGAGAGATTTTGTGGCTGGGTAGGCATGGCTAGGGGGTCTTGTGACTGGGTGTGAGTGAATGATATCGAGTTGGCCTGTCCACCCAGGTTTTGTGGCTCCTGGTGGGTTTTTTTCCTATGGGAAATGGATCCAAATGGCTCTTTGGGTGTTTAATGTTGCAGGCCTAGCTGCTCAGAAAATTAGCTAAATGTTCTCCCAAACTAGTGAGAATTGGCTGAATCCCACCACTGGCCTCCCTCTCGATTGAGGGAAGAATTTTCCACTTTAATGCCCTTCCAGAAGGGTATTAAAATTTGGTTTTGCTGGTTGCCTTTGGGGGGGGGGGGGGCTCACTGGTAAATGTGGTTGACAGGGTAAGAAGACCTTACCACAATGCTGTCTCATCTTGTTGGTTCTGTCAGATGAGTTTTTTTGTGCATAATTTTAAATGTTTAATGTGTTGAATTTTAGTGTTTTTCAGTGAAACTGGTCTAAAATTTTAAAATTTTAATGTGCATAGTTCTTAAAGTTGTAATTGCTTTTCTGTTTATCTTTTTTAGATTCTGTAAGATGGCCAAAATCACTCAGTTGGGGAGATGAGTGGCATATAAATTTAATACATAAACCTGAAAATAAAACCAATTTGTATTCAACCAAGTTATGTTCTACTCCATAAATCTCCCTGTGTTGTCTAATAGCATGAGCCAAGAGTTCCATGCAGATATTAAACACTAAGGATAAAAGTAGATGTCCTTGTCTAGTTCCTCAAAATAATTAAAGAGTAGGAGAAAAGTATCATTAACTTTCACTTTAGAGTGAAAGACTCATGATGATTATATCATATTGTAATACTTTTATTCTTTTTTTTTGGTAAAATTTTTATTTTTAAAATTTTGTACATCTTTTCATGTGAGCAACATGTTTCCAGATTATAACACTTGTACAAAGTCATATTTTCATTTCCATTAATCTTATATAATATGAACTCATATTATCAATTTTACTTATCTTTAAATAAATTTGCAATTCATATTTCAGTTCATTAATTCAATATCAATATCATTTCATTCATACATAAGTTTTCAACTCTTTATCCCCTATTATTTCCATTTTCAGCTTGCCACCTATTTTATTTTACATTACACATTATTGTCCTTAATTTTCTCTAAGCCAATATATAATAATCTAAAAAAAGTAAAAATATAATAAAACCAATATATTTAGGATCCACATGATATTTTCCATTCCCCTACTTTAATCATAATAAAATATTCTCATTGTACAATTCTAATATCCATTAAATAATCAACTGTATATATAGTCAACTGTATATATCCCCTCCAGTAAATCACTAAGATAACTTCTTAATATCTCTCATCAGGCTTCTGTATTTTGTTCGTCTGTGAGTCAGACTTTTACAATCTGACTCACAGACGAACACAATACAGAACAGATGAACAAAATACAGAAGCCTGATGATGGCAGATGAGATTTAAACTAAATACCAATATATATTCTATGTGGTATCCCCCTTATAGCATCTAACCCTTATCTCTGAATTTTTCGGCTTTATTATTTCTTTTAATTTTAGCCAACTTTCCCTTTTCTAAATTTCTCTGATCTTACTTCTTCTAACATTTTGCCCATCTTCTCCCCTCTTTCCTGTTCTCTTTTTTAAAGTTTCTTCTTGTATAATTTTTTCTTCTTTTGTTTAATCCTGGGAGCGTTTTCTCTTTTATTTATTGACTCTGTCATCAATGTCATAGTTTTAATTCCTTTAGTGTCTTTTGGCAGTGTTTCTTGTTCTCCATGTCTATCTGATCTCTTTCTTCTTCCTTTAACTCCGCCTCACTTGAATTTCTTTGTTCTTCTGCCATCGCCATTATTTTCTTTTCCAATATTTCCAATAATTCCCTTCTTTCTTTCAGCATTCCTCTTACAGTTTGCAATTCCAATTTAAAGTCTTTGCTTATCTCTTCCATTTTTTATAATCAGTTAAATTATTAATATTCAGAGTCTTTTGTAACAATCCTTACCAAAAGTCTCCTTTTATCTTTGTTTCTCTTGTTAATCCTACTGTCTCTTTCACAATCAATACCCAACAGTCCCAGGAAATTGCATTTGTATATCCTCTTAGTAGAGTTTCTCCCTCTTTTTTTTTAAATTCCAGGGTTCTTATCATTTTATTTATCTTTTGTTTCATATGTTATGAGTCCAGTAAATTTCCATAAGATTTTGTCGGAAAAAAAGTCTTTGACCATTAGATGGCACTCTGTATCACTTTTCCATTTTTCAAAGTCCTTTTCTTTTCTCTTTTAATTATGTTAAACATTAATTTCCAACCATTTCCACGATTAATTTTCTTAATCAATTCCAGGCAAGTCCAACATTTTATCCAATGCCTAATTAATGCCAATTTATATTATTCAAAATTAAGTCTCTAATTTTGTTGTAACTTTTTATACTCCAATTTTGTTTACCTTGTATTTTCCTCTTATTTTCTGTTCTCCACTGTGATACTCTTGTGCGAGGGCACTTTCCATTTCTCGGGGTTGTTAAGAAAAAAATCAGTTCTTTGATCTGGTTACATGTCGCTCACCACTTCACCGCTCCAGCACAAAACTTAGGGTCCCGGCATCTTTCCATCTTCTGGGCAGCCATTTTAGACTACCGTTTCTCCCTGTCTTCCAGGGGAGTAATAGCTAGGGAGGGGAGATGCAGCTCCCCTCGACCCAGCTTGCGGTCTCCCGCTCTTTTCTCACTCCTCCAAGGTGGGTCATATCATAATAGGAACATCTCTTAACACAAATCTGTTGAGCAAGAATTACATTCAGTGGAAACCTCATAAATACTAAGGGGCGAAGAATGAACAGACTTCAGTCTGGTAAAAAACTATATATTTATAATTTGTACTTTTCTTCTGAGTTGTTTGTATAAGATTAGAGTTACATTTAGTACAGCACAATACATGTAGATTGAGAAAACCTGTTGAAAATTCAAATTGCTGAAATATGGTACTGATGTTTCAACTTGTTTTGTCACTTCCTTGCTTTTACTGAATCAGTTTTCAGTAACTGATCCATTCTGGCAAGCTAGCGAGCTGTGAGGCCATGTGGGAAGGCAGGATGTGAGGCTGCTGACAGGCTCTGGCCAATGAGGATGAGAAAGTTATGGTAGACCATCTTGGACTTCTATAAGCAACACTTTAAGAATCATTGACGTAGACTACAGTGATTAAGTAGTCTCAGTCTACAGTAAACTAAGACAAATTCTGCATAGTCTTACATAATCACAGCAATATGGATCATATTTAAACTATACTGAGGAAGAGGTCTGCTTTACAATTCACATGACTATCTAGCTCTCTTTTATTTTTTTTACTTTATTTATTTTTTATTATTTTTTATTGGTTTTTAAAACAAATATAAACAAACAAAACATAAAAACATCAAGTCATCTCCCTTATATGTACATACAGTGTGCCGGTTGGTTTACAAATTGTTTTGTGCTTCCATTTCATAATGTTCAATTACAATTACATTGTATATATTCTCATATTTTCAATCAAATATTAAATACATTAATATCATTATTAATCAATCATTTGAACTATACTTTTATTCATTCATGTTTTACAAAATGATCATATTTTAATTAGTTTGTTTTATGACAATTCATATTATCATCCCAGATTTATCCTAGAAACATTTTGTAGATATAACAAGAAATGAATACATCTTTATATATTTATTATTTCCGAAAAGTCTACATATTTCATTACTATGTTTTATTGTCTAACCATTGATAGAATAGATCCCAAATTTTTTAGCATCTGCACAAGTTCACCACATATGGTAATATGAGCCAGGTGTCTGATGACATTTCCAACATTTTTCGAATTTATTCTGAAACATTCTTGCTGTTCTTGTTGGGGGAAAGTGCCACCTATAAAACATCTTATACAAATTTTCTATATATGTTGTTGACATTGTCATTTTATAATTTTGAGACCACAATTTTTACCATTTCTCTAGATCAATCCCATATTCAAAATTCTTCCCCCGAGCAATCATAGTTTCTTTAACTTGTTCTTCTTCTAGGTTAATTTCTAATAAATATCCATACAGTTTTTTAATCACCTTTTCATCAGTACCTGTCAAAATCTTATCTAAGTCAGTCAGTCATAGAAACCTTCTGTATTAGAATCTTTATCACACCTTGAATATATTTGTGCATATGAAAAGCAATTCATCTTTATACCTTGTTCTTCCAGTTTTTGTAAAGATTTAAGTTCACCCTTTTCATTCAACATTTCACCATATCTAACTGTTCCTGGATAAGAAAATGCTTCAATAGTCAATAGCCAGACTGGAATTTTCAAATAACATTGTCTTTTAATCTTCTCCCAGTTTAACCACCGAGACTCCCGTATATAATGTCTAAACTGATGAGGGGTAGCACAGCTTAGAAAGAATAAAAAGAGCACACTGCACTTTGTTTAATTATCCAAGGCTCTTATTATAACTCTCTTTTCCAAAAACTTATCACTTTTTCTTTTCCTGAGCTTCAACACCAGACTCCAGCTGTTGATAGAAACCCGGAAGAGCACCTGCAATAATACTCTCCCATGCTCTTCCCTCTATCTTATCAAACAGGCAATGTCCTTGAAAAAAAGTCTCAGTTCGTTCTCAGCTTTGTCTGGTCAGAAGAGAAATAGAATATTTCCAAGCCTCTAGTTGGCAGTGTTACAAAGTTTCTTTAGCTTTCACTTTCCCCCTCCTTTTCCAAGCAAAATATAAGAATTAATTTAAAAAAGAAAAAGATATTTTAAAAAAATAACTAAAAGGGAGTCTTTGGCTTAGAATATTATAAAGTCAACAAGGAGAACAGAATAGATAAAAAGAAGAGAAAAAAACCAGTCCAGTTTTAAAATATAAGATCATGTGTAGAAAATCCAGCAATGAGAAAAAAAAATAAAAATATTATGTTGATATTCCTGTTTAAAATCGGCGCTTAATCACTTATGTCAAAACTTTTACAGATTCTTTCTTTCCCTGAGGGTGTCCTTTCAAGTCTTAAAATAAAGAAGAAGTTCTCATCAAACCGGCACACTCTCTCTTTCTGTTCTCTTTCGTTTCGGAGCTGTCCCAGCTTCAGCAGCTTTAAGGCCCGGTCCCACTGGCCGACGGATGCAAAACGTATACATAAAGGACACAGCAGACGAGCAAAATTTCGGGAGTGGCTCCATCTGTTGTCATCCGCTCCAAAAAGTGGTGAAAATTTGCATAAACAGAACGGAAAAGAACGGAAGTGGGTAGTATGTAGTGGGGATGTTAAACGGATGTTCATAGGAAGCCTAGCGGATGAAAGCGGATGGAAGCGGTTGACACCTCCGAAGGGGTTCCGGGGGAGAATTTCAAAGCGGACACATAGCGGAAGGGGCGGATGCATAGCGGATGAAGCGGATGCATCACGGATGCCTACAGGAAACAAAGGGGATGCCGCGCGGATGTATCTCAGATGCAAAAGCGTTCACTGCGCATGCGGGGAGTTTGAATTGCGTCAGCTCCGTGGACATAAAAGGATGCAGCACACACGCAGTCAGCATACAAGGGAAAGACATACTGCCACATACATCTTGCAGGAACACCATGGTTCATCAGTCAGGCAAGAAGAGGAAGCCCATGCCTCCTTGTTCAAGCCCTGGCAAGGTGAAGAAGGCCAGAACCAGCATCCCACCCCCTGGCATTGACTCTGAAGCTGCTGCTGTTGCTGCTGCTGTGGTGGACCAGCCCCAAGGCCCTCAAGCCCCTCAAAGCCCTGCTGCTGAAGGCCCTGCTGCTCAAGCCCCTGAAGGCCCTGCTGCTCAAGCCCCTGAAGGCCCTGCTGTTCAAGCCCATGAAGACCCTGCTGAAGACCCTGCCAGAGGAAGGAAGAGGCAAGGGAAGGAGAAGGGAGAGAGGAAACAGTACACCGTTTCCGAGGAGCATGAGGATGAGGTGCTGGAATGGCTGAGGGAGAACAAGTACCTCTGGAGAAAGGGCCACAGACTGTATCGGGACACCAAGAAGAAGCAGGCAGCTTGGAGAGACAAGGCAGAGAGCCTGAGGTACACTGCAGAAGTACTCCTAGGATGGTGGAAGCACATGCACACCTGGTATGGCAAGCTACACCTCAAGAAATCCGGGCAGGCCACTGTCAAGCTCACTGACTGGGAGATGTACGTCATGGCCAAGTGCAGTTTCCTGGAGGGTGAGATCCGCCACCGAGGAGCAGCCCCTCTGAGACCCCTCTCCCTCAGACAGCCCAGAGACAGCCAGTCCTCTTCCATCCAGGAGCCAGCTACCCTGTCCAGGCAGGTGTCTTCAGAGGGCCCCACAAGAGACCCCCCCCCACAGCTGTACTCCCATGCCGGCAGACTTGGAGGACCCCGTGGAGGATGATGCCCTGCTGTCACAAATGGAGAAAGAAGCAGCAGCCACCAGAGGCTAACCCACCCCCACCCCTAGCTCCAGAGGATGCAGGCAGAGAGGCAGACTGGAGGGCCAGGACCACAGTGTGCTGTTGGAGATCAGGGACACAATGAAGACCAGCACAAAACTTCTCTCTCAGCTGGTCCACTTGGACAGAGCATCCTCGGGCCAGAACACCTCCATCACCTACGTGAGCCAGACCCTGAGGGACCTGTCCGAGGCCCAGTACCAGGTGATGAAGCAGAAGATCACAGCAGTTCTGCACAACCCTAAAGGCCCAGCTGAAGCTGCTCCTACCCACTCCAGGTCTGCTCCTCCACCCCAGGCGATGTCACAGCCCTTCCACGGCTTTCAACAGCCTCTCACCTACCAAGGTTACGACTAACAGGACTTCCCACAGCAGAAGCAGAACTTCCCAGTCCAGGCCCAGGTTCATCGGACGCTACAGATGCCACTCTTCACCCAGCTGCAGATCAGACAGCCCCACTATACTCCTCCTTCCTTCACCCCACAGCCAAACCCGTCAACAGACAATCTGTCATCACTATTGGGCCTGACATCTCAAGTCCTTGATGAAGGGCCTCTCAACCTCACAGGACTGAGTCAGCTCTCGGACAGCTTCCTGAACACACCATCCCCTGTTGTATCCTCGGGGCCAAGCACCCCAATGGTGCCTCAGACCAGCACTCAAGCCACAGCCACCTCCACAGTCCCTGCCCGCTTAACAGCTGAGACCATGGACATGACTCAGAGTGACTGAGAATAGTGTCAGAGACTGAGTTGTTTACTTGTTAAGTTTATCTTTGCTTAAGACACTTTACTTGGTTCATTTTGCTTATTTAATAAAGTCATAAAGTTTTCCTAAGAAAGTTAATAAAGGTTATCTTTGCTTAAGACACTTAGTTTACTTGGTTAATTTTTTTTACTTAATAAAGTGTTGGTGAAAACTTTGAAAAAATGGTTAAGCCTTTGCATACTTGGGATACGTGGGATAGATAAGGATAGTTGTGGGATAGATAAACCTCCAGTGCGAGCATAGTGGGACTGTATGGTCCACCATCCCAGCTGCCACACATATGGACCTTTATTATCAGTAACAATTTATTCATAGATCAACACATTTTAAAATAAACAAAGCTCTTTATTAATGCCCTATTCATTGTAGGACCACTCAACATACATGGCACAATCTCATCAGTGTTATGCGACAGCCTCAAGGAAGCATCCATTAATCATCTATCATCCTGTATTGCCACTCCACTGCTCCAGCTGGGGAGTTGCACCAGTGTTTCAGTAGGTTGCGCTACTTTTTCCCTTCACATGAAGCTCTGTTGGGGCCTTGTACATCCACAGTGTCTATCAGGTTACATCCTTGCTTCCATTCACCAGGCTCCATGTCCCCATTCCCTTGTTGACGGTCGACAAGTCTGTTCTGCAACACTGGGTAGCGGGTGCGCGTGAGATTGTGTAGGATGCAGCAAGCTTCCACGATGCTCCTCACAGTCTCTGGGTCATGCTGCATGGTGGTGAGAAGTATCTGGAACCTGTTGGCCAGGATGCCAAAGGCATTCTCCACCACCCATCTTGCCCTGGACAGCCTGTAGTTGAAGATCCTGTCTTCACGGGTGAGGTATCTTGAACTGTACGGCTTTATGAGGTAGGTTCTGAGGGAGAATGCGTCATCACCAACGATGAAGTACGGCACATCTTGTGTGTCATTGGGTAGGGGGTCTGGACCTGGAAAACCCATGATGAGGTTGCATTCCAGCCCATCCTTGAGGTCACTTGCGTTGTATACCTGGCCATCTGAAGCTGACTCGTTGCCTGAAGCATCAATGTAGATGAACTTGTAGTCAGCATCAACCATGGCAAAGAGGATGATACTGAAGAAGCCCTTGTAGTTGTAATAAGTGGATCCTGAGTTGGCTGGAGCTTTGCAGGCCACGTGCTTCCCATCTATGGCTCCAACGGTGTGGGGAAATTTCCACCTCTGATAGCACTCTTCTGCAAGTTTTCTCCAGCCTTGTTCAGTGGTGGGGCACCTGAGGAGCTCCTCCATGTATTCTTCAATGATGGCCTGTACCACTTCTCTGACCACTTTGCTGATGCTGTTGTGTGGCACCCTCCATGCATACTGCATGTTTCTGTTTGTGGTTTCAGAGGCCAGGTGCCGCAGAGTCAGTGCCACCTTCAGTCCAGGGTCCAGGTTGGGACAGAAGTTGGTGCTAGGCTTGGTCAACCTGGGTCTCAGACGCTCTACAAGTTTGTCAAACATGGCTGGTGGCATGCTCATGAAGTGATTGAATGCACGAGGGTCTTCATTACTCAGCTCCACCATCAACTGGTCATACAGTCCAAACTTCATTCTTTTCACGATCCATCCTCGGATCCACACAGCTCTTGGACATCTCCTTCTTCTCCTTCTGTGTAAAACTTGAAACAGTCTGAACAGATTTTGGTTCTGGTGATGAATGAGCGCAGCTATCATACGGACTGTGTCATCATCCATGGTGGAGAACAATTGATGATATTGAAGACCAAGAACAAGGGTGAAGAGGTCTGTACACCACAGCTGCTGGACTCATATCGAGATCCAGATGATTTTCTCCCCCTTTTTATAGAAAATATCGATTGTCCGCTAGGTGTCCTTCTACATACTCTAGGCATACTCCAGACATCCTAAATATACGAGATACATCCCATATACAAACGTTTTGTCCATTTTGAATACTTTATATATGAGATGCATACGCTTACATCCTTTCTATTTCCATGCTACTAACACTGTGTAGACATTCCATGTACCTTTTGTTTCCTCCCTCTTTCCGTTTTCAGCTGCAGCAGATGTGAGTTGAGGGGATGGCCAGAGGATGCAGAGAGGATACAGCGGACGTTTAACGGATGATAAACAGACATAGAATGTTTGTTGCCCGTATATGTTGCGGATGTACATCATAGGCAGCAGAAAGTTCATCCGTTCACAAAGTTTTGTGCAGCTCAAAATTTCTTGCGTGGATGAAATCATAGTGGATGGATGCTTGACGGATAGACGTATGAAGCACGTATGCAGTGAGTACACAATGGATGCATAGCGTTTTCCAATGGATGGCAAGCTTTACATCTTCTTTGCATCCGTTAGTGCAGTGGGACCGGGCCTTTAATGGCTGCCTCTTTGCCACTGGCAAAAAGAGCTTCTCCTGGATCTACCAGGGACTTTGCGATGTCCCTGGGATCAACAGGATGCGCTCTTTACATTCACCGTCTCTTTGGGACGGTTTAGATCCGATTGGACCATCCAGGAGCAAAGATATTGGCAGTATTCTGAGACCTCCAAGATCGCATGCCATATCATCGCGACGCCAGCACCGCCCCCAATATTAGATTATTATGTCAATCACTAGTTAACATAGTTGGGCTTTCAAGACTAATTTATGAACAGTCATCCTGAAATGTTTCTCTTCTATGAAGTTACATAGGCAAAGTATAGTTGCTGAATTTTCTTCTCAAAATGTTCCTGTTCCAAAAGGAAAAAGAAACCAAAAACTTCAATATATTGTTTTGGTTCAGTCAACTAAATCATGTTTTTAAAGTAATTTGATAAATTAAGGCACAAGGACCAGATTCATACAAAATGTGAAACCAAAACCAAACAAATCATAATGTGACTTGGTGATATATGAGTGAATCACAATAATAGTTCTGTCTGAGATGCAAAATCAGACAGAATAAAGGCTTTCTGGATTTGACTTAGAGAATTTTAGTTAATAGTTTTACTTTTTTACTAAAACCCAAATACTATTGTGATATTTCTTTCTGTAACTTTCATTTGGTAGGCATGCCCAGGATGCTTATCCAAATAATAATTAATTTGCAGTAAATGGCATTTGAAACTTTTTAAAGAGAGACAAACACATTTCTGCTAAATTCGCCTATTAATGGCAAAGATAGTGACTCTTAAGCTATGCGCTGCTCTTTATTTGCTACTTTTACAGAGTGTCTTGAACCATGTTAAACTAATTACTATGTAATAATTAATGGAAATCTTCCACTGAGGAACACTGTCTTTGCAGCTATACAGCGTCCACAATAATTTCCCTTCTGATTTTTTAAAATTTACCATGGTCATTTGATCTATTAACACATCAGCACGTGGTATTTGTAGTACAATGAATCATCTATCTTGGAAACTCTGGCTGCTTTTATACAATTATGTCCATACTTAAGCTTGACTTGTATCATACTGAGTAATAGTCCTGGATAATCGCCTCTTTTTAACCCCATGTTGCCATATATAAAAGTAATGATCTTGATGCAGATCCTTACTGATTTTTATGCAGGTGCATGGCAAAATTATAAATTACAGGACTAACCAATATGTTATGCTCACCAGAGTTATTATAGTTGTAACCCAGCACATTTGGAAGAAGATAATTTCTTGTCATATAGATAACAATGCTACCAGTAATTTCTCTCCATGCTTATTTATTCAATTTATAATCCACTTTTCCATTTATAAATATGTTTAAATGATTGAAAACTTTTTTTTCAGTCTAAGAAGTTCATTCATACATAGAGGACCAGCAGAAGCATTCTTAGACTTTACATTTTAGTTTTGATTCTTGGAAGTATAAATTGAGATTAAAGAATGATTCCAGTTGAATCATTATGTTCTTTTGTAGGTGATCTTAAAAGTTACAGGATTATTGTGTATAATATGGACAGCTGTATAAGTAGCATAAATAAAAACATTAACTCATTCCAGTTCAGAAGATTCTTTCTGTGTGCTGATATAACAACCAGTATAGTGCTCATCAGCATATTGCATATTTGTAGCTAGATAATCTTAATATGGTATGTTTTGCAAAGTTTGCTAATTGGTCTTCAAGGATATCAAATAGAATTTCAATACTATATACAAGTTATAGTGGCCTTTCAATATTTCTCATGAAACACAAACTGTTAAACCTTTTATTCGGCAAAAAAGAAAAAAATACCAAAATATTTTAAAATTTTGATTCAGAGTGTTTATATGAATATGTTAATACTATACATGTATAAATCAATCATAAATAGTAATTCTTGTAACACAAATATATTTATTGTCAAATACATCTTTAGAATGTTCAGGACAATCTTTTCCTAATTTATCTTCTGCTCAAATGGAAATGTGGTCTTTTGTTTTTACTTATGAATTAGAGTAATTTCCATTGGAAACTTGTTTTGTTTTCTAAAACTCCTGTAGCCATTGCTGTTTGAACAGTCTGTATTCAATAGTCTATAGTGTAGTTGCTTTGTTTACAGTCTGCTCATACAAACATACCAAACAAAAACCAAGAAAATCATATTACATTTATATGGTATATGAACTTGCCCTCTGTATCTTATAACCCTTTTTTTATAGTTTTCAATTTAGTTATTGATTTATCAATCAATCAGTCACATTTATGTGGATGCCCATCTCAGAGAAACAACTCTGGGCAGTATATTATGTGTGGTCAGTTATTGTCATTAATTCAATAAGCAATGATTATACAAACCATCAACACAGTGTATAAATCCAGTAATAGGACTAATAATTTCTCAATGTCATAACAGACATGATTTATTTTGGCTTGCAAAGTAAATCCTATTTTGTATTCATATAATCTTAATTTGTATCAATTAGCAAGCAAGATTTTAGCAGCTAATATGTATGCAGAATAAACTACTATTTTGATGGCCATGCTCAGCCCCATGTTTCCTTGACTGCAATCCAGGGAATGGTTGAAATCTGGAAATATTTGTAGGGAAAATTTGAGAGGCATGTGTCTTATTTTAACCTCAGACATTTAGTTTGATTTGCTTTTCATTGTTAAAGGGTGTGATGCCATTATGTCTTTTTTGAAAGCTCTCTGACTTTCAGAAAGGTTATATGTGCCTATGAATGTGGGAGGGGATTTTAAGAATAGTCAAGCAATTATACATCAATCATTTCACTGTCCAGAAGATCATTCTCAAGAGAAGATTTCAGACAATTGCTAACTTGCTTCTGCCAGGCCACAGAAAGCAAGATGCCAAAAAAGTTTCAAAGAACCCCAAAGTTTTATCTTGTGATGTAGTAATAGTTCTCTTATCACTGTTTATATCACAATACATCAACCTACCATGAGAAAAAGTTGCACAAATTATAGCTACATGGGTCACTGAAAGATATGATATATGTTAATTCTTGTTGAATAAATCACCGCAAGCTCAATTTTTCATCCCCCCCCCCCATTATATCAGTTTTATCTTTATGTACTGTTTGAATGAAAATAAAATATATGTCCATTAAAAGAAAGAAAAAAAAACCCTGTACATTGTATAAACCTATTCTTTCACATGTTTGTATGCTGAGTATATTAAATTCTGTAATGTTCTTAGGAAAATAGAAATCCCAGCACTTCTCATTGTCCTCATGTTAAACCAAAATACATTACAGGAGACCACAATCTAAACATGGTGAAAGAGATTGGCTACAGGTTGGCAGTAGAGTGAGATAGCCTTGTATATTTTTCCTTATGATGAAAAAAGCTAAATTGAAAGAATATTCTGAATTTGTGCATTTCTGTAACAAAATTTCATGGCTAAAATTAATGTCATTCAGATTTAAAGTTCAGTATTCTGATTCATATGACCCAGATCTATGCAGTGACTTAATTCTAATTGTTTCTCAAGACATTCTCATTTACATCTTTTCATTTCTTTCATTTTATTGGTATAATCCTTTGGTGTAAGCCTCCTAGAATAGCCCCACAGCAAGATAGGCAGAAAATAAATTTAACAAATAAAGAAATAAAAATAAAACCTATAGGTTTAGAAAGCAATAAATTATTTAGCATCTAAATCATAGTATTGTTGTGAACTGCCCAGTGTTATTTTTTACAGGTTGAGTAGCAAGATTAATCTTATAAAGAAACAAGTAAATAAAATTTCCCAAAGTTCATGACTTTTTATTTCTTCTCAGAGATTCTTTAGAATCTATTAGATTTCTATCCTTGCTGACTTTATATTGTCAAAGCCCTTTTAATCTAATATGTTGATTAAATGAATTTGTAGCCAATAAATACAAGAAAGACCATTTGAGGACTAGTTTTTTAAAAATAACATTTTAATTTAATCTGCTGGAGAACACTGGAATGCTTCAGTGTATTAATAAAATTGCAGAATACTGCCACCTAGATTACGTACGAATCTGTTAAAAATATTACTGGCTCTGGCCCTGTGTTGCTACTTTAAGTATTTTTAATTGTTAACCTTGTTGACAGAGGAGGAAAAATGAAAGAAACTAAGTAAACATCTAGTTCAAAACATCCCACTACCAAAAATAATAGATGCTTAACTACTTAGATTCCTCTGTTTTTTCATAACTCATTTATTACGAATCTGAGTTCATTTTTGGCATTGTTGAGGTAACAAGCTCTTATAGTAAGAGAGAAATGCACTTTCCTTTTTAAATAGTCAAATCTTCCATCAATGAGATTACAATTTAGACTTTATATCAAGTTATTTCTTCATTGTGAGACTTTTAACTAATCTCTTCTTTTATAAAATTTGAAAAGACAACAGTTTTGAGTTCTGTTTTTTTAAATTTATTGTCTTTATTATAATCTCCCTTTCCTAACCTTCCCCCGGCATGATGAAAAACTTTGAAATTAAATACTGAGAGGTGGGGGGTCTTACACCAAGTCTTCAACAGGGTTTCTGCCTTGCTGACTTTATGCTGCCAAAGCTCTTTTAATCTAGTCCAAGACAGAAAGGCTGCAAGTCACAAGTTCAAGAGGAAAAGGATTTAGAATGTGTTTTGTTATGCATTAAAGAATCCTGATTAAGTTGAAGGTCAGACCATCTTTCACGATCAATCTTGACAAAAATTACTACTTGTATATTAGAAATGCTTTGAAAAATATTTGATCTAGTGGTTAAAGGTACCAGGCTAGGCAGTGGGAAATCGTGAATTCTAGTCCTGCCTACTTTAGTCATGAAAGCTAGATAGTCACCCTCTCTCAGCTTGACTCACATCACAGGGTTGATGTTGTGGGGGAAATAGGAAGGAGTATTAGTTGGCATGTTTGTCACTTTCAGTTATTTATAAGAACATAAAGGCGGGATACAAGTAAATAAATCACCCTTTGTAATAATAAATCATGAAAATATAATCAGGATATTTTAATAAAGCCTTCTTTCTGATTAAATCTTAAAATCAACATTCCTAGAAAAAAAAAACTGTAGAAAAGATGAAACTGCTTTATACAGATTCTGACATTTGGAGTTCTCAACTCCCTGAGTAATTGTGTCACTTGCTGCTTGACCCTTCTTTAAGGAAATATGCTGAGGATCAGTGCAGTACAAGATGACTTGAACCTTTTTGCAATAGAAAAATCACTAGACTATGGTCCCTAGTAAAATAATATAATGGTCCACCTCTTTTCAGTTCAAAGTCAATTAGAAAAGAAAAACAGCACTTACATGCCTGATTAATACTCACTAAAACATAAATTATGCCATATGTTGAAGTATGCAATTAAAAAAAAATCTGATTGAGTTTGTCTGACTTGTGGTTGGTGTCTTTCTATTCCCCAGAGCAAATTCTTTGGCTGTTATGCTGCTGTTTCCCTTTGGTCACTTCATATTTCTAACATGGAATATTTACAGTTTAACTAACTCCTGTAAATTCCTTCTCAGTTGCTTTTGAACTGCTTTTGGGAAAGTATATGAATTTCTGGAATTGACTGTATTTTTGCCTTAAGGACAATTTGATTTTTTAGGAATATCAAATGTAAGCTTGAGATAATATATGGAAGAA
The DNA here is from genome assembly GCA_015471245.1 of Laticauda colubrina. Taxonomy (NCBI): domain Eukaryota; kingdom Metazoa; phylum Chordata; class Lepidosauria; order Squamata; family Elapidae; genus Laticauda; species Laticauda colubrina. Next base: position 13,325,559 of record BLBF01000005.1, read on the forward strand.
TCTATGAAATATAATTTCTTAAAGTAATTATAACTAGATGCCTCAGATATTAGGATTTAATTAGTTTAGATATAGGGCTATACAATGTTTTAAATTTGATTTGAAAGACATGTTTTAGAACCACTAACAAAATACATCACCTGACTCCAACTCATTAAAGCAGCCATGTATGTTTCCATGATCATGTGGCCACATCAGGGAGGCTTCATATGTGTCAAGGTTTCTGTTAAAGCTTTGCAGTCCTGGAAATACATGTATCTGCTATAAAGAGTTGCACCAGTTTTTGATTTGAATCATCACTTTTAAGCTGATTCAAAGGATTACTAAGCCTAAATAACTATTTTAAAATTTTGTTCACCCTTACCACCTATTTTTTTCAAAACCATACATTTTCTCCTTTAGGTTTTATGTGTGTGAAAACAGTAAAAAACACTGAAAGAATTCTATGAAATGTTCATATTGTCATGGGTATATTTTCCAATTGTAAAAATTGTATAAAGGAGATGTATTTTTTATTTACCACACTGAACTCTTGAAGTTGATATCTGTTTTTTAAGGAAAAAAGAATTTGGGATCTGATGATTACAATGGATACTCAGTGAATTATATTTTTATAGAGTTTTTTAAAAAGTGCAACCTACTTATTTTGTAGATTTATATATCACTTCTCAGTTCTCAAATTATCATACTTAGTATGATCCAATTCTTTCATGACAGAAGATGGATTTGACTTCTCCATTAATTTAATATTTGCTAGATCTTAATTTTACAAAGAAACTGTAAATATTGGTAAAGCATACCCTTTGGTAGAAGTTGGGGAAATAACATTGTGTCTTGAATAAGTGCAGCCCATGGGTGGTTTCTTGTTGCTTTTGTCTATTAATTATACAAGTATAATATACAGTACAGTGTAGTCTAGTATAGTACTATATATACTATGCTAATTGTAGTGCTAATTTGTAGTTTAAACACATCTTGAAGTTGAAAAAAGTTATTTTGCTTTTATGCTGATGTAGTTTTTATATTTCATTTTGGAAATTGGGATTGTAAAATGCTTGAGTTGTAATTCTGCTGAATATGAAGCCTTCTAATCAAATATTTACTTTGCTCAAAATTAAATGCCATTAACCTTAATAGACTTGCTCACAAATCAGTAAATAGTATAGAAATGTACTACAAAAGTTTTAAATTGTCAAAGGATTTCCTCTGCTGAATTAAAAGTTCAAACATTCAGGAGTAAAATCACTCCAAATATTGTTTTACTTTACTGGTTGTGTATTTCCCTAACATATTTTTTTTCTTTTTTTCCCTTTTGTTTCCTCAGGAAAAGAGGCATAGAGGTTATACCGGTGAGTGCATTATGTTGATTTCTATTTAAATGGTTATGTTAATGCAAGTAGGCATCAATCTCTTCTGATCTTTCTTTACAATATATGAATATAAAATAATTTGAAAACTTCTAATAACTAAAAGTTGAATAAAGGGAGTCCTTAACTTATGATCAGTCATTTAACAATTGTTATAGTGGCCTTTGGAAGGAGTGCTTCATTGCCGGTAAAGCACTTCTGCCCCTTGTAAAATAGCAATAGCACTTATATACTGCTTTACAGTGTTTTACAGCCCTCTCTAAGCGGTTTACAGAGTCACCATATTGCCCCCAGCAACAATCTGGCTCCTCATTTTACCAATCTCAGAAGGATGGAAGAGTGAGTCAACCTTGAGCCGGTGAGAATCAAACTGCTGGACTGCTGGCAGCAAGCAATCAGCAGAAGTAGCCTGCAATACCACATTCTAAGCACTGTACCACGACTGCTCCTGTTTGATGCATTGGCTTTTTTGGCAGCTGTAGCAAACTCCTGGTTCATATATAAGTGCCACATAATTGCATTTTAACCATGGCAACTGGCTCTTGCTAATGACTGGTCATAGCATCTCACATTCATGTGACCAAAATTTCCAACTTTTCATGTCAGTTACAACCACATGATACACTTAACCACCACCATAAAAATGATGGTTATTGCACAAATTGGAGACCAAAAGGGGAATTGGGCTTGTATACTGCGTGGTAACCCTTGTAATTCTAATACAGGAAATCCATGGCTCCCTCATACCCCCACACACCCTTTCCAACTCATCATTTCACCCTTATGTATCATCTGTCATGCACCCTCCCTGAATCATGCTTCTCATGTAACATCGTGCACCCTTTCTGACACCACCATGCCTTTCACACACCATCTTACACTCGCCTAGACTCATGCAGTGCCTCTCAGGCATCCTCGCACAACCTCTCCAACCTACACTTCTTACATAGCACCGTACAACCTCCAGACCTTCACTGTGCCTCTCCTTAAAATTCTACAGTGATGAAGCACCCACAATTTCTAGACCAAACCATTCCACTGACTAATTGTTCTCACTGTCAGGAAATTTTGCCTAGTTCTAGGTTGGATCTCTCTTTGATAGGTTTGCACCTGTCACTTTTTATCCTGCCCTCAGATGCTTTGGAGAATAGGTCAGCCCCTTCTCTCAGCCCCTCAGATATTGGAAGATTGCTATCATGTCACCCCTCATCCTTCTCTTAATTAGACAAGACACACCCAGTTTCTACAACTATTCGTCATATGTTTTAGCTGTCAGACCTCTAATCATCTTTGTTGCTGTTCTCTGCATGCTTTTATTTCTCTGATTGGCAGTGCCTCAGTGTTTTTATTTTCAGTGACACTAATCGAAAGTGATAGCTTTTACTGTAAGAATTAAGTAGCTTGCCTTTTTTAGTCTACAAATTAGAAGCACTGCTGCTGATACTTATCCTTCAAAACCAGAACATTTAATGCTTCAAAATATACCTAATAGTTACAGAGGGATAGAGATTTATATTTATATCTGATATCAGAGAAACTACTTTAGGAATCCCCAAAATTCCTGTTGTCTGATTTGATGGAAAAAATATGGCTGATCTGCATAGTGAATTAATCATTGAAATAGTTTGCAGGTAGAGAAATGCATATCTTGCTTTTGCTTACAGCAACCTCCTACCTTATATATGTGTTAGGTTGCTAGATGGACCTGATAGGAATTGTAGTCCACTATATCTTGAGGGGGTATCACATTGAGGAAGACTGAATTAAAGAATTTAAAACAGTATTCATGTAATGAGGACTGAGGAATACTCAGCTTTAAAGTGCTTGCACAAGCCTAGATTGTAAGCAAATCAACCTTTGTGATCATTGTGTATGGATCAAGAGGTGGATGTTGAAGGACCTGTAACTCTGTATTTTACATATTTTACATTCATATTTAAAAGGGAAATACAATCCCTTTAAAAAAATATTTAAAATGTTGGAATAGTCATACTTGATCTAAACAAGGACTAAACTTCTAAACTGGAAGCCGCTCTGGATTGATAGCAGACTCCATCATTTTCTGGTCTCCACCCAACCATTCTTTATTATCATATGATGTATTCTCATTATTTTCCTTTTCATTATTTATTTCACTGTTCTATTTTACTTCTGTTTTGTTTACACTCTTAATTTCTTTTTTATTGTAGTAGGCCACCTATAATAGCCTCATGGTGAAAAATGTGGCAAATAAATGTAACAAATAAATATATAAATAAAGTATATAAATGATGCAATTCCAGAAAGTTTATAGTCAAAGGAATATTAGGATCTTTTTTCTTCAGTTATTGCCCTGATGACCTTGATGTATATAAATAATAGTTGCAATTAGATGAAAAGTATGCAGGCCACCCAAGTCCATTAAAGAGATAGAAAACCTATTGTTAAAAAAAGTGATCAAAATGTGGTACAGTACACAATCCAAGAAATGAAAATGTGATAAAACATCTTGAAAGCAAATTTCATTTCTAGACAAAGTAATTTAGTGTGATTTTACATCTATAACTTTAATCATTCTGGATGGGTACTTGATCATTTAATATTGTTAGTAGCTGCTCCTTCATAATACAGGTCAAAACTTATTAATGGCAGTTATTCCTATAACAAGAATTGCAAAAATGCAGGGATTCTTATTTAGCAGCAACTAAAACAGCAAATTGCCGCCTTAAACTCTTTCAGGCATTGTTTTCTTTTTCTTAATTAGTGTAATGTCTGAACCTTTCTCAAGGAACAAAGCATGGTTTACAAACTATAGGATGGATGAATACATTTTGGTGCCCAAGCAAACATTGCTTCATATGACATGATCATGTATTCTTAAACTGGAATATGTACTTAGAAAATGATCTGTATAGACTAGTTAAAAATGATTGTAAAAAATGATTGTACTTTATATGAAAAAGTCAAGATAGGGAACATATTTGTCAAAAAATATTTTGTCCTTTCATAATAAACACAAATATACATTAATACATGAAGCTTATATGAAGTTTGGAAATTCAGTTTTGAGTACAAAGAAATAAAAGTTATAATAAGTTTATTGAGTCTGAAATAGCTGGTAGAATAGAAGATCTTTTAAATTATTCTATTTAATATTTAGTTGGGTTTTGGAATGTGAGATTTGAAATACATTTGCAGAAGAAAGGTGCTAATTTCTCCTTCTCACTTCATCAGTGTTGGTGGTTAATAAGTTCTTCTGAAGATGTAGTCTGCCAGAAATAATCTGAAGATTTGGTTTAAAATGTCAATTTACAAATAATAGAATAATACCTTTTCAACATTCTATATTTTAGCTGATCCAGGTAATATTAAATCAAGTCCTGTTAAGATTAGGTAAACCATCAATCTGAAACTTTTCTTAGAGAGTAAGGCCCTAGATTAGTGTATATGAAAACAAATGCATTGCTTTGTCTTTTGCTATGTTTTTATTTCACATGCACAGCCAAAATAATTTTTCCTTATCCTTGTTATTCTTTAGAATACACTAAACCCAATGTTATTCCATTCATGAAGCTGTCTCCCAACCTTTGCGGTTCGTCGGCCTGGCTGGTTGGGGAGAGAGGGGAACTGGGTTGTGTGCCCAATGGTCTGCCACTTGCACAAGTTGAGCATGCATATACACACTCCAGCCAGGCACTCACATTGCCCAATTCCAAATAGGCCACGGCCTGGTAATGGGCCACAGCCAGGAGGTTAGGACCCCTGCATGAGTGGACTTTGAATTGTGTTTTTATAGAAATCAAAGCACAGTAAATTGGAAATCAAATCTTAAATTCTGTCATGTTGATGGATTCTGAGAGCATGGTAAGCAGTAAAACAGCATGGATGGATCCTATATAAAACCATAAAAAATAATGGCTTTTCTTTATAACTGGGGGCGGGGGGGGGGCACTTTATGTTCTTTCATTCCTTCTGTACAGAGGAAAAGCCCTTACATTTACTGATAACTTTGTTATGCAAAGTTGTTGTTGCGATTTAATCTAAACTAGCAGATTACGTCCAAGAGAACACTGTACTTTTCCAAATGTATTTTGTCTTTAACCTTGACTTGATATTGTCCTCCCTGATGTGCTTGCTATTGTAGCTTTTGTGAACTGTCCTCCATTTTTGTGTATAATTTTACTAATTAAGGATTCTGTTACTTAATAGCAAAAAGATTAGACATTCATATCAGACCTTTGAAATAGGGAACTAGCTAGCTGCTGGTTATATATTTGCTTCTTTCTGCAAAATATTTTTTTGGCGACATAGCAAAGTCTGATAAATCTGTAGCATTAAATCAGTGGGTTGTACTTGAAGATGTCACTTCTTTGCTGCTGAACTATTCTGATTGCTATGAAAAAAAATGTGGAACGTAAAAATATATACCCTTAAGAAATTTTACTGAAACTCTTATTTCTGAAAATGGACAAATCTTTAGCTAGGTGAAATTTATACCATATATACTCGCATATAAGCCGACTCTAAAACTCAATATTTTTTTTTAGCAAATTAGGGGGTCGGCTTATACATGCATAAATCTGATCTCACACAAACGAACTGACATGACACCACTTCTCAGATCATGCAATATCATCGATATATTACCATTCAGTCATCTGATCATAACACGCTGTGATTGGTTAGTCATTCACGTAACTGCTTTCATGTTTGCGATCGTCACGTGCAACATCAGATTCTTTACATACTGGGTAATTAACTTGATATTGTTTCCTACACAAATGCTTTGATAATGAACCTTATGATAATGAACCTTTGATAATGAATTCATATTGATACTCTTTTGTTATTACCCCAAACAACACACAATGGTATTTGGCTTATATGCGAGTTTTTGCAAAATTCCTCATTTTGGGGCAGTTTTTTTAAGGGTCGGCTTATACGCGAGATCGGCTTATATGCGAGTATATACGGTAAATGTTTATCTTTTTTCCTTATACTAATAAGGAAAATGGCAATGCTAAATATCCTAAATATTTAATGAACTGATTGTATTAACCAGCAGAGTTGCTTTTCATTCTTCTTTCCAGTGTTATATACTATTGAGCTAAGCCTGATAAAATTCTCATATTGCTGGTATGAGTCATTTTCCCTGAGTGGTTAACAAAATAAAGATTAAATCATAAAGCATACAATGTAAAGAAACAAACTAAAAATAACTGTAGCAAGTAGAAAAGTATGAGACCTATTTGTTTTCTAGTTCTTGATGAATTGCAGTTTGTATGGCTCAGTGTTTAAAGATGCTGAGCTTGTCAGTTGGAAAACCGACAGTCAAGGTTTTGAGAGCCGAGATTGTGTGACGGGGTGAGTTCCCATTACCCACCTCAGCTTTTCAGAATCTAGCAGTCTGAAAACATACATAACACAAGTAGATACTGTAAATATGTAGCACTCTGATGGGAAAGTTACTGTGTTTCGTAGTTTCCTGCTGGCTGATGGAAGTGTCTCTCAGAGGTTCCCTCAGATGAGCATGTTGCACCACTCCCTTGAGTGGGTCACAACTGAACAGGGGGAATCTTTAAGCCTTTTGAAGTTGAGCAACATTTCAGGGGTTACTTTAATCAAAGAACAGAAACATTTAACATGCCAAAATAAACTCTTGATTAAAAAAAATATTTGATGCTGCAGAATAGGAACCAAATAAACTTTGCTCACAGGATAGGATCACGGAAGAGGAACTAAATCAGCCTCTATGCCTGAGAACTTAGAATTTAGACATACCCAAAGAAGAATCAAATATGTGTGCATTTTCCTTTTTTAGAAATATTTTTTTAAAAAATGAGCAGCCATTTGTAAACTGGAATTCCACTTAAGGACAGTAACCTGAGAAATTATGGACTGCTACCCATTAGTCTTAAGAAAGCAGTAAGAATAGTAGAGATTTTCAATTATTTGTGCTTGTCATGTATGAAAAAGCCCTGGCAAGGGCATTCCTGTATCATATTTTGAATTTATTTAAAATGCAGCCTTGTTATACAGAAGAATAGCCATGTTAATAATAGTAAATAAGTCTCGCAAGACTCTACATGGATCTCAACAGGAAGAAGAGCCAATGATAAGAGATTGAACAGAGAAAGTGCAATTAAACCATCGCCCTAGAAAATAGGACATTGAAAGTTCTAGTCTTAGGCACAAAGCCAACTGAGTGAACTCAGGCCAGCCCTAGGAAGGAGACAATGGCAAATCAATTCTAAAATTGCCAAGAAAACTGCAGGTCTTGTCCAGACAGTTTCTGAGAAATCAGTCACAACTGAATGGAAGAAAAAAATACTTCTGAGGAAGTGTTTGTTCAGCTGTGAATAGTTGCTGATTGCAAGAAGTATATCCTGAGAACTGTTAATTGCTTGTTGCATGTATTGAATGTGTCCTGATAATTAAGCAGAGATATAGAAGGAATATAAAACAGCTGGGTTAAGCACTATAAATGAGAAAGGAATACAAGTAGGAGTTTGCTAGTGGAATTAAACGAGACCTGGTGGGAAGGCAGGATTTGGAGAAATTACTAAGAGGCTGTGCTTTGCTACAAATGATGGAAAAGTCCTCTTCTGAAAAACTGCTGATTGCAAGGAATATATTCTGAGAGAGAAAGCATTTTCTAGTTTTGATTGATTAGAAAAATGGATAGAAAATTATACAATTCAAGTAAGACATATGCAAGCATTTATGATTAAGAAACAGTAATCACATGCTTGGATATAAAATAAGGGATATGGGTAGTCCTTGCCTTATGATTACAATCAAGATGGAACTTTTCTTGCAAAGTGAGTTGGTGTTTAGGTGAGTTTTGTCTTATTCTGTGACCATTTTTGCCACAGTTAAGTAAATCAATCTGATTGTAAGTTTAATTACAAGCTTCCCCCATTGACTTTGCTTATTTGAAGCCAGCTGGGAAAGTCACAGATGGCAATTACATGACCCTAGGATACTATAACTATCATGAATACATTCTGGTTGCCAAGTGTTCAAATTTTAATCATGTGACCATAGATATGCTGCAATGGTCATAACTGTGAGAACTGGCTGTACAACACTTTTTCCAGTGCCATTACATCTTCAAATTGATGCAAACTAAATAGTTGTACGTTGAGGGCTACCTATATGTGACTTGGAGATAATACTAGTAAAAATTATCTGAATATAAGTGAATATAAGTCAACAATGTGTCATGGCTACAAAAAAGTTTAATGCAATATTAGGCAACATCAGCAAATGTATAGTTTCTAAATTACAGAAATAATTCTGGTTCACACTGTTAATCTAGCCTCGTATTAAGTATTGTGTTCAATTCCAAACATTACAGATTAAGACAAACTGGAATAGGTTCAGAAAAGGGCGTGAAGAATGTGAAGTCTATGTAGAGAAGTTAAAGGAGCTGGCCATGTTTTGCTTTAAGAAGTTGAAGGGAGATATGACAGAACTTTTCAGGTACCTGAAAGAAAGTCTAACAAGAAAAATTCAAATCTGTTCTAAGGACAGACATGTACTAATTAATTAAGTTAAGCAACAATGTCAGGGGTGTCAAATCTGCTCATGTCGCGGGGCATATTGTGATGAATCGCAATGTTTTTTGTCTTTGCGGAGCTGGGATGGGCATGGTTTGTGTGGGCTGTATTCGGCCCATGGGCCACCAGTTTGACAGGCCTGAGCTACAAGAAAGCAAATTTTGATTAAACATTAGAAATAACTTTTCAAAGTAATAAGCAGTTCAAAAATGAAGACAGTTACGCAGAGATCAGTGAGTTCTTCTTTCCCTGGAGGTTTTCAAATGGAAGAAAGAGCCCCATCTGTACGGGGCCCTTTAATTTGTGTTCCTGCAATGATAGAGGATTTAAAACTCAATAGCCTGTTGCTTTGTAGTTCTTTGTAATGTACTTATATAATGTCGTGTCATACAGAAGAAGTTTAATAGAAAAGGGAATGAATATGTTTTTAAATATATATTTTTATAGTCATGACAAAATTACAAGTTTTGTAGCTATTTTTTTAAATTACCACTTTGAAATAGGAACAGGAAGAAAAGTTCCCTTCAGTTTTGAAACAGCTGGATTCATCACAATGCTACAAAAAAGTACATTTGTCTTTAGCCTAAGTAAAATACTGCTGAAAATAGTTTGCAGTAATTGTTCCTAGGCAACGCTTGTTTTTCTGAAATATTGAGGGGGTTATTTTCATGTGAAACATTAGTAGGTTAAGGAATATACCCAAGGAAAGTGAGCTTATAAAATAAATACTCAATAACGTATACATGAAAGCTAAACTGGAAGCCCTCCAAGCAAGCTGAGCGAGGCTTAAATGATGTTGGAGATCTTATTCTGTAGAACCAGGAAAAGGGTAATATTTATGTTCTTTCACTCTAGCAGCTCCATAGAAAGGCACATTTTGTTTGTGCATTATGACTCAAGTCTCATTACACTTAAGGAGAAATTAATAAGCATATAATAGTGTTCCAGTATCTCTCATAGAGCTCCCAAATACTTACCTAGTGCTTCAAGATATGGAATAAGTTCATTGATTTTGTTAATATTAAACAAATATTAAACATTATTAGCCTGCAGGGTGAATTTCTCCTCATTGAATCAGCTGCAGGGTGAATTTCTACTCATTGAAAGTTATATAGTCTATTCTATCACAATGTCCAGTGCAGATTGGTAAACAGATGCTTTTCACTTGTCTGATCTACAGCTGAGTAAGAGTAACTGATCCAAAGTCATCCAATCAGCGTATGTGCCCAAAAGAGGACTAGAATATGATTTTTCCACTCCTCATTCATCACTTTAATCATTACACTACATTGACTCTTCAACATATTTATATACATATGTATATGTGTGTATAAATATGCCCACATATACATAATATAGGAAAATATAAATAGCTTCAGTCTGTTAAATTCCCTCTGCTTATTTATCTTAGTTTAAAAACTTTCATTTCAGATAGATCCAGAAAGCAAATTATAAATTAAGATGCTACGGAGTCTCTACACAAAAATATTGGAAATGTTAATAATAGTTGCTTGTGTATTACATCCTGAAGTCCCAGAACTCAAAATGCCAGATGACATTTCCAGTGGTAAACTTGGAAAAAAATAATGTAAAATATCTATTTTGTATACTGCTTTTCCTCCCAGAGAAGCCCAAAATAAGAAGGGTAAAGTTTTAAAACTATTGCAATGAAACCAAAACTACTTAAACAATAAATAAGAAAATGAAGTAAAGCCAGACACACACACACACACACACACACAACATATACTGTACATGTCTGGATGAAGATTAACAGTATGCTCATCAGGTAGTTGGCCCTTTTAATTTTTGGAAACTGATATGCCATACAGCACAAGTGCCATGTCAATATTATGTATATTTACACAATGCACTTCAGTTATGCAAAAATTTCACTGAGATCTTAAAAATTAACCTCAAGAAATTCATCTTCTGGTATTTTTTTTTCTTTACATTTTAATGCCTGTGGCTTTCTTGACAATACTTTTGAGAATAGGCCAATCTCTTATAACTTTGATTTTATAAATGTGCCCATCACAAATTTTCAGAATCACTATCCCCCAAAAACTGGCATACGGTTTTCATGATTCAACTGTGCTTGCAAAGAGACCAGGATATTTGGAAGATGCTGGTTTGGGGGAGGCTTTTAAAGCAAAGTACGGGTAGTCTTTGACACATGACCATTCCAAGTTATGACAAATTTTAAAATCAATTTAAAGTTTTAAAATCATCCTATCATGCGGCACGTAGGTCTTGAACCTTGGCTGTCTGCTTTCCAGCTTACAAGCTCAAGGTCTTTAACCGCTGATCTGCACCCCTCTTCCCTCTATAGTCATAACTTATGTGATCTAAATGTACACTGCTCAGAAAAATAAAGGGAACACAAAAATAAGACATCCTAGATCTGAATGAATGAAATATTCTTATTAAATATTTTGTTCATTACATAGTTGAATGTGCTGACAACAAAATCACATAAAAATTATCAATGGAAATCAAATTTAGCAACCCATGGAGGTCTGGATTTGGAGTTACACTCAAAATTAAAGTGGAAAAAAAAACTACAGGCTGATTTAACTTTGATGTAATGTCCTTAAAACAAGTCAAAATGAGGCTCAGTAGTGCCTGTGGTCTCCACGTGCCTGTATTGGCCTCCCTACAATGCCTGGGCATGCTCTTGATGAGGTGGCGGGTGGTCCCCTGAAGGATCTCCTCCCACACCTGGACTAAAGCATCCCCCAACTCCTGGACAGTCTGTGATGCAACATGGCATTGGTGGATGGAGCGAGACATGATGTCCCAGATGTGCTCAATTGGATTCAGGTCTGGGGAACGGGCGAGCCAGTCCATCGCATCAAATGCCTTCATATTGCAGGAACTGCTGACACACTCCAGCCACATGAGGTCTAGCATTGTCTTGCATTAGGAGGAACCAAGGGCCAACCACACCAGCTTATGGTCTCACAAGAGGTCTGAGGATCTCATCTCGGCACCTAATGGCAGTTCAGGCTGCCTCTGGCGAGCACATGGAGGGCTGTGCAGCCCCCTAAAGAAATGTCACCCCACACCATTACTGACCCACTGCCAAACCAGTCATGCTGGAGGATGTTGCAGGCAGCAGAACGTTCTCCACAACGTCTCCAGACCCTGCCACGTCTGTCACATGTGCTCAGTGTGAACCTGCTTTCATCTGTGAAGAGCACAGGGCGCCAGTGGCGAATTTGGCAATCTTGGTGTTCTCTGGCAAATGCCAAACATCCTGCACAGTGTTGGGCTATAAGCACAACCCCCACCTGTGGATGTCGGGCCCTCAGACCACCTTCATGGAGTCTGTTTCTGACCGTTTGAGCAGCCATATGCACCTTTGTGGCCCGCTGGAGGTAATTTTGCAGGGCTGTGGCAGTGCTCCTCCTGTCCCTCCTTGCACAAAGGCGGAGGTAGCGGTCCTGATGCTGGGTTGTTGACCTCCTATGGCCTCTTCCATGTCTCCTGATGTACTGGCCTTTCTCTTGGTAGTGCCTCCATGCTCTAGACACTATGCTGATAGACACAGCAAACCTTCTTGCCACAGCTTGCATTGATGTGCCATCCTGGATGAGCTGCACTTCCTGAGCCACTTGTGTGGGTTGGAGACTCAGTCTCATACTACTACTAGAGTGAAAGCACTGCCAGCATTCAAAAGTGACCAAACCATCAGCCAGAAAGCATAGGAACTGAGAAGTGGTCTGTGGTCACCAACTGCAGAACCACTCCTTTATTGGGGATGTCTTGCAAACTGCCTATGCTTTGATTTCAGTTTGATTTCACAGAAGTGTGATTGACTTGGAGTTACATTGTGTTGTTTAAGTTTTCCCTTTATTTTTTTGAGCAGTTTATTAAACTTAAGACTATGATACATGAATCAGTGCTTCTGCGCATTTTTACAGTGCACCATACAAAAATCACCAAACCACATTACATGCAATGTAATAATGTAATAATTCTTTGACCATCCAGAATTTTAACAGAACTTGACAAATCATCGTAGTTCACATATTTTTCTAAGCTGTGTTGTCATTTGTTTAATATGTGATTCAAGTTAGTTTTAGAATTGCTCAGAGTATTAATGGTTTTTTTTTTTTTAACAAATGAATGTCTACATAATTTTCTGAAACCCTGAGCGTTACAAGAAATACAATCCTTTACTTGCTTCCCTCACAGTGGATCTCTTTGAATAGGTACAGGATTAAATTTTTGTGTGGGTATAAGATTACACTGAGAGAAGCCTTTTGCAATTTTCAGGTCATGGCTCTTCAGTAATAAGAGAAGCAATATACTAAGTAAAAAACTGTACAAAAATTGGGTCGGGAAGAAGGCAGAGCCTCCTCACTGACAGACCGTAGATCGTATCTCTCTGCGTCTATGGTCCGTGTTCTTTCATTGGAGAGCCCCGATTAGGGGCTGAAGCTGCCTTGGAGGGGTGGTGGAGTTGAGGGGAGCCACATCTCCCCTCCTGGGCTTGGTCTTTCCCCCCCCCCCCCGAAGACGACTGCAGTGGTGGTTTAACATGGCCACCCCGAAGAGGAGGACTCAGCTGGATTAATATTTTTGCAGGAGAGAAGAAAGAGGTGGATAACATCTGAACCAGGACAATTGGGTGATACAACTAAGCAAAAGTACCCCAGGATTAAGGTAACATGGAATTTTTAAGAAAAGTGAGCAGTGAAATTACAAAGGGACAGGAAAAAGAATAAGAAAGTATTTCTGACAGCTAAGCAGGGCTTCGAACCAGGAAAGGAAGAAGCCAGAACTAAAGATTTAACTAAATTGGACTAAAATATTTTGGCAATAAACAGGCATAAAATAAAGCTGGACTTAAGATTGTCAAAAATAATAATAATAAAGTTTACGAATTGGAGACTGGACTGTGTTGGAATATTGAGGTTTGAAAAACCCTAAATAAAAAAATAAAGGAAAAAGGTGAAGATTTTGTATAATGGAGAGTGCCACCTTTTGAAAACTTGAGCTCAAAATCCTGTTTCTGAATGAACTTGTGTGGATATATTATTAAAGAAATATTGAAACAAAGTAAGAATCTTAGAAAGTGAAAGCAGAACTAGAATAAAGAAAAAAGCAAGGAAAGACTGTGGGATTGATTGATGTTTTTGGTATAGACCCTGGGCTGGAATAATTGAGAACTTTAGAAAATTGAAAGAAGAAAGAAGGAAAGTAAAAGTGGTTTTTTTGTGGACTTTAACAATCATAAAATACAAGAGTGTAATGATGATATCACTTTGGGAATTAAAAATGGATCTTAAAAATGTGAGAGAATTACTACAGGAAAGAGGCGAATCACTTTGCTCTGTGTTAGAAAAAATGTAAATGGCGATTGAAGAACAAGAAGAACGAACTTCAGAGGAGGATGAGTCAACTCAAGGAGAAGACATTTTAAATAGACAACACAAAGAATGCTGCAAAGAAGTGGGGAAAGAAGGAAGGTTAAAAGTTGAGACTTAAGAAGGCAATCAAAAGGGGGAATACCTGTGAAGTTGGGAAAGACAGAAAGACCCAGCAGAAAAGGGGAAAGGAAGATATTAAGAAAGAGAGGGATATAAACTGGAATGAGAAAAGATATGGGGAAAAGATGAGGATGAGAAGCAGTAAGAAACAGGTGCATGAAATAAAGAAATACAGAAATAGAAAAACGTTGAAAAGAAATTGTTTTTTTAGAGATAATGTTTGATAAATTAAAAAGGGTATTCTGCAGGGTGACATGAGGTAATAAGAATATTTCTGCAAATAAAAATATTTAGAAAATAGGGTAATATAGATACTGATAACTTTGATTAAAAATTAAGGGGGGAAAATATGCTGCGGAATCCAAATGAAAAGATGTAATGATTATTATTGTAACTTCTTAAAAATAATGGTTTATTGGGAATCAAGATGAGGGAATAAAGGTACATTTTAATCATTGAGGCGTCACACTCAAAGCAGTAAAAGGGGGAAAACTTATACTTTTTTTTTCTTTAGTGTTAAAATTTGTATTAATCTAGAATTTATAAAAAGAATGTGTAATGGAAAGGAAATATGACAGACTAAAGAACCAACTAAATTAATAAATCAATATAGACTATTAAAAGCAAGGAGAGACATTGGCAACCTACTGTGTTTCTCACATTATAAGGCCGGGTCTTATATTTTTTTGACCCCCCAAAAAACGGCTAGGCCGTCTTTTCGGGAGTGACTTAATTCCCCCCCTTGCATCCTCGGGTGGGTGGGCGGTAACATCTTGGGGTTCGGGAGACCTTTTCTTTCTCCCTTGCTGCCGCGGCGTTAGAAGAACGCCGTGGTGTTTGGCGCAGCCACGTGCGGCCAGTCAGGGCTCCTCCCTGCAACTGGAGCCCTGAGGGGACACTTGGCTTCAGGTGCTCCCGTCGCCACATTCCGAGGGAAGGCGCTCGCCCGAGAGGATCTCTCTCTCTCTCTCTCTCTCCCCGCAAGGTCTGCGCTGTGGCTGAGGAGGAGGCTGCAGCCAGTTCCTTGTGCTTGCTGAGAGGTAAGGAAGCCACAGCTTTGCACAGCAAGTGAAGCGTTGCTCACCCAGGCGAGATTTGGGAGGGGCAGGAGGAGGCATGCACGCACCTGTGGCTCGCTTTCCTGGCTCTGCCCAACCTGCTCTGCCCAGCCTAGGGGTGCCCAGCAGCGCTCAGCGCAGCTGATAGGTGGACCTTCCTTCCTGGTGGCAGAGCTCTCACCAAGGCAGCAAGCACCTCCCCGCCGGACTCTCCGCTCATCCCGCCAGGGCCATGCCAGAGCTGTGCAGATTGGGCAGAGCCGGGAAAGCAAGCCGCAGATGCGTGCATGCCTCCTCCTGCCCCTCATTCTCAAATCTCGCCCGGGCGAGCAGCGCTTCGCTTGCTGTGCAAAGCCACGGCTTCCTTACCTCTCAGCAAGCAGAAGAAACCGGCTTCAGCCTCCTCCTCCTCAGCCACAGCACAGACCTTGCGGGGGGAGAGAGAGAGGGAGAGATCCTCTCGGGCGAGCGCCTTCCCTCGGAACGTGGCGACGGGAGCACCTGAAGCCAAGTGTCTCCTCAGGGCTCCAGTTGCAGGGAGAAGCCCTGACTGGCTGCACGTGGCTGCGCCAAACACCACGGCGTTCTTCTAACGCCGCAGCAGCAAGGGAGAAGTAAAAGCGACGGTAGCGAAAGGGCTCCTGATATGAAGTGCCCCACCAACGCAGGCAGTACCATATCCAGGCATGCAAATACTTCCGAAATGCAAGCCCCCCCCACCTTTCCCCCCCCCCCATTTTGCATGTTTAATATGGACCTTAATTTGGGGGGAGGGGCTTAATTCGATTTTATAAATTGAATGTCTATAAAACATGTTGGGGCTTCCTATTGGTGGAGGCCGTATTGTTGGAGAAACATGGTATTATTATTATTATTATTAGGCAAACACATATTGTTTGTCTTTATTTTTAAAATAAATATTAATGGATTATATTTGAAATAATTGAAATGAAACAAAAAGATGTTTTGATTGAGATTAATGAAAGAGGCTAGAATTAATGTGTTTGTTTCTCTCCTTACTGAAAATTTGGAATGGAAAAGGTAATAACAGAATTAAGTATTCATATATGAATGTATAATTGCTGTCATATTTGTATGTAAAGGTGATGACCCAGAAATATGTTGTCCACTAAAAAGAGATTTTTGTTTTTATGTGAAAAACTGAATAAAATTTGTTAAAAAAAAAAGCTGTACAAAAATTACAGGTGCTCTATGTAGTTATAAACTATTCAAGAATAAAGGCTTTGTAATCCTTTATATGTGCACATGTTAACAAAAAAATAAAAGAAACACCACCTAAATAGAAGAATACAGAGTTACCACCCAATCTTCAAATTGAACTGAAGAAAATTAATACAAATAAATTCAGAAATAGATGAGTTGTGGTGAAGGAGGTCTTCTGTTTGCTTTTATTTATGTTTGCCTATGTTTTGACATAACAAGCATGATTCAAACAAAATATTAATATGTTTGATCTCTGTGGATTTCAAGAGAAATTCAAAGAGCTCACATCTCCATCTCCATATCGCTCTCACACACACACTTTCCTTCCCTCCCTCTCCCCCTCCCTTCTATCCTCACTTTAGCCCTCTTTCTCGACCCATGAAATAAAGTATTTAGCCTTGATTCCAGTGACATTTTTGCAATTAATAAAAGTCTACAGGGCACCTAGAACAAGATGTCCTATTTTCTCCATTACAACATTTAAAAAATATTTTAACTTTTTTGGTAAGGAAAACTCAGGAAGAAGATTCTTTCTTCTTTCTACCTTTTTTGTGAGCTCTCTACCAGCAACCATATTCAGCTGTTGTTAAGGTCTAACTGTTAAATTTCTGTTCTAACTGTAAGATCTAACTGTTAAGATTTCTGGTTTTGCTGATACAATTTTTAAATATTTTGAATTTATGCATGCATTCTATTTTCTGCTCTAAGAATCTTTCTTTCAGAATTGTGTCACACCACTATAATGGATACATTTGAGGTTGTCTCACCGTATTTCAAATAAGCTATTTGCCTGCATTTTATTACATGAGATTGCAAGCCCATCTTCTCTGCAATAACTCATCTTTTAAAAGTGCTGAAAGCATTAGAAAGGCAAAAATCTAATTAAAAGATTTTCTAATGTTTTAATTATTTGTGATTTTGGTTGGAGCCAATGAATGTACACCAATTTTTATTTTTTAGATTGAACTAGTAAACATAAAAGTTATATTTAAAAATGGAAATAAGATTGAAAGCTTTCCCATTATGAAACTAAGATAGATTCTGTTCTTATTCTGATTTTGAATAAATCAAATACAGGAGTCAAATTGTTACGCATTCAGCAATTAAAATGACTTCAGTATGGAGTGATTTTCTTTACTTGGCATTTTATTCTACTGCATCATAAAGTTTCCTTCTGCAAATTTGTATATAATATCCTTAGGATCCTTTTTTGCCTTTATACTTTAAAATAATCTGTGCAAGGCATGAGTACAAATCCTAGAAAAAGTATGATTTTTAGATGAAGTATAATGGGACCTTTTAAAAAAGATGGCTACTAAAAGTTAGATTACTGTGGACAGTATTTTATAATAATGAAACTAATTTAGGTAGATGGACTATCATATTGGCTTAAAAAGCATGAACATTTTGGCAGTTCTCAGTGTACATATAAAATATTATTGATACAATTCATTTCTTTCTTGTACTTCAAAACTACTCTAAAACTGCAGTTCTCTGGGTGGATTGACATAAGCACTATCCAAAAACATTTTCCCTATATTCATTTTCATCAAATTATAAAGTTAGTAAAGTAGTATCATGTAGCAGTTGCTGTAATGCCCAATATTCTTCCTTTGAGACTGCTCAAACAATTCAAAATTAATAATATATGACTTATTTGGCTTAAATTTACACATTAATATCACTGTTTCTGAGTGAATTTCAAGAATTTAATAAGTTACCTTTTCAGAATTTGATACTAGTTTGCTATAGTTTGCATGTTCTAAATTGATGGAGAATAAACTGTGGCTGCAAGGCTGCCTGTGGCCCAGTGATGGGATTCAAATTTGTTTACTACTGGTTCTGTGGCGGTGGCTTGGTGGGGAACGGGAAGGATACTCTAAAATCTCCAGTCAGAGATGGTATTTGCCGGTTCTCCAAATCCCAGACAGTTTAT
This sequence comes from Laticauda colubrina, assembly GCA_015471245.1. Taxonomy (NCBI): domain Eukaryota; kingdom Metazoa; phylum Chordata; class Lepidosauria; order Squamata; family Elapidae; genus Laticauda; species Laticauda colubrina. The sequence continues at coordinate 13,344,183 of BLBF01000005.1, forward strand.
AAACATGGTAGCAGATAGCTAAATGGGTGCACAAAATTGCATGGGTGGCCATGGTGGTGCTCATGATGGTTGCTGCTGCCATGTGCAGGAGGCTTACAACTTTCCCTGCCAGCTTCATTGAGATGTCTTTCCACAATTAAAATAACCATTTATCTGCTGAAAAATCCATATATACTTTGCAGTAAGAAATGTAAAAAATCCCTGCCACAGTTAGCAGGTACAAAGCTAGTTCAGTATATAGCTCACTGGAATATTAGGTTTAGTACCATAGTATTTAATAAAAATGTAGCAGTAGAAAGAAATTTCACTTTTTAAAACTGTTTCATTCTGTTATAAATCATTTTCCAAAATTGTTGAGCCTTGTATTGCCATTAAATACAACAACAACAATTATAATAATAAATGATGTAGCTTGATCGATATATTTTCAATAATCTTTTTCAGAAAATTAACTGCTGTTTTTAACAATATACCAGTGGTAAACGTGTACCAGTTTTTTTCTAGGTATAATGTTCAGAATACAGAATAATTTCAGATAAATGGCTTTTCAGTCTCTTCTTAAACCCCACCCCCACCCCCCCATCCCCTCCTGTGATGGAGCATCCACAACTTCTGGAGACAAGTCATTCCACTGATTAATTGTTCTCACTGTCAGGAAGTTTCTTAGTTCTAATTTCAGTATAAATTTAATGGTTTTTTTTTCATTGAAATTCCTGTTGCTGCTGTTAATTATTGTGTCTAGATTCTTTATCTATTTAATCATACAATTTGTTCATTTTATGACATCTCATCTATGAATAATTATTTTTTCAAAAATAGGTCTTTATTATTTTTGTAAATACCCAGACAATTAACCATTTAAGCAGTAACAATTAACCCATTAGCAGTTAAACCCACATGATTTGTTATAAATAATCCTTTTCTTGTTACGTTCTATTTGAGTTTTATCTTCATTCATTTGGTATCATAACACCAAATCATTCTGCTTTAAATATTCCATTATTAATTCTAACAAATCCTTTGGCTGAGTAACTGAGAGCATATATTTTATGTTCTTTATTTACTAATTGTATTACTGAAATTTTGTTTGTGTAATGTATCTTCTTTTTTAATGACTATAATGCTGGTAAAAATAAGGAAAAAGGGGCAAGTATGTACAGGTGAAACTCGAAAAATTAGAATATCGTGCAAAAGTTCATTTATTTCAGTAATGCAACTTAAAAGGTGAACCTAATACATGAGACAGACTCATTACATGTGTAGCAAGAAAGTTCAAGCCATGATTCATAATTGAGATGATTATGGTTTACAGTTCATGAAAACCCCAAATCCACAATCCCAGAAAATTAGAATATTGTGAAAAGGTGCAATAATCTAAGCTCAAAGTGTCCCACTGATCAGCTAATTAAGCCATAACACTTGCAAAGGGTTCCTGAGCCTTTAAATGGTCTCTCAGTCTGGTTCAGTAGGAATCCCAATCATGGGAAAGACTGCTGACCTGACAGTTATGCAGAAAACCATCATTGACACCCTCCATAAGGAGGGAAAGCCTCAGAAGGTAATTGCAAAAGAAGTTGGATGTTCCCAAAGTGCTGTATCAAAGCACATGAATAGAAAGTTATGTGGAAGGGAAAAGTGTGTAAGAAAAAGGTGCACAAGCAGCAGGGATGACCACAGCCTGGAGAGGATTGTCAGGAAAAGGCCATTCAAAAGTGTTGGGCACTTTCACAAGGAGTGGACTGAGGCTGGAGTCAGTGCATCAAAAGCTACCACACACAGATGGATCCTGGACATGGGCTTCAAATGTCGTATTCCTCTTGTCAAGCCGCTCCTGAAGAACAAACAACGTCAGAAGCATCTTACCTGGGCTAAAGAAAAACAGACCTGGTCTGTTGCTCAGTGGTCCAAAGTCCTCTTTTCTGGTGAGAGCAACTTTTGCATCTCATTTGGAAACCAAGGACCCAGAGTCTGGAGGAAGAACGGAGAGGCACACACTGCAAGATGCTTGAAGTCCAGTGTGAAGTTTCCACAGTCTGCGTTGATTTGGGGAGCCATGTCATCTGCTGGTGTTGATCCACTGTGCTTCATTAAGTCCAGGGTCAACGCAGCCATCTGCCAGGAGATTTTGGAGCACTTCATGCTTCCTTCCGCAGACGAGCTTTATGGGGATGCTGACTTCATTTTTCAGCAGGACTTGGCACCTGCCCACACTGCCAAAAGCACCAAAACCTGGTTCAATGACCGTGGGATTACTGTGCTTGATTGGCCAGCAAACTCACCTCCCTGAATCTCATAGAGAATCTCTGGGGCATTGCCAAGAGAAATATGAGAGACACAAGACCGAACAATGCAGAAGAGCTGAAGGCCGCTATTGAAGCATCCTGGTCTTCCATAACACCTCAGCAGTGCCACAGGCTGATAGCTTCCATGCTATGCCGCATTGAGGCAGTAATTGCTGCAAAAGGGACCCAAACCAAGTACTGAGTACATATGCATGCTTATACTTTTCAGAGATCTGATATTGTTCTATGTACAAACAATCCTTGTTTTATTGATTGCATGTGTTTGGAGTTTAGTGGCAGCTATAGAGAGATACAATCTCTAGATTGTGAATTTGGTGCATAATCCTACATGGACAACACCCCCATACACACACACAAAAAAAACAACAACAACAACCTGATAATAAAATTTATTGATATACCAATCCCCAGCATGTAGATTAGGAACTTCTTTCCAATTTGAGACATTTCTGTAATTTTCTACCACACAACAGGGAAATAAGGAACTTACATACTGATTATGTCATATATGGAGCTAGAATGAAATTTGAAGAAGTGGTTTTCAAAATAAAAGGAAACAGTTATCTTTTAAGGCTGATAAAGCAACAAAGTTGGTCCAAGAGAATGGAAAGTAGGTTTTTAGCTGTGGAAACATTATAGCCGTGCATCACAAGAGAATCGAGGATAGCTGTTTTTAAAACATAACCAAGAACAAGAAAATCCTCACGAAGAATGCTTTTGGAAGCCAAGGGTTGAACTGGGAAATCAAAACTGACAATATGATAGGTGCTCATGGAAAAAGGACAAAAAAATGGTCAAATGCCTAAAAGTAAGGGTAGGTGTTTTTTTTTTTTTTTGTCTTATCAAGATTCTCAGTTACTCATTAGGCATGCTTTCTACAATCAAAGCTGCTTGCTTAATAGCATATTACAATTATCTCCTCAAATATCTTATCAAATAATAAAACAACTGTGTATGTTCAAGGTGTTTCCCTTGGGCATTGCACTTTCTCCTCTTTTTGTTGTAAAAGTTAACTTTCATAGATAACTTGATGGAATATAATCAAGGTTACATTGTTTCATTTCCCCCCAATATTAGACTAATAGTTGAGAATGGTTTTATGTGAACTTCAGAGCTAATTATCATTGTGGCTGTAAAAAAATCATTAAAAGATGATACATAGAATCACGAAGAAGGCAGGACTGTCACATAGTCATACAAAATTTTAAAGGAAAAGAGTTTGCCAGATGTATGTATGTATGCATCAAATTTAGAAACTGCACCTCCCTCACAGAGTGAGTCTCTAGAAGCATGCCTTTATTGTCAATATATAAGCTTTGACTATGTAAATGTAGAAATCCACAACCAATAAGCCTATTGATCATCCAGCTGTTGCCTTTTGTTCATCAGCTCAGATATAAACAATTCTTTGTATTACTTGCACTTTTTCAGTACAATTAATGACCAAGAAAGGCTATTTTTTTGTTGACACTTGCATGCAAGAAGCAACAACAATGTGCTTCTCCTTTTAAAATTGCAAGATGTAGAGAAATCTAAAGTTATGCTTTGCAACTGCCCACCTAGTTCCTCCGTAGCTGAAATATTTCCTTTTTTTATGCTGTTAAATCTTTACTGAAACATCTCAGGATTTGTAAAGGTATATTGACTTGTGCTGCATTTGTTGTGGTTCACCAGCAGCAGGTGCGGACGGCTGACGACCTGGAGAGTGAGGACTTGGATGAGGGCCCTGTATGTGATGCAGGGATAGGACCAGCACTTTCAGTGCTATCAGGATCAGAGAGTGGAGTGCTGCCTTTGGAGCTTGTGGAGGCTGGCAGCAATGATGCAGAGGATCCTGAGGAGCCTGTGCCCAGTGCATGTGTGTGCAGGACTGCTCGAAGGAAAGAGTAGCTGCAGTAGCACGGCCGACTCGGGATTAAGGCTGCAAGGTGATGGTCCCTCCCTTAAGGGATAAAAGCCAGCCCTCAGAGGTGGGATTCTTTGCAGGAAGCAAAGAAATTCTTGCACTTCAAGTCTTCTGGAAGTTCAGACTATCCTGGTTTGTGTTTGGAGATTTTTGGTTTTGATTATGGAAAAACTTGAAAACTCTAAAATGGGGCAGATACCTTTTCACAGAATGCTATCTCTGTCTTTTCAGCCCACTAGGCAGTTGAATAACTAGTGTAGGCTCTACTGATTGTACAGATAGCAATGAATATTCCTGTTTCTTAATTAAGCACTTTTCCAGTTAAGTTAGGAAACCATCGATGGAGCCCAAAAGTATAGCCCTCTCTCTATTGCTGTTTTAATCCCTTTGCTATATAGAAGAAAAGAAACTGGTTCTTTGTTTTCACTTAGTATCTATTCATTAGCCTTTTCCATGTTTCCTCTTAATATTCAGCTTACTAACATGAGTCTATTAGTGACTTTTGCAGTGCCTATCTAAAGATGGGGTGCTTATTCTTGTAATGTTGGAAATGTTAGAAAAATATATATCATTACAGCAAAACAACTTGGAATTATATGAGATATTTTAACTTAATTTTAAATATTCTATTTTTTTTTCCAAAGCCTTAAGGCAGCTTACTTAGGAATCTTTCATTATTTTATCCAGTAACAATCCAATTAGATAGATTGGACGAAGAGAGTGTGACTGGCTCATTGTTACCTAGTGAGTTTCCATGACTGAGGATGGATTTGAATTTACTTTCATTATTTTGAAATGGTAGGTCTTCGCAGTCCTGGCCCAAAACTTTAATTACTATAACAAAATAAGATATTAACTGCCCCAGAAGCATGAACAGAAATTTATATAGGAACATTATAACATTTTCACAAAACCAGACACTTGCATGATGGTCTCTTCTAATATTGTGACCTTTAATGTCTTGGGGCTAAGCTTTAATAGAAGGCTAATAGGATTAGGGCCTCTATATCAGAGGTGGTATTCAGCAGGTTCTGACCAGTTCTAGAGAACTGGTCGCGGAAATTTTGAGTAGTTCAGAGAACCAGCAAAATACCCCCTCTGACTGGAGATTTTACAGTATCCTTTCCCCTGCCATGCACACCAAGCCATGCCCACAGAACCGGTAGTAAAAGAAATTTAATCCCACCACTGGTAGACATCATTGGGAGAAGCTGTTCCGTAGATCAGGAACTGTGACAGAGAAGGCATGCCTCCGTGGTCCTACAAGATGGTACTATTTAATAGAACCAGGAACATGACCTTCTTGTGGGATGTTGTAAATGTCCATAATTCTTAGAGACAGATGGTCCTGCAAGTGATCTGGTCCTGTGCCATTCAGGGCTTTAAAAGCGATAACCAACATTTATACATTTTGTCAGAATGTATGCAGAACAGTGGATGATGAGAATAAAAGCTCCATGAGCTAAATTGCAGAAGGATAGGATAAATAAAAGTGACACATTCCTTCATGTTGTATTAACATGGTCTTTTTTTTCCCAATATGAATAAAATATGCACTCAACCACATGTTTTCTTGAAAAACTACTGTGAAAGAGAATTTTACCTTCTTCCAGCTGTCAATTTACAGGTGTATATCAAAGAATGTAGCAAACAATTCTTATTGATTCTTATTTCCTGGTTCTATGAGAATTCTTCACCAATTAATTTAAATTAGTATTCATTGATACTGGTTTGTACTAAACTTATATCTTATGAGTATTTTCTGAAACGTTCTCATTAATTTCAATTTTTCTTCATAGTAATAAGTTGGCCATGTAGAGTTCTGTAATGAATTTAAAGTGAAAGTGGTTTCATCTCTTTTGATGATCAGAAGAGGGCTTTTTATTTAGAAAGAAAAAAAAAACCATCCAAATAGGAATCTGGCTTTTGTGTTTTTTATTGTATCTGGTTACAAAAAGTTTCAGTATATTTTTGTTCCCAAATCTTTGGCTAGTGACAAAGACGGACAGCCAATTAGTGAGCTTACTGAATGAAGTTTTGTAATAAAACAAGCTCTCTTTCTAATGGTCCTAATTTTCAAGAAAAAATTTTGGTGTCAAGCTGACAACTGGAGAAGCAGAATTGTTGAGAAATTCTGTAGTGCAATGATTGATGTCCATATTAGATGCCAGTGTGGTATAATCCAACCTTGGCAGAGGATTGGTGATGAAAAGCAGTCTTGAGTGAAAATCTTTTAGAAGACCCTTTAAACAGTTGGATTATAGCTCCCATATCCCTCCAGACAGCACAATGAGCATGAAAAGTGTTGGAAATAGTAGTCGAAATAGAAATTTGGAGACTTAGATGTAAAAAAAAATGGGTGGCTTGAGGAAGGTTTCCTTCTGTTCTGTATTTTGGAGAAGCTTTCAGATGCCCCCTGATGGATATATGTATATCACTCCTTAGGGATATCAATGTGAGGAAAAGTATCCTAAATTTTTACAAATAATAATTTTGCATAGTATAAAACTGGACAATATGTGTGATGACAACGAAAAGGAATAATGGCAAAGGAAGATATTTTATGAAAATAAGAAATGTGAAAATCCCAGACAGTGCTTTTAAGTGGACACAAATATAAATGTGTTCATGTAAATCCATTTTAGTTGCCAAAGTTGTACAGTAATTGACGTATTGGAACAGAACTGGAGAAACTCAATTTCAGATCTAACTTTTGCCAGGGAAACCTCTCTTGATGTGGGTTCTTTCTCTTTCTCTCAGGTAACCTATCTCAAAAAGTTGTTGTGGGGATAAAGTGGAGATCATCTTGATCTCCGCTTTATCCGCCTCGATCTATTGAAAGAAAGGCAGGGTATAAAGGTAACAAAAATAAATAAATAAATGTCTCAGGTTTTCCATAAGAAAGCTGAAATCTGCTTCTGTAAAATCTTCCAAGATTTCTAAGACTTATTACTTGAAATGATGATGTAAACCTCTCCGGTAATTCTGAAAGTAGAAATTGGTTTTATAAAGTGTGTTCAGAATATATTTTGGGGTTTCCATGTTTCTTCATGCTTCATTTTATTTGGATTGTTAATATGTGGAATAAGATTTAGATTCTTAAAGGCTTGCTAAAAGCAGAATATTATTTCTAATTTAAAAACTGGGAATAATCTAAAAATAACCGACAGGAAGATTTAGTTTGTTTTCAACAAATATTTACATGCTATAATATTGTCAAGGCAATATCAAATGAAAGTTGAAGAGAAAAATAAATACATCAAAGTAATAAAAATATTTAAGATTTAAAAACATTCTAATTGTTTTAATGAACTTAATAAGAAATATATTTCTTATCTCCTGTTGCAAAAGAGCCTGGATGGAATTACTGGGTAGAGATGTATTACTGTGTATCATCATTATATTGATGATATTTGTCAGTGTATTAAGGGTTTAGCTCCACCCAGTGCTTTCATGAAATTGTTAAATAAGAACAGCAGAGAGAGTAGAATCCTGTGGGACCCCAAAGTGCAGTGATTTATGGCCATGTCTCTCTCCCCAGAAATACAGGTGTTAAATGTATCTGTGTTGCAGCTTTCAGAAGATGCCCTATTAAAAGTCAGATCATAAGGTGAAACGGGATCTGTAGAAAGCTTGACCTAAGCAATGTAAGGTTTTGTACTGTATGGTGAACACTTTGAATTGGGTGTGGCATGCAGCTTGCAACCAAGCTACCATACAAAATACATTGTCTGAGACACTAAATAAATCTTATATCTGATAGCAAGCTATATACACTATGCTGTAGTTGGGACCAATTTATATTAAATTTATCTCCCAATATTTTTCTATTGTTTCAATTTATATTGAATTGATTTAACAATTTGAAACAATAGTAAAATCACCGAAGCTTTTGAAAGAGCCAATATAATTCTGTAGGATCATCTTCTAGTTTCTAATGTCCTCTGCATTGTTTTGATGCCTGATTTGTTACCATATCCAATTCAGTGCTAGTTTTGAAACCTGAAAAATGTACAGTTTTGATTCTTTTACCTAATATTTAGCTCTTCTTGACAAATTCTTTCATATACTTTCAGCTGAACGACGCTTCTTGAAAATTCAGTTTCAATAATTATTTTGAATGTGCAAGTTTACCACTCCTGCTAGAAATGAGCGAATGATTAAATTAGCTCTGTGCATCTGTGCTTTATTATGTCACATTTCTGTCATCCACTCTTTTACCAAAAAAAGATTTAACTTCTTTCAATCCCAGCAGATTTTATTCTGTGCACTTCCTTCGTTAAATTTCTGTATTCAACATATATTCAAATAATCACTGGAAAAGTTTGTCCCATGTTTGAGCAAGATCATTTTTCACAAAAGCATAGCTATAAAATTGGGGTATCTGAATATTTTAGAGAGATTAGCATAACTAGTCCCTGTGGCTTCTGGAATAAAATGAAGTGTAATTTTGTAGTTATAAAAAAAATAATTCAAACAATTAAAATATTGCTGGCTAACAACCCTTGATTTGAAAATGGAAATATAGTACTACTCTTTCTTAAAATGAGAAAAATAGAATATATATTTCCTTATGAACATGTTAATAGCAATATTATGTTTATTATGTTTATACATGGACTACATACCATAGACTAAGTTCACATATTACCTTAAGTTAGGATGCTCAGTTGAATTGTCCTTTTCAGTAACCTTTCTAATCACAAGAAGAGGTATATAAACCACTTATTTTTCCTCCCTCCCTTTGGTTGCAATCCATTTTAACTTACACCTGAGCTTATTCTAAACTTGAAATGGGGGAGAGATAGAAAAAATTTGACTGATAAGTAAAGCTGATAAGGAAATATATTAAAGTATTATAATACATGATTTACTCCAATTCATAGTTTGTTTCTCTGCTTTTAGATGACTATATTTATTGCACCTCTCCCTTCTTTCTCTAGTACTTCTACTGCAAACTTTCAAATGCACTTGAACAGATGTAAATCTGAATCCTTTTCTGTTAAAGGACATAGGTGCATTTGTTGAAGGACCTGACATTCATGGTTTAGAGGCCTGAAATAGTTAAAAATTATTGTGAAGTTGCAAGCCTTAAAAGATCAAGTGGACCATTTAACCTTAGTTGTGGCAATTCTTTCATAATTGACCATTGAAGAATTGAAAAAAAAAAGAGAATATACTCGTATGTGAAAGCCTATCAAGTTTTTCATAAAATATCAAATGCAAATGTCTACTTTTTCTGAAGTATAGATATTGATATATACGCATGCACATTGTTACATACCCAGTCTTTGAATATATAATGGACTTTTCAAAGCTCTTTTAGTTGCCCCCTAAATATATTCATAGTTTAATAAGAATTACAAACAACATGTTTTATAATTTTACAAAAAATACAAAAAGTTATAATTTTGTAAATTCACAATAATTTGTACTTTTTTCAAGGCCCAATAGGATTTCAGCTTTCAAAATCCTCGCCCTTTGGATCAGTGACTGTCTTTGAATCCATTCTTCCTCATAGAGTAGTTGATAGAATAAAAGGAATTGGTGGGAGAACAATTACTTGCCGGTATATAATCTTGATTTTCACACAAAAGCCAGGAAAATATATATGTATTGTAAATAACTAGATAAGATTTGACAGAAATAAACCAATTGTGTTATATATTGTTGTGGAGGGTTGTTTTTAATAAACTTTGTTAAACTGAAATCTCAAACCACAGATAAATGAAAAGTTTTCTGACTTAGTAACCCTGAGAGAATAATCCCTACATATTACAGTTGCCTCAGAAACACTGCATATAGACTTTGGACAGGGTCAGTGAAGGCTAGCTATGTACATTCTGTTCAGAAGAAGTCAAGTCCAATGCCAGAAGCACTGAAATCAGTGGCAAAGCATTAAAATGTACAATTTATGGAATTATGTTGTGCCATAAATCTTTTGCTGAAGAATACGGAATGTACAAATGCTATTAATTTTTGTGTCTAAGATAAGGTAATATTACAAAACCCAAATCCTCAGATATTAAACTTTAATTCTAATCTATACAGTGGGATATTAACCATATTTGATTTTGGAAATATGTAAGACAATTTAAACTGTTATATGTAAAATATTTTGTTGCAGTCTACAGAATAACAATGAGATTAAAAAAATAGTAATATAGTAAAGCTTTACACATATGTGATTTATACTTTAGTAATCCATACAACCAATTAAGAAAGATTGGGTTGATTGTAATTGAAATTATACCATCATAGAGACAAAAAGTAAAAAATAATTCCAACAGTGTAGGGAAAATGTATTTTATTTCCAAAGTTAAAATGCTTACTTATAAACTTCAAAAAAGCAACTATGATACAGTTGTAGAAGAAAAATGGTTGAAGAAGGAAAAATTAAATCAGATCATTTTGTGGAGAAAGTATGGCAGAGATTTTGGTACTATTCAATTATCTGTAAATGGTAAAGATGTGTTCAAGTCAAATTGGACTCCTGATAATTTCATGGATACATCCATGCAATTTTGTGAGAATAGTATGGCAGTTTAAAAAAACCTGCAGTCTTGCCTAAAGCCCAACAATTTTCTGATGGTCTCACGTGCAGGCCTAATCCACTTTCATTTCTGAGCGGATATAAGCTTAACTCTGTGCTATTATCTGCTGAATCCAATTGCATGAGTAATTCTAGTATGTGAGTATAATAAAAAATTCTATTAGTCAAGTCCAGTCTTATCTAGAATCTGTTTTGTTTCTAAAATCTACCATATTCTCTGTCACCGTTCAATTCTACCATTGGCTTTCTCAGATTAAAATTCCCACATGATTTCTTTTTCTTCTTGCTGATTATGGAATCATAATATATAAGCAATACTCAGAATTTGTGGCAAAAATTAATGTTTTAGTGTTACTATCTCAAATATACACATTATTTGAAGGGAAATACTGCAAGGAACAGGTAACAAGAGAACTGGAATTCCATTTCCAGCCAGAAAATGACACTGTTTTGTGGTTGTGGTCAGCAGAAGTCCATAAGAAATATGCACTAAGAAGGAGCTATTTCTGTTAGAAAAGCTTTATTTTGTTGACATAGACTTTATGCCAGCATACAAAGAAAACATGGAAAGACTCCAAATTTAGTTCAGTTTAGAAATATTTACTTTTTTACAGTTACAAATTGTTCTCAGAACATGGAAATATTCTTGCAAACATTATAATCTGTCAAATAATTGGCTGACATTGTTGGTTCCTGCAATTAGAAATTATGATCTAGGCAAGGTATTTCATATTTAGAAGCCAGTGTACACCACATGGAACAAATCTCTTCCTTATCTAAGCACTGACGGCAAGTATTTTCTCATGCTAAGAAAAAATGATCTCACAAGATTGATCTTTGTGCTCAGTGGTGGGATTCAAATTTTTTTACCACCGGTTCTGTGGGCATGGCTAGGTAGGCATGGCCATGTGCTTGGGTGGGTGTGCCTTTTTTTGCAACACTCCCACCCCATTTTTTGGGCCTTCCTGGCCTTGGGAGCTTCCAGGGGAGGAGTTTTTGCTCCCCAAAAGCTCCCCTGGGGCTCAGGAAGGAAAAAAACAGAGCATAGGAGGGGCACACAGTACCCCTCCATGCTCCATTTTGGGGCCTTCCTGGCCTCAGGAACCTCTAGGGGAGGCATTTTTGTCCCAGAAGGCTCCCCTGGGGTTTAGGAAGAAAAAAAATGGAGCATAGGAAAGGTATGCAGCACCCCTTCACACTCCATTTTGGGACCTTTCTAGCCTCAGGAGCCTCCTGGGCAAAGCAGTAAGAAGCAAGGGGGAAAAAAAAGAAATACCTTAATGAGTGATTGGGCGGGTGAGCATTGGGCGGACAGGGTGAGTGAGTATCGGGAATCCGGTGGGCAGGGCAAGCGAGCAAGCAAGCAAGGATTGGGGCATGGCCAGCTAGAAAATAGTACTGGTTTTTGGCAACCCATGCCAAATCCTTGCTACCGGTTTGCCAGAACTGGTGCAAACTGGCTGAATACCACTACTGTTTATGCTTCTTCATTTTTAATACAATTTCTGAAAGGAATAGTTCTTCGCAAGGTAGGGATTTTTTTGTATTGTGATAGTCATATCATAAAAGGCAGAATACGAAACTGTTAAGCCTGGGTTCCCCAACCAGGGTTAGGGAGACAAGCTAAACA
>BLBF01000005.1:13356584-13384989 GCA_015471245.1 Laticauda colubrina
TATTATTTTAACTAAACCAGTTAGGGTAAACAATGTTATCCCTAACAATGGTCACTAAATGAATTGTTGTAAATTGAGGACTACCAATAAAACAATCATAATAACAATCATAATAATAGTTGCCCAGCGACCCTCTTTAAGGTGAGCCATATCTTCCTAGGGAAGGAGGAGATTGAGGTCCACCTGAAGGGGTGCAGTGAGGAATTTGTGGATTTTCTGGAAGACAGAATTGCTCAACTTCGTTCCCAGTTAGATGCCGGCATGGTTGCTGGTCTAGTGGAAGCTCCTAAGGCAGGTTCTTGCCCTGCTATCTGGGAATGATTTGACCCTGTTGCTTCTGAGGAAGTAGAGAGGATCCTAGGGAGTATCCGCACAAGCATCTGTGTTTTAGACCCATGACCCTCCTGGCTTGTGAAAGGAAGTGACAGGTAGGTTTACTCTGGTGGTGATTAATGCTTCTCTACAGGAGCAGACGGTGCCCCAGCACTTTAAGGAGACTGTGGTCCGCCCTCTTCTTAACTCCACCTGGTTGGATAATTTCCGACCTGTCTCCAATCTTCCCTTTTTGGGAAAGGTTGTTGAGAAGGTGGTCATGCAACAGCTCCAGAGGTTTCTGGATGAAACGAATTATCTTGACCCCTACCAGTCAGGATTCAGGCCTGGATTTGAAACAGAAACAGCATTGGTTGCACTTTTGGAGCATCTCTGGAGGGAGCGGGATGGGGGTAGTGCATCCCTCCTTGCTCTACTTGACCTCTCAGCGGCTTTTGATACCAATGACCATGGGATTCTCCTGGGATGGCTTTGGAGGAATGGGAGTGGGAGGCCTTGTGCTGTCTTGATTCACGTCCTTCTTCTGCGGCTGCTCTCAGTCAGTGTTGATAGGAGGGGAGAGATCCAGCCCTCGCCCACTGCTTTATGGGGTTCTGTAGGGCTTGGTACTCTCTCTGCTCTTGTTCAACATTTATATGAAGCTGCTGGGTGAGATCATCTGTCAACATGGACTGAGGTATCACCAATATGCTGATGATACTCAGCTGTATGTCTTAGCCCGTGGTGAGTTAAGTGTTCTCCCTTTGTTGTGTCCTCCCTCTTGTAGTGTCTGGAGGCTGTTAGGGGCTGAATGGGAAGCAATGCATTGAAACTAAACCCTTGTAAGACCGAGTGGCTCTGGGTTTAGGGTTCGTTGACTCAGGGAGAATTGCCACCTTTGGTCTTGGATGGGGTGGCACAACTCCAAACAGACCCTGTGCATAATCTAGGGGTTTTCCTGGACTCACAATTCCTGCTCAAAGAGCAGGTGGTGGTTGTGGCCACAAGGGCCTTTGTGCAACTGTGGGTTTGCGCACCAGTTATGCCCTTTCTTGGACCAACAGTCCCTACTCACAATCACTGATGCCCTCGTCACTTCCCGTCTTGATTATTGCAATACATTCTATATGGGACTGCCCTTGAAGAGCACCCAGAAGCTCCAGTTGGTGCAAAATGCAGTGGCCTGCATGGTTTTGTGCAGACCCGGGTATGCACATGTGTCAGCTCTCCTGTAGGAGCTGCATTGGTTGCTGATTTGCTTCCAGGTGCAACTCAGGGTGCTGGTTGTCACCTTTAAAGTTCTTCATGGCTTGGGACTGTGTTATCTGAGGGAATGTCTTCTTGCCAATCACATCTACCTGGCTCATTATAGCGAGAAGTCAGGGAATGTTGCGGGTCCATCCCTGAGGGAGATACACCTGGTAGGACCCAGAAGAAGGGCCTTCTCCATGGTGGCTCCCTCTCTCTGGAACATCATTCCCCCAGAGATTAGAATGGTCCCCACTCTAACATTCCTTCGGAAGGCGCTGAAGACCTGGTTTTGCCAGGGGCCTGGGGAACCAGAGCGGGATGCAGCCTATCAAATGGCTAGTGTGATCTGCTGTTGATGGGGCAGGGGGTAGGTGTGGGGGTGTTTTTTCCCCCAGATTTTATTCTATTGTACTTTATTAATTTATTTGATTCTTTTTGTTAGTTTTTATTGTTTTTAATTTTAATTTTTTGTTTTAAATATGGTTTCACATTGTGTAAGCCACCTCGAGTCACCATGGGCGAATAGGCGGCAATATAAAATAGATAGATAAATGAATGGATGAATGGATGAATAAATAAATAAATAAAATCAACCGAGGAGATAGGCCGTCATCAAGAATTAATCTGTCAAACAGATGAAATCAGCAAAATTTTATTTACTTCAGAGGGAAGTCTGATAGGTACTCATTTTATTTATAAATCCTAAAATATAGGAGATCATATGTAAAAGTAAGGTTGATGTATTCCTATCTATAGTGTTTCCAGCCTAGTTTGGGTTAGGATTTATCAGCTCTTCTGAATCAGGATCAATAGTGAACATTAAGCATATCTTATACTTTCCCTTTTATAACAAGTCCCATGCTAATTATATTTATACATCTTTCCCCGCAATTCCCAGATCACTTGGAGCAATTCTACACCTTTTTATTCCTGTCAAATGAGAAACATTACACATAATGTGGCAAAATTTTCTGTGACCTCATGTAAAGTAAATGTATGCTATCTATAAAAATAAGATAGGCAAGACAGGACTTGGGAAAACCATTCTGTCAATTTAGATCAAATGCTTTCCAAAATCCTTCAAGAAACTAGTTAAGGGACTATTGCGTAAGAAAATCAGGAGAAAAAGTCTAGAATTTAAATAATGGAACATGAACCTATATGTAGAGTTTAACTTTAGCTTCACTCTTGTCTAAAAAGACTAATCTTGCTGAGTCATGTCCTCAAGCCTTCTGATGAGTAAACCAATTCCTGAATAAAGGATTAAGTGTCCAAGTTTTCAGCTATGACTGGTGAGAAACCTATATCTAGCCAAGCAGAATTAGAGGCAGTTGGATGCAAGCAGAGCATTTATGACACATTCACATTTACTGTAAGGCTTAGCTTGATATCCAAATGAAGTATTTTGTAGTTCATATAGCTAAAGTAAATATGAATGAATACAAGCTTGGTCTATTTTATTTTGAAATTAATTTTTGTTAACTGCCTTGAATACTCACTGTTTGTAACTATTTCAGAAAATTTCAGCATGAAATATAGTGGAAATAATAGAAGCTAGGCTTTGCACACACAACATTTCAAGTTCAGCATTCAGGACCATAACTGAAAAGTATTGAAGTGTTTACAGTGTGATAAAATACTCCATGCTGTAGGGTCTACAACTTGTTGTCTGAGTCACCCTCATAACCCAGCTTAGATTCCCGATAATCTACAATTCCCATCCTTGCCTGACAACAGCTTTGCTTATAAAGTAACTCATGGTTGTAGGTGAATGTTCTATGTAGAAGTCATTATTATATAGTATGAACAACACACACACACACACACACACACCATAAATAAGTTAATACAAGCCAAAGGCTACAATCAAAAATGGGGAAGATGGGACCAGGTGGGAGGGAGGTGGAAAATATTCTTAATTGAGTTATTGGGCAATAAGGAAATATTGGAAGGGCAGATGTAGTACTTTATAGAATAATCCTCTTTTTTTCTTTCATCATCACATTTTTCTCAGCTCGACCTTACCAAACGAATAGAAGATCAGGGCCCTTTAGATGTGATCATACATAAACTGACAGATGTCCTAATTGAAGCTGACCAAAATGACAGCCAGTCTTTGGAGTTGGTTCACAGGTTCCAGGTGAGTAGTATTTGTTATATGCAATTATCAGCTGCACTTCTATTTCTCTGCAAACAATTCTTTTAATTGAGAATTGCCTAAAAATATTTTATGTAAAGAAACAGAATATTATGGAATGTATTCTTGATCTGAAGGGTGAAGAAACTATCACAGCTGAATCTTTCTCACCTGACAAACTTCATGTATAAAATATATGTTTTTATTTATTAACCATAGATTAAAAACTCACCTCTCAAAAACAATGAAAAAGTGTGACATGAATAAATAAAATAAACATACAAAGAGGTGCAAATCACACATTAAAGACAACTACATTCCTGTCTGAAGTATAATTTTGTATACGGCAGCACTGTTGCACAGAGGACAAACAATTTTGTTCCAAGTTCCAGATGGGGCAAATGTATTCTATGCAAACAAAAATACATATTAAGTTCAATGAAAGCATATTACCAAAAATCCATTTACCTCTGTAAGTTATAATATTATGTTATTGATATCCCTGGTTTAATATTTGGCAACATGCATAATCTGAAGGACTTCTTAATGTAAGGAGAATAGAACAGAACAGAACAGAATCACAGAGTTGGAAGGCACCTTGGAAATTCTAGTCCAACTCAGGTAGAAAACCCTATACCGTTTTAGACAAATGGTTGTCCAATTTCTTCTTAAAAACTTCCAGTGTTGAAGAATTCATAACTTCTGGAGGCAAGTTGTTCTACTGGTTAATTGTTCTGTCAGGAAATTTCTCTTCGTTCTAGCTTGCTTCTCTCCTTGATTCCTTCCATCCATTGCTTCTTGTCGTACCCTCAGACACTTTGGAGAAAAGTTTGACTCCCTCTTTTTCGTGGCAGCTCCTGAGATATCAAAACACTGCTATCATGTCACTCCTTGTCCTTTTCATGAAACTAGACATACCCAATTCTAGCAATTGTTCTTTATATGTGTTAGCCTCCAGTCCCCTAATCATTTTTGTTGCTCCTCTCTGCACTCTTTCTACAGTCTCAATATCTTTTTTACACCATGGTGACCAAAATTGGATGCAGTATTCCAAGTGTGGTCTTACTAAATCATTAGAAAGTGTTATTAATAGTAATAGCACTTAGACTTATACATATAAGTATATATGTATAAGTCTAAGTGTTAGAGAGGGCTTTATGGCTCAGAAGGATGGAAGGCTGAGTCAACCTTGAGCCTAGTGAGATTTGAACTGCCAAATTGTAAGCTGCAGCAGAAGTAGCTTGCAATACTGCACTCTTAACTACTGCACCACAGAGGCTCCATAATACTTCATGTGATCTTGATTCTATCCCTCCATTTATGCAGCTTAGAACTGTGTTAGCTTTTTTGGCAGCTGCAGCACACTGCTGGCTCATATTTAAGTGATTGTCTACTAGGACTCCAAGATCCCTCCCACAGTGAAGACTGTTGAGTAAGATACCACCTATACTGTACCTGTGCATTTGGTTTCTCTTGCCTAAATGTAGAACCTTACTTTTTTCACCATTAAATTTCATTTTGCTAGATAGTGGCCCAGTATTCAAGTCTGTCAAGATCCTTCTGAATCGTGTTGGCTATTCCTGACAGCTTGGTCTTGTCTGCAAATTTAATGAATTTAATGGAACCTATTACCTTAATATCCACATTCATTTATATGACATTGCAGAAACGTTAATTTCTTTTTTCAGGTCTGCTAATAACATCTATTACACAAGGAACAAAATTGACTTGATCCAGTATTTATGGAATTCAATTGCAGTTAATTTAACTCCTTATATAAGTAACTTTAAAAAGGTCTTCCATGCTTCATTTCTTAAGGGTTTATATGACACGCGTGAGTCAGAATTTTTATCTCATAATTTCTGATATATCCAGCATATCTTATCTCATTCTTCTTGTATGGACTTTAGCCCTTGGCTCAGAAACGTTAGGGTGATATTGTGAGAGCTCGGCTGTAAAACTGTCTTGAATAAATAAGATATAAAATGAATAGTTCTTCCCTTAAGACTAACAATAATAATCATTAAGTTATACTGTCTAAGCAAAAGAAAAATTAACTAGGCCAGGCAATTAAAAATATGGGTTACTTATCTTTTAAACGCAAAATGAATGTATGACTAGTTTCTTTTATTTCTTTTAAGAGGCACAGTTTGTACAAATGATTGAATTCTTTCGCAATTTTTGTTCTGTATTACACTTTTTCTTTTTTCTTTTTGGACCAAATTGTAGAGACACACTTCATGGTGAAATGTACTTAAATGAAAAACTATTCCAAATAATATCCACAATTATGTAATATTTTAGGAATAAAGTCAGTAAAATTGTTATTCATAGATATTATTCTGCTTGGATTTTCAAAATTTCTCTGTGACATTGTGTGACATATTTGGATAGCCCCTGGGCTCATTATTAATAAATTAAATTAAATTAAATTTTGATTATGTCACATGAATTAATAAAATAGCATTTCCATCTTATTTTTAAGAGTTAGCACCTTCACTGTTCTAAAACTCACCACTGGAATTAGGGATCCCAACGAAATGAGGAGCCTGTTACATGTGTAGTTAGACTGCAGTCTCCCATCTTGTTATAGTATTATACTTTTTAATTTGTTTTTAATTATTTTAATTAATTTTAGTGGTGGAAGGCTATATTGGCAGTGACGGGTAAAGGAAAATATGGGAGAAGGAGCTGGCCACTCTTTGGCAACACAGGACTGTTGTCTTATGCTAGTTTCTGGGTCTCAACTCCAGTACTATTTCTGCAAACATGGCCCTGGCTTTCCGTTGCTGTTACCGAATTCTAGGTCATTTTGTAATAAGGCCTCCTTCATTTGTGATTTAATGAAGAGAGCCAGCTTGGCATGTATCACTATTTCTGGAACAGGATTGCTCTTTTGAAGATATGCCCAGCTGGGTTTCAAGTGTGGCATCAGCCAAGATTCCAGGATACACGGGTGGCATTGTGGCTGTTGTCATTTAGGAATCTTTTATGGCTGTCTGGAATGTTGTATCACAGGTCCCCAGATGTGAGATCCTGTTGATTAAGTTGGCTTCGAAGGATCAGTTAGAATTATTGCTATTGTACAATCCTCTCTGCTGCATAACCTCTCTCTCTCTAACTCAGTTTCTCAGTTGGCAGTGAAACTCCCCAAACTCGGTTCTGGGGGACTTCTTTCTCTGGAAATGGAGTCTGAAATCTCTCCAGAGTTCATTGTCACCATGGGCCTATCCCAGATCATCCAGAGCCCAGCACAGGACAAGGAGCTCATAGCAGATTTGTTGTTGCTTCCACAGCAGTGGCTACGTGATCTGAAAGGTGTGTGTGTATGTGTGTGTGAGTGAGTGAGTGAGGTTTTGGTCTCTCTCTTGTCATGGTCATATCATGCCCTGATTTCCATGGGATTCCTTATTACAAGTATCCACTACATAGAGACCGGACTCATTAGATAAGTCCAGCCCTGGGACTGATGGACCTGGATGGGTTTCGGAAGGAGTTGGAGGTTGTTCTTGCTAATCCACTGCATGGTTGTAATGGAATGTGTCAACCTTGGAGGATGAGGGGAAAGACATATTGCCTAGGAAACAGACAAGAGAGGGTCTGCTTGGTTGCTCCTGCTTGGCTGCAGATTCTGATGGTGGACAAAGCCAGCCAGGAGCAGCTGAGAAGCTTCTATGAGTACATTGCTTACAACAACAATAAATAAGGATTCCTCTAATTCTCATAACATTTTTTTCACAACTCAATGGATAAAATTCATCTGTTAAAAAAGAAAAGAAAAGATGAGAGATTATTAGGAAAGGAAGAATGCAGATGGATCAGCAAGAAAAGAACATGTTATTCACACAATGTTACAATAATGGATTATAGGATGGATAGAAAAAAGAGGTTCACGTTTATCATTGAAGAATTTGTATAAGAAAAAGAGAAAATCTTAGCATTGATAAAAAGAAGATAAATCTAGAATCAGGAAAACACAAGGCCATCAAAATCTAAAAAGTACTGGAAGAACCAAAACAATACATTGTGTAAAATGAATGAACGTTCTATATACATGAATGCTTTTATGTTATAGAGGATTCTTTTACAAACTCTGCTTAATTCACAGAGAGATTTTTATGAAAGGCATACATTTTAAGTAATTTTAATCTGACTTCTTATTTCTTCATCCTTGTTTCTTCAGTTCATTGGACATTGTCTAACAATTTTCAAAAAGCTGTAAAAAATGTTAAGATAGCGAATGAATTTCCTTGGATTTTTTTTCTCCCAGAAAAAAAGGGTTAAGACAAGAAAGATGAGTTCATCAGTGAATGTTTTCTTTAGATCTGCTTTTATCTCCATTAGGAACTAGACATTAGTTGCTGTTGTTTTAATTTAGACACTGCATGTGTGTATGGCAGCCAATCCATTTCATTACAAAATGGATACCATATTCTTGGATATTCCCTAGAATTCACTTTATGTAGTCTGTAGAATGCTTTAGTTCACTGCCCAGTCCTTTAAGCATTATTGATTTTGCCATTGCTTCAAATGTACGTTGCCAGAGCAACAGCTACCTCTGTTCACTTGCTGCTCGGATCATATATTTGTGCTCTGTGTTCCTTTTGCTCAAATGCTCCAACATAATTGCTTTGGGTTTAATTTGCTTTGAAGATTATTGATTATATTGAGTGGAAAAGTACTAGAAAGGGGCTTGAAAGTAGTTATAACAACGTTATTTTTTTTTACTTTAGTAAATAAAGTAAGACTGAGATATAAGAATGAGCCTTTTCCTATGGAAATATTTAAAACCTATACTCAAGAATTGGTATTTGTTTTCAGGGTTTCTTTTAAACAAAGAATTGATATTCACTATACTGTGTATATGATAAAAATAATATAGAAATACCATTTTTCCTGAGAGTAAGAGTTCATAAATTTGTGCAATTAAATATTTAGAAGTGAAGTTTTGTGTTGATTATAAAACATTGTGTGAATAAATAGTTCCTGGAGGAGTACCTCAATAATGTCAGAAAAGCAATCATTAAAGATTCTGTAATTTCTTGGAGCTAATAGTCTTCCTCTGTGGCACATTACTGCAGGAAAGGTTTGAATATGTTCTTGGACATCATTCAAATTATGTAAAGTTTCATCAAGTATCACCCCTCTCCCCCAAAACAAGAGGGAATTAAGTATATACCCTAGAGTACCTGATAAAAACTTTTCAAATATTTAAGGTTTATTTGGAAAAATATTAAAAAAGGTTCGTGAATAAACTTAAAGACCATCTTCTTTGATTGGCACTGAAAGTTGAAAAAGAACTCATGTTGAATGAACTATAATTGACTTTTTACATTCATTCCAATATTCTTAGTCCACCCTCAAAATTAGTAAAAAATTAGATACTGAAATGCAGACAAAGCAGTCCATTGTTAGGTACTGAATCTCTCCATAGATCATCCTCTGAGCTTGAGGTTAAATGCACCAACAAAGAGCACATAGTTTGTGAAGACTACACAGGCCAGAAATGGGAGTCTGACAGGAGTACAGTTCTAGGAATTGGCTCCTGAAAGTAAAAGAAAAAATGTTACTGAAGGGGCCTGTTAAGTAAAAATTTGGTAACACTTGGAAGAAAAGATCTAAATCACGGACATATAAATTATGAGCATGATAATATCATTCATGTTTTGATTCTTGCCATTTTTTTTGCATGTGCAGATGATTGTACATACTACTTTCACCAATACGTTGTCAAGCTCTTATAGCAATACATGCCAGGAAGCAAAATTTTAGGCAGACATCATGCCAAATAGAAGGGATTAGATAATACCTTGGAAACCAAATGCAAAAAGCCATTTATTAGGGAATATATTAAAATGGGGTCTGTGTGGACTATTTGACTTTCTCCCTCGCCGATTCTGTAACTACTGGACTGAAGCCTTATAAAGAGATAACACTGAAATACCCATCCATTCCCCATTTGCCATGTTTGGATGAACACCCTTTTGTTTTTCAGTTTTGAACAATTCCATTATTTATTTTTATTTCATTTGGTTTGTCAATTGCTTACAAGATAACATATCCTTCTGAAAACAGAAGCTCTCTGTGCATCTTATACAACCTCCGAAGTTAAATTTTGTGATATTGAGAGCCCTCCCATGACAACACTATTAAATTTTGATGACTCAGTTGCTTGAGATAGAAAAACAGCACCCAAGTATGTAAGTCCTAAAGTAGACAACATAGCCTTTTAAAAAATCATCAAAAAAGAAAAAAAATAGACCATTCCAGTCATGTTCAGATGGAATGAAACATCCCTATCTTTTCACCTTCCCGATTGCATCCCTTGGGCCACTTAAATAATGCTAAGTGCAGCTCCTAGTCATCAAAAAATAGTCCACTTATACAAAAAAGCAGGAAGAAAATACATGTTTTTGCTTGTTTTGTCCTGCTGATAACTATAACTCTACTATTCTAGGAAACCTGCCTAGAATTCCACTTTTGGAAGAATTATTTTGAAAACTCTGGATTTATATATTTTTTCTGCAGTATTACTTGTTCTTTGTAGATGAACTAGTAATTAGTTTCTTGTTCACCAAATGGAATTATACAGTGTGGAATGCAACATAGCTTTTGCTATAAATCTTTGCCCTAAAAAAATGATCCACTATCAGGATTAAGATTACTATTCCTCTATATATTTTTTTCCCATGTGAAAATAACTGAGCTGGTCTCCCAAGAGACATAGATGTTAACAAGCTGCCTAAGGTAATAGGTATTCCTCATCAGCTTTCCTCCTTGAGCCTAACTAAAATAGAGATACAGATGGAGAAATCCAGGGTCAAGCTAAAAATATGCAATGCCTTAATATAGCCATTTTATTTTGCTATTGCTCAAGGGGGCATTTTCCTCACTTGCATTTTAAAAGTTGCATATTTCCGTTGATGACATGGTCACACAACTGTTCATTTATTGCCAAAGCCTGGAAAAATACGGTTGTCTAGCTGTATTTCCTTCTCTTTCTCCCGGATATGGAGAAAATTAAAAGCAAGCTTGTTCCTAATAGAACAATGGCATTGTAATTATTTTTGCTTTGTAGTTAAAACAGGATTTGTATAGCCTTATTCTTTGGAATTGACTTTCTGTCCTCTTAGACTCTAGTGGTAGGCCGGTAACTTTTTAACTGTTTCTAAAGTATTACATGTTTCTCCTTAATTTCCTCTCTTTCAAATGTAAACTAATATATTTCTGCATCTAGGAATTGATCCTGTTTAGTTCTGAACTGTTTCATCCTACTCTTTTAAGGGAAAGAATTACTGAGCAACTCTTTTCAGAATTAAAAAGCATCCAATTTTATGTGATCAATGCTATGTCCCAGTTTATGCTTCCATGAAAGAACTAGGAAGTTAGAAAACGATTAGCCTTCACTCAATTTGAGTCTTCTAAGTATTTCCAATTGTCATAATTCCAAATTTGGGAAAGAGGGATTGGGCTACAAGGGCTTCTTCAGCATCATCCTCTTTGCCATGGTCGATGCTGACAAATCAGAAATGTTTTACATAATCATTAAACCAATAATGAGTAATGTTTTATGGGTAGAAGCTACACCTGAGTTTCTTAACCTATTCGTGGGCCACAAGTCTTCTGGTGATACAGTGATTTCCAGCCTCTCTTTTTTTAAAAATATAATTCCTGAGTTTAGAGGGAAGAGTCAGAGTGAGGATGGAAATGTTTCCTCTATAAAAACTCTTGTATTGTCGTTCCTATTGTCTTAAGCCCCTGTCACACAGCACCAACGGATGAAAAGAGGATGTAAAACAGAGAGAAACACTTGCCATCTGTTGGTTAACGCAGTGCTTCCGTTCTGTACTCACTGTGTCCATTTTTCATCCTCTCTATCCGTCCAGCATCCGTCTACTGTGATTTCATCCGCTCAAAAACTTTTGAGCTGCACAAAACTTTTTGAGCAGAAAATGTATCCAACGAGTCCGTTCTGCATCCGCAATGCATACGGGGAACATCCGTTCTACATCCGTTCTCATCCGTTACGCATCCGCTATATCCGCAAGGCATCCGCTGCGCATCCGCGTAACTCAAATCCGCTCCAGCGGAAAACGGACACAGGGAGGAAGCGAAATGGACACAGAATGGACACGTAGCATTAGTAGCACGGACAGAGAAAGGATGAAAGCGGATGCAGCTCGCATACAAAGCATTAAAACGGAAAAAACGTTTGCATAGGGGACGTATCTTGGATATTTAGGATGTCTGCAGGATGCCTAGAGGATGCAAAAGGACACCTAGTGGAAAACCTATATTTCCTATAAAAAGGGGGAGGAACTCACCTGGATCTCACTTTCAGTCCAGCAGCCCTGCTGTGCAGACCTCTTCAGCCTTCATCTGGCTCTTGCTCTTCCACAGCATCCAGTCATCTCCATCATGGATTGTCACACACTCCTTTTGGTAGCCACCATCGTTCTACAACAGTGTGAAGCCATCTACAGGCTCTTTCACCTGTTCTACGCGAAGAAAAGGAGGCGTCCAAGAAGTGTCTGGGTCCGAAGATGGATCGCCAGAAGAGCAGAGTACGGACTGCATAACAAGCTAGCTGATGGTGGAGCTGAGGAACGAAGACCCTTGTGCATTCCAGAACTTCATGAGGATGCCTCCAGCCATGTTTGACGAAGTTGTGGAGCGGCTGAGACCCAGGTTGACCAAGCAGAGCACCAACTTCTGGCCCAGCCTGGACCTTGGACTCAAGGTGGCACTGACTCTGCGCCACCTGGCCTCAGGGACCACGTACAGAAACATGCAGTATGGCTGGAGGGTGCCACACAACACCATCAGCATTGTGGTCAGAGAAGTGGTGCAAGCCATCATCAAAGAATACCTGGAGGAGCTCCTCCAGTGCCCCTCCACTGAAGACGGCTGGAAGAAAGTTGCAGAGCAGTGGTATCAGAAGTGGAACTTCCCCCACACCGTTGGAGCCATAGATGGCAAGCACGTGGCCTGCAAAGCTCCAGCCAAGTCAGGGTCCATTTATCACAACTACAAGGGCTTCTTCAGCATCATCCTCTTTGCCATGGTCGATGCTGACTACAAGTTCATGTACATCGATGCTTCAGGCAACAGGTCAGCTTCAGATGCCCAGGTATACAATGCCAGTCACCTCGAGGGGCTGGAATGCAACCTCATCATGGGCTTCCCAGATCCAGTCCCCCTGCCCAACGATACAGAAGATGTGGCCTACTTCATTGTGGGGGATGACGCCTTCTCCCTCAGAACCTAGCTTATGAAGCCCTACACTTCCAGATGCCTCACCCATGAAGAGAGGATCTTCAACTACAGGCTGTCCAGGGCAAGGAGGGTGGTGGAGAACTCCTTTGGCATCCTGGCCAACAGGTTCCAGGTACTACTCACCACCATGCAGCATCGCCCACAGACCATGAGGAGGATTGTGGAAGCTTGCTGCATCCTGCATAATCTAATGCGCACCCACTACCCAGTGTTGCAGAACAGGCTTGTGGACCTCCAACAAGGCAATGGGGACATGGAGCCTGGGGAATGGAGGCAAGGGCGAAACCTGATAGACACTGAGGATGTGCAAGGCCCCAACAGAGCTTCACGTGAAGGGAAGAAGCAGCGCAACCTCCTGAAACACTGGTGCAACTCCCCAGCTGGAGCAGTGGAGTGGCAAGACAGGATGGTAGATGCTTAATGGATGCTTCCTTCAGTCTGTCTCATCACACTGATGAGATTGGGCCATGTATGTTGAGTGGTCCTACAATGAACAGGGCATTTAATAAAGAGTTGTGTTTATGTTGAAATGTGTGGATCAATGATTAAATTGTTATTGATAATAAAGGGCCAAAGGTGTGGCACCTGGGAGGGTGGACCATACAGTCCCACTATGCTTGCACTGGAGGTTTATCTATCCCACAGCTATTACCCATACCAAAGGTATCCCTGCCCATCCCACAGCTATTACCCATCCCAAAGGTATCCCTGCCCATCCCACAGCTATTACCCATCCCAAAGGTATCCCTGCCCATCCCACTGCTATCTTAACCCATCCCACAAGCATGCAAAGGCTTAAACCATTTCTAAAAGTTTCCACCAAGACTTTATCAACTAAAAGAACTGAAGCAAGTGTGTGAAGCAAAGATAATCCTTATTAATAACAAACTGTAAAAGAAAATGACCCAAGTGTCCCAAGCAAAGATAAAGTCATCAGGTAGCAACCCAGTCTCTGGCACTCTTCTCAGTCACTCTGAGGCATGCCCATGGTCTCAGGGGTGAAGGGCCCAGCTGCTGTGGAGGTGGCTGGTGCTGGAGTGCTGGTCTGAGGCGCCATTGGGGTGCCTGGCCCCGAGAGAACAACAGGGGATGGTGTGTGGAGGAAGCTCTCAGACAGCTGGCTCAGTCCTGTGATGTTGAGAGCCCTTTCCTCCAGGACATGGGTGTCAGCCCCAATACCGATGACAGATGTTCTGAGGCCGGGCTTGGCTGTGGGGTGGAGGAAGGAGGAGTGTAGTGGGGCTGTCTGGTCTGCAGCTGAGCAAGGTGAGGCGTGGGTGGCATCTGTGGCATGGGTGGCGTCGGTGGCACCGGTGGCACACGATGTACCTGTGGCTGGACTGGGAAGGGCTGCCTGTGCTGCTGGAGCTCCTGGTAGCCGTAGCCTTGGTAGGTGAGGGCCTGTGGAAAGCCTTGGAAGGGCAGTGACATCACCTGGGGTGGAGGAGCAGACCTGGACTGGGTGGGAGCAGGTTCAGCTGGGTCTGGAGGGTTGTGAAGAAGACCAGTGATCCTGTCCTTGATCACCTGGTACTGTGATTCAGACATGTCCAGGAGGGTCTGGTTGACGTAGGTGAGGAAGGGCTTGCGGTTTGAGGATAGTATGTCGGTGTGTACCAGCTGAGAGAGGAGATCTACGCTGCTTTTGATGGTGTCCCTGATCTCCAGCAGGACAGTGTGGCTCTGCCCCTGCGGTCTGGCTCTCTGCCTGCTTTCTGTGGAGGTTGAGCTGGGGGTGGGGGTGGGTTGGTCTCTGGTGGAAGTTCCCTCTCCTTGCTCCCACTGCATCAGGGGGTCCTCCACACGCTCCGCCACGGGGAGTGCAGCTGTTGGGGGGGGGGGGTTCTGTCATGGCACGCTCCACAGATACCTGCCTGGACACAGGAGCTGACTCTTGGCCAGAAGAGGACTGGCTCTCTGCGGGCTGCCTGAGAGAGAGGGTTGTCAGAGGGGCTGCTCCTCGGTGGCAGATCTCACCCTCCAAGAAGCTGCACTTGGCCATCATGTAGGTCTCTTGGTCCGTCAGCTTGACCGTGGCCTGGCCAGATTTCTTGAGGTGCAGCTTCCCGTACCAGGTGTAAATGTGCTTCCACCAGCCGAGGAGCACCTCCGAAGTGTAGCCCAGGCTCTCCGCCTTCTCTCTCCAAGCAGCCTGCTTCCTTTTGGTGTCTCGATAGAGCCTGTATCCCTTCCGCCATAGATACTCGTTCTCCCTCAGCCATTCCAGCACCTCATCCTCATTTCCTCTTCGATGGAGTATTGCCTCCTCTTCCATTCTCGTTCTTGCGTATGCCTCTTCCTCCCTCTGGCAGGGCCATCTGGGCCCTCATCAGAGGGGCTTCGAGGTTGTAGGGGCTGCTCCTCCACAACAGCAGTAGCAGCAGCAGCAGCCGCAACAACAACAGTAGCAGCAAAAGCAGCACCAGCAGGACCAGGATCAGCAGCAGCAGAGTAAGCACCAGCAGCACCAGCAGGACCAGGAGCACCAGCAGCACCAGCAGGACCTGGAGCACCAGCAGCACCAGCAGGACCAGGAGCATCACCAGCAGAGTAGGCACCAGCAGAAGCCCCAGCACCAGGAGCAGCGCCAGCAGAAACTCCAGCACCAGAAGAGTCAGCCCAAGCAGCAGAAGCCCCAGCAGAAGCATGGTTGTTGGTTGGTTGTTGGTTGGCTGGCTGGGTGGAGCTGTGTCTGGCAGCAGGTCTTTCCTCTGAATGGTGACCTGCTTGCGAGCTGCTTCCCTTTATATCCGCGGGGCTGACGCAATGCATCCTCCCTGCATGCGCAGTGAACGCTTTGCATTTGCTAGGCTTCCGCTCTGCATCCGGTTCATCCGCTCGGCATCCGTTCCTTCTGTTGCGCGTCCGTTTTGCTGTGCTCCCCCGGACCCCTGCGGATGTGCCATCCGCATCCATCCGCTAGGCTTCCGTGGAGCATCCGCTTTCCATCCTGGCTACGTCCTCTCCCCGTCCGTTCCTTTCCGTTGTTGTCTGCTCTGTTTATACAAATTTGGGGCACTTTTGAGAGCAGATAACAATGGATGGAACATTTTCTTGTCCACTGTGTCCTTTTTACATACGTTTTGCATCCGTCGGCCTGTGTGACAGGCCCTTTAGTTCTGTCTTAGGTTGTTTTTTCAAATCACCAAGCCTAATTTGGTGGTATTAATTTACGTCTATTGGGGAGCTCCACGTAGACTTGAGGCTGCTTATCCCACCGTGTAATTATATATGGTTTATCTATTGTATGTGCATGCCTGTTTTGTGGCATGTTTTAATGAAAGCAAAGTGCCTCTTTTTGAAATAGTAAAGGTTGTCTTTCCTTGTCTCTTCCTAGAGACAATGCTTCCGTTAGGGCTGTCATCAAAAAAACTGTACAAACACATATATTTGTACAGTCTGTCAGCTGGAAGCCACAAAGTGGCTCCACCAGCCTTGCAAAGGTCACAGATGCTTTAACATTTCAGGAACAAATGTTCCACTAACACATTTTTCAAAGCTTCTCTTTCAACTGTTCTTTATAGTCCTGCTTACACACATTCATTATCATTTCATCACAAAAAAGGATTACTGCGTTTAATCAGTAAAAATGTTGCTTATATGCCTACATACCAGTATATGTCTATACAAATATCATGCTGTCATGCTGTTTACTTTCAAAATAAGAGCAAAGTTATGGAGAGTGTAGAAATGGAGGGAAAAAAATAAGGGGACATAATAAAAGCATAAGATAAACAGAAAAAGTAACATAGCTAAATGTAGCTTGTACAATAATCATTCATGACATTTCTTAATGGCTTACTATCTTTATTAATCATTCGTGCTTTTTTACATCCATACTCTGCTTCATACAATACCTTTTGTTCTTTACAATTCTTACTTACCTCTTTTCTGAGTGTCATACTCTTGGTTTTCCTCTTTCACTCCACCCATTAATTCCTTTATATATTTATTTTGTGATTCAATCTTCATCTGTCCTATATGACCAAGCCACCTCATTGTATTTCTTTCATATTGGTCTTTCATTTTTTTATCAAATCCAAATTCATCCAGGGTCCTTTCACTCCTGTCCATATCTTTTCTTGCTTTAAGAGACACATTTCCTAATTACCCTATTCCTGCTGCATCCAGCTTATTTTTATACTTTTGCTAACATACCCAACTTTACATATTTAATATATAAAGTTAGGCATGTTAAATATTATTAAACAATAAAAAAATAATGAGTCTGGATTCCTACTTTGATATACACTTACAGCTTAGATGACATCAGAATATTTTTCTTAAAAATAATAGTCTTTCAGGTTTTAATAAGGTCCCACCCCCCAAAAAAGACTTGAAGATAGACAGTTTGACATATATTTCTACTTTTACATTTTTAAAAGTAGACATATAAATTGTTCATTCCCTTTTGTAGCACGTTTTAAAAGTAAAATTATGGAAACCAACTTCTTCATTAAGTTTACTGTCACTGTTCTTTGACATGCAATTCTGATGATTCACAAATGAAAGAATGACTTGTTGATTTTCTGTGAGCGTTTTAAAATATCTTAATAAATATCTGTCCTGAAATCTAAGCAAAGGTTCATTTTCTCAAATATCTTTATTTCTTTTTGTTTAGATTATATGGTATTAAAATGTAATAGAAATGCATGCACAGTTTTTAGACTAAATCCTACTGCCCTTTAAAAAGTTTAACATGGAGGTGCATATAAATAGAACTTGTATCCTTGCTATTCTGGCATAAATAGCACTAAACAGATTAAAGACAGAAATAAAACAGTTGAAGGTTCAGAATTGATTTGCATTTTGGAGCCAGGAGATTGTTAGTGAGCCTTTTTTTAAATTATTGAAGAGCTTTAAAAAGATTTTTAAATTTTGTGTTGAGAATATAGACCCAGATTAATCAGATTGAAGATGTCACATATTTCTAACTATTGAATTTGAGATATTGCATAAGTGACTATATTTTGCATACAGTTTAAATCTTTAAGCATAATATTAGCAGAATTACTACTCTATATTTTTTATTCATGCAAGAGTCTAACTTCATGAGACATTAATTTAATGGTGACATTGCTATCAAGATTTCATATTTGTTGTATGAATTGGCAGTTTAAGAAGGTTTAGATTCTCCAGTATTCTGTTCTCAGTGTGTCGTCATGTACTTCTGGGGAACTCACAATCACAATTTGAATCCATCACTTTGGCTTCAGTAACTGATATTCAGTATTTGACTGTGTAGCTTGGGAAGTGTCTATCCCTCATGATTAGTAGTTATAGAAAAAAATATAACTTATTTTAAATTTAGCTACACCTACATTGTTTCAATAACCCAGGATAACCTGGGTAGTTCTGCTCTTATTATGCTAGTGTTCATTGCAATGAAAATATCTCCAAAGGTTCAAATAAGGCTTTTTAGCATATTTATTGTTAAGAAAATTTTGTCTATAAACCCAGGAGGAATGAGAAAAATTACAAATCAGCTGTCCCAGCCCGATGTCTTCCAATTCTTTGGAACTGCAATTGCATACCATCTTTAATGGGAATTTCAGAAATTATCATCCAGCATGTTTATAGATATACATGCTCATCATATTCTATATCACTTAATTTTGGGATATGGCTCAGAAACATGTCATCTGTTACTTACCATATATACTCGCATATAAGCCGATCTCACATATAAGCCGACCCTTAAAAAACTGCCCCAAAATGAGGAATTTTGCAAAAACTCGCATATAAGCCGACCCCCAAATCGACTTAGCGTGGTGACTTCGCGTGGTGAGCAAGTCGCTGGAGCAGCAACTTAGCATGGCGACTTCGCACGATGAGAGTCTTGGATCTCATTGCACGAAGCCACTGCCCGGTGAAGCCGCTACCCGCCGCTTCCCCGCCTCCCATCGAGTCTCCCAGCTGATTGGCTGTACAAGCCGCTGCCCGGCAAAGGCGATGAGAGTCTTGGCTCTCATCGCGCGAAGTCGGGCACTTCGCGCGATGAGAACCAAGACTCTCATCGCATTCGCTGGGCAGCGGCTTCGCGCGATGAGAGCCAAGACTCTCATCGCCTTTGCCGGGCAGTGGCTTGTACAGCCAATCATCTGGGAGACTCGATGGGAGGCGGGGAAGCAGCGGGCAGCGGCTTCGCCGGGCAGTGGCTTCGTGCAATGAGAGCCAAGACTCTCATCGCCTTCGCCGGGCAGCAGCTTCGCGCGATGAGAGCCAAGACTCTCATCGCGCGAAGCCGCCACGCTAAGTCGCTGCTCCAGCAAATCAGATTTATTCGCGTATAAGCCGACCCCCAAATTTTGGGGAAAAAAAAAAGCGTTCTAAAGTCGGCTTATATGCGAGTATATACAGTAAATGATTGCTGTGATATTACTTTAAATTCAGTTATTGTTAATCAAAGATATGCTGAACTGGAGGTGTCTTCCTATTGTGTATTAAGTTCCCAACAGTAATTCTTCTCTGAAGAATATCACATGCCATGTCTTCATTTCCCTAGGAATATATTGATGCTCATCCTGAAACTATAATTCTGGATCCTCTTCCTGCTATCAGGACATTACTGGATCGATCAAAGTCTTACGAACTTATTAGACAGATAGAACTGTATATGAAAGGTAAGCTTCTAACCTTTTTATTGGGAGACTAAAAGCTAGTTGTGGGTTAATGAAACTTACCTACTTTACATTTGTGGTTGCATATGGATAAATACACTCCTACTAAAAGGAAATTGTTTATATCTGCATGAAATATCACAACTGGGGGAACTAAAAAAATAGTTTGTTGTTACAGCCTCCAAACCCTCACAGCTTCAATCTCAAGCTGTAAACTGTGGACCTCACCCCATTCTTAAGAAATCCTTAAAGGGGGTAATGCATAAGCACACCAGTGTGCCTACCATCCTTGCCTTACTGTCCCCATTTATCTGTATTTACTTCCTTTGTTCATGTTTATGTTCATGCCTATACTTGTTATCTTGTACCTGTTTGACAAAATAATTAAATAATTACATAAAAAATAGATAAAGAATATCCAATAATACATTTTACATACATACATACATACATACATGCATGCATATATACCAGAAAAAATGAATATAGTAAGATATAAAGATAAATAAGAACATATAAAATAAATTCTGTTTAAAATGGCATCACTGCTCAACACTATCCAAATGTAAAGTAAATTATTGCAGTAGACTTTGGACTGGACAAATATGCCACCCTGGACAAATATACCCAACAGAGGTATAATACTAAAAATTTAAGAAATCAAAATGTTCTGTGGAAATAACATCAAATCTGAATGAAGATAATTACAAATATCTGAGTCTCCCTCAGGCTGACAACAAAGTCAAGAACATTAGTAGTTAATACAACACAAGACTGAAGATCTTAAAGTCCAAATTCAGTGGTGGAAATGTCATTCAATTCCAGTCTTTTGATAACAGCTGGAAAATGGACTGGACTCAAGCAGAACTAAAAGATCTGAATAATAAAACCAGAAAAATAATGACAATGAATCATGCTTTTCATGCAGGCAGAGATGTTGACAGTCACTACAGACATATAGGTGGGTTAGGGTTTGAGTGTTGCAACTACATCAGTCAGTTGAAGAAGAAAAAAGGACAGAAGAATGTCTGAAGGACATACTGAAGCTAGTATATCAGAAGGGGTTACTGAATAGTAGGAAGACCAAACTGGCCTACAAGAAATAACCAAGCAGAGAATAGCAACAGCACTTAGACTTATATACCACTTCATAGTGCTTTACAGCCCAAGTAGTTAACAGAGTCAGGATATTGTCCCCAACAATCTGGGTCCTCATTTTACTTACCTTGGAAGGATGGAAGACTGAGTCAACCTTGAGCCAAATGGGATCAAAGAAATCGAACTCCTGGCAATATGAGCAGAGTTAGCCTGCAGTACTGCATTCTAACTACTGCACCACCACTGCTTTTATAGAATAGGAAAGTGTCATGGCAACAAAAATTTATTACATGACCAATATATATATAAAAAAAAAAACAGCAGACATAGCAGATAACAAGACCTGGCAATGGCTAAGAGCAGGAAAGTTGAAGAAAGAGACAGAGAAGCTAATTCTGGATGCGTGAGATCAAGCCTTAAGAACAGATAAAACTAGAATTGAGAAAACAGAAACAGTGGCTCTCCCCTAACAATAAGGAGACTGTAAGTTCAGTCCTAGGTAGTGGCAGATATTTTCTCTCTAAGCACAAAGAGAAAATATCTGCTATGAGCTCCACATAGGCATTGGGAAGGGCATCTGGCCAGAAAATGCTCAGCTCCATTCAGTTGCCCTGATTCCACTCTGATGCAAGGGAGGTCGTTCACACACACACACACACACACACACACACACACACACACACACACCCCTATCCCAGGGCCTTGGGAAAGGTTCAGTTGGTAGAAAAAATGCCAAATCCAGTCTAAATATCTGGCTGACTCTGTGACCAAAAGGATTATTTGTTCAGAGTTGTAAAGAAAAACAATTAGCATGATATAAAGATGAATAAGACTATATATAATAAAATGAAAGTAGTCTTATAAAACCCCTAATGCAACATTTTCCACCTTGGTCTGTTGAGCCTACAGTTCTCAGAGTACCTGTTCAACATGGTCTTTGACAGCTCTAATATAGTAGATATTTTTGAAATATGGAAATTTCTATAATTAAGTATATAATTAATTTACACTTTGAAATGCTGTAATCTTACATATTTATTTTACTTAGCTAATTTTAGAAGTATGCTCACAATGTTAATAATTAGAATTAGTTTTTAACTTCTTTAGAAAGAATTAAAGAACAGGTGTGCTGGCAGTCTGATGTTATCATCAAGCGTTTTGGCATCAGGAATCGGTTTCATAGAAGACAATATTTCCACGGACCGGAGGGGATGGTTTCGGTTTTGCTTGTTTGCCCGCTTCCACCTAGTTCCCAAAAGGCCACAGACCGGTATCAATCCATGGCCAGGAGTGGGTGACCACTGGCCGACGGCATTGTCTCCTGGCCCTAAGTGATTTTACTTAGTCGCTTTTTTAAATCTCAGTAGGATATGCAGAGTTTAATGGATTAAATTGTTCAAGTCCATAGATACTTCAGTTGATGATGATAGTGTATTATTTTGCCTGTTGTCTTTCCTTATTGTTTTAGCTATTTTCTGAGACTTTTAAAAATGTAATATGGATATAGTGCATACATATGAGCTTTTCTTGATTTTTTATTATAAAAAACAAATTTAATACAAATGCTGCTATCTCTTTAATTTTATATTTTATGACATATGCTGTTTTTTACTTGCTAATCACTGGCTTTCTGGAATAGTCTTTTAAAAAGTTTCACACTCTCTTCCTTATGTCTCTTTCTTAAATATTGGAAACACACTGAGTATCATCAACTAGCTCCTATTACTATATTCTTCCTCAATTATCAACTTGTTTGCATTTTTTCCAAGCAATTTATTATCGGAGTCAGAATAAATGTTTGCAGAAAATATGTATTTTTACACAGTTGTTGCTTTGCAGGGGAATTTGTGATAAGTTTAGCATGGGAAGTGCATTTATGTAGATTAAAATATACTTGTCTCATCAAATTTATAATTGGTGTTTTACAAATATATGCAAACATCTTTTGTTACTTAAAATAAGTAACAGATAACTGGGGGGAAAAAAACTTCTTTAAAATGTTTGTATTTTATGAAAGCGGAGTATGTTGAAATCTATACCACAGTCAAAATACTTCTGATTATGTTAAAGATTATATTCTATGGAATGTGGCTACTGAAGAAACAAGCTGTCACAAGAATTCTTTTCCACCTGCCAAAATACAACCTTAAAAATTGTACTGCACGATTAAAGAGCTAAAGCCTCTAACTGCAGGGTATTACTTGGTTCTTTTATGTCATAATCTCCGGTTCAATTTAACATTTTTTCCTGCCATATCAAAAGCACATGCACACACACACACATCCCTCTGCCAAGTAATGATTAAATGCATCCACCAAAAGATAATTAACTTGTAACAGCTGTATGCAAAGTTAGCATTAAATGTTTTAAGTCTTGACATTGCTAATTTTTGTGGTATGATAGCTGCTTATGGTAGGTTGTTGTCATTGAGTAATTAATGCACATAATACCTAAACTAATCTAAGACAACAGAAGGCTCTTCAGTCAAGTTATCCTGCCTTCCAGAACTGGAAAGGACAAATAAATCACTGTTCAAAATAAGGAAATATGATTAGTTGAAATCATGGGGAGACCCCATTTTGGCAATTATGGGCCATATGTGATGTATTCAGGAGGGAGAGAGAGTGGGGAAAATTAGCTATGAAAAGTGGGTGAGGCTGTGCTTCCCACATTGGTAAGTATGGGAGTTCCAGGAGGGTTACTGTGTAAGCTTCAAGTTCTATCAGTACTTGTTCAGATCTATTTTTGGTTTTCCACCATCTTATCTCTAGGAAGATACTTTTAGTTCCTTCATTG
Organism: Laticauda colubrina; assembly: GCA_015471245.1. Classification (NCBI taxonomy): domain Eukaryota; kingdom Metazoa; phylum Chordata; class Lepidosauria; order Squamata; family Elapidae; genus Laticauda; species Laticauda colubrina. The sequence continues at coordinate 13,380,075 of BLBF01000005.1, forward strand.
TCTAAGTTCTTAATAAACCAAGGAGCCACTTGCAGGAATACTCTCTTGGCAAGAGCAGATTTTAGAAGAGAGATCTTTTCCACCTCTTTAGCCATCTCTGAATTCTAGAAATGACCTTGACATGAGATGTATTGTACACCAAATTGTCAACAAAACTCTCAAAGCATTCACTAGAACCGGGGTCCCCAGTTCCTGGGCTGTGGCCTACTACTGGGCCTGGGCCCATTTGGAATCAGGTCATAGAAGCAGCAGGTGAGCCCACACATGTACAGCTCCACTTGCAAAAGCAGCGGATAAGCGCGCACCCAGGTCTATTTGTGTGAGCAGTGGGCACATGTAACTAACCCCTCCCTGCCCCCACCGATCTGCAATGCCAGAAAGGTTGGAGAACGCCGCTCTAGAAATTCTGGAACTACATGGCTGATCATTTTAAAGGGTCCACACAGAAGTCCAGGATATCCATGATCCAATGTCTGATAAGGAAATGATTTGACTTATGACAAAGAACAAATGTCAGTGTTTTCAGATCCTGTCTAATCTGCTCTGAAATAAAAATCTGGCCCAGCCACCTGCGTTAGGATTACAATTATTTGTGACAAACTCCAATATTAATATACCATGAATTTTATCTGTGACATTTTACATTCAGAAGTTTCTGAGCTATACTCTTTGTATAGCTCAGAATTTGTAAAATATAGAATTAGAATTAACTTGACTATTCAAATGCCAGAATCAAATTTCCAGAGACCAACTCCCCCATGTTGAAATACTCTGTCCTCTTGCTTTGATAACAGTTTTTTTTACAAATCTATTGTAAATGTGTGTTAATTACAAGTTTATGTATGTTTGCTATATTATCCTAGTTCCTGCATCTTACTTTTCCTTTTCCACTTTGTCCACACCAATGCCCAATTAATAAAGGCTTCTTTTTTGAATGATAAATTTGAAAATCTATTAACATGGAATTCTTTAATTCAGTCTTTTCATACTGGCTTAGAATTATTGAAATCTTAACTATTCAGCATTTATGAATATACTGGTCTGGCTGTCTAGAGTTCAGCCTGATGAGATTAGAATTAACTCTTAATCTCTGTTTATGACATGGCACTACCTTTCATTCTTTTTCATATAATTTCTCCGGTCATTATTTTCTCCTAGGAAAAGTACACTTTTGTACTTTTAAATGGGACCACAACTATTGTGTGATTCTTCCTTTTACTAACTCATGTTGAAATGACAGAATCTAGTTCTGTCATGTTTCCATTTCCTATTTTTCAGCACTGATTTGGTTCGGAGTCTATGTTTCAAACGACTGTTATACTGCTAAACACAGGATGACAAATTTATGTTTATACATTAACTTCAAAGATATTTAATGGTGGAAAGAACATTTGTAGAAATTTTGTAAATATCCATGCAATTGTTCCTTATAGCGCAATAGCTGCTCTTGGTTATTTATTTTGTAGTTAATGCCAGCTAGTTTGCTTCTCTGTATTGTACTACCAAATGCCAGAAGATCATAGGGTTTGCATTCAGTTGTATCATTCTAATGAAGAGTTGTTTCTTTGATCAGGTTATGAATTGAGTACATTCTTAGATAATCTTGTCGTTGGTTAGAACTGTGATTAGATGGCATTCTGTTGTTAGGATGAAAAGAAAAAACAGGTTGAATGGAATTATCAGAATGCTGCATTTTACCTGTAACTGTTTTCATCGACATTTTAAAGTAGTGTTTTTTGAAAAACTCCAAGAAAGGATTACTGCTTTGTAATGCATAGGGATCATATAGAAAATAATTGTTGCCTCTGCAATTAATATCTTATTATTTATCTGTCTTATTTATTTATTCCCTTATTTATCCATACCCTCTTAAATTGCTTAAATGTACTGTAATACCACCATTAAAAAAAAAAAACATTATTTAAAAAAAATCCTTCCCTAATTATATTAATGCTGGTGCCATTCTTCTTCCTGCTGCAATGAACACATTAATGAATTTGTAATGAAGGCCATAAAATGGGACAAAACTCACTTAACAAATGTTTCACTTAGCAGCAGAAATTTTGGGCTCGATTCTGATTGTAAGTCATGGTTTACCAGCATTTGATTTTGATGACTCTTACTTCCTCACCAGGTTTTTCAGTTAAAGATACCATCAAATATCGTACCCTTTCATGACTACACAAATGCTTTATATATTTTATTTCAGCAACAGCAGTTTACATTTGCCTTCCTCTGAGACATTTCTTCACCTTCCCACTGTATCCTATAATCCTCGCATTTCCCGATGTTCTAAGTATACAAGTAATAACTGGGTCTGACCCTTCTTAGCTATTTTGAGATCAGCCAAATTCAGAGAAGTGCTGCCACCTGCTGCAGCTGACGAAGATTTTTATTTTTAAAATTATTTCTTGTTAGCAAGTTCTGATTGCCTATAAATGCAATTGTTTTCTTGGCCAGGACTCCCATTTGACTAGAGACTACAGTCCAAAAAGTAAATGTTATGAAAGAAAAAAATTGATTTCACTTATTTTAATTTAATTATGATTTACAAAACTTAATCCCACACATATTTAACATTAATTTCTATCACACTAAAAGGCATAAGGTGGGGACAACATTTCAAGAGGACCTGAAGGCCACATGTCAGGATTTGGGCACTTGTGTTGAAATTTGGACCTTAAATTTTGCATCTTTGTTTTGAATTATTTCCATCAGAATAATAAAACTGAAAGTGAATTGTGCCATTGGAATATTTTGAGAAATATTATTCCATGTAGAGAAACATTTTATCCTCGGATTACAGCTTCCATGCCATATAAAATGACCCAGATTGTTGGGGGCAATAAGCTGACTGTAAACCACTAAGTGAAACACTGCAAAGCAGTATAAAAGTCTTAAGTGCTATTGCTATATTCTAAATAAATATTCAGTGTAATTTTGGAAAATCTCACATATAACATTAACTGTTTGATGAAGATGTACTTTGAAGGTAAGGGCCAAGTGTTCTCTCGAAATGTTTGTTGTGATCTGTCCATGTTTCAGATTGGAATAAGATACCTATAACATTGGAACACAGGACATCACTGTATATAGTTGCATTTTCCTTGAGCTTCCATGGTACTAGAGGCACTTGTAGAGAAAGAGTAAGAGAAGCAGCTGAAATACTTGTATTTTGCTTTATGAGCCATTCCTGGCACCAATACTTTCCCATTAAAATGGGTCCCTGCTGTTGATTGCAGGCTAAATGCTTTTCTAAGCTCTTAACTAATAGCTGATAAATAGGGGGCAATTGGAGGGAGAGCTATGTCCCAGAGAAAGGGTCATAGGGACAATCTCAGGGGAGGAGATTGCAGCATGACTTTGAAAAGGCATAGGACATGGAGGAGAAATGGGGGAGATGGAATACAGAAGAGAGTGGGTGGATATGTCAGAGAAGATAATTTACAATAGTCCAAAGGGATTATGTGTACTCTTCCTATTTTCCACAAAGAAAAGGAGCATGGCGTATGTATGTTTAGGATTGTGTAATGCATGGAAGGAGAGGACCAACTTGATATAGGCTTTGGTTTGATTTGGTTGAGGCTTAGAGAGCAGGAGTCTGCAAGTTCTAGTCCTACCTTAGGCAGAAAGCCACTGGATGACTTTGGGCCAGTCACTCTCAGCCCCAGGAAGGAAGCGTTGGCAAACCACATCTGAAAAAACTTCCTGAGAAAACTGCAGGATAGCCCCAGGTAATCACTAGGAATCAACATTTATTTAAAGGCATTCTTCTCACCTCCCGCAAAAGAACAGCATGGAAGGAAAATACTTGAATTTGGAAAATCCCATTAATATCAAAAAATGATAAAATAATACAGAAATGTTTGGGAAGAAATTACTTCACTTTTCTTTTGATGAAAAGGGCAGTCTGCAAAAGCAGCAAAGTGAGTGTTAAGTGTTGAGTTGGGGAAAGCTAAATATAGGCAACAGGAAGGGAGGCGTCTGCTTTGGGTTCAAGTTCTTCGGTAATTTAAACAGATATTAAATTGGTCACTTACAGCAACCACTTTGTGGCAAACTATCCCTCGCTACTATAGGTAGTCCTCACTTACCAATCATTCAGCAGCCAATTAAAATTATGATGTCAATGAACAAAGGGACTTAGATTAACAGATTAACAGAGTTGGAAGGGACATCTAGTCCAACCCCCTGCCCAAGCAGAAGACCCTACAATGACAGTCCAGTCTCTTTTTGAAAGCCTTCAGTGATGAAGCTCCCGCAACTTCTGAAGGCAAACTGTTCCATTGGTTGATTGTTCTTACTGTCAGAAAATTTACCTTTTTTCATCTGAGTTGATTTAGCCATCCACAAGTGAGTTAGCCTTCAGAAAAGAGTCAGCCAATAAAGATGTGCAATGCTATTTGCTTATTGGAATCTGCTTATTGCCGAAGCTAGACACTTTCCTGGGAACACATCTAGAGAGTGACAGTTGAAGAAAGCTGTTTTATTTTATTTTTGGCAACCTGAAGTTCAGTGTTCTCTCTCAGTAGTGTGCGTGCATGGGGGGGACGGGGAGGACAGAATCTATGAGATCTAGCTGTAGTTGTACTGCTGGGTTCACCCCAAAAGTCATGTTTTTTAATTTATCTCCCAATGCTGATTTTGATTTTGACTATTGCGGGAAGAAAGTCACTGTATACCTTTGGAAGATGAACAATGATCTATGGTGTATGTTTTCCCCATAGAAACACCCATGTCTAACATACAGATTTGCAGAGTAATCCAAGTCCCCCTTGATTTCATGAAATGGTTTTTGGCCTGTTTGGGAAACACTGAAATCATAGGGCTGAAACAGACCTTAGAGTCTGTTGGTTCCCTCCTGCCCTTTCCTTCCTTCCTTCCTTCCTTCCTTCCTTCCTTCCTTCCTTCCTTC
>BLBF01000005.1:13384999-13469227 GCA_015471245.1 Laticauda colubrina
TTCCTTCCTTCCTTCCTTCCTTCCTTCCTTCCTTCCTTCCTTCCTTCCTTCCTTCCTTCCTTCCTTCCTTCCTTCCTTCCTTCCTTCCTAAATATGCATTCTCATAACTGCATAAAGCAGATTCTGAGACTAGAATTTATCACGTAACATAATTTTTTCATCTTTCTCAATTGTAAATCCCTTAATTATTTCAAAATTTATGGGGCTAGATCTTTACTGACTCAACTGTCTCAGAAAGGTCATGCCTGTTTCCAAAACAAGAAGAGTTGCTTTTAGTTTTGCTACTTATTCCTGATGTATTTACTAACTCCAAAAGTTTCCGTATGCACACAGTTTTTGTAGATGGACTGACTAGATAATGTCAAGGGAGTTATTTTCTCTATATTTATAGCTTTTCTTTTTTATACTTTGTTCCTTTTACTTCCTCTTCCTCTTTTAATTATTTATAACACAGAATCCAAAAACATCCTTATCACAGGTTATTCAGTAAATGTTTATATGTTCCTAAAATAATACTTAGGTTAAAAATTGGAAATTAATATGAAGCTTTGTGTAGATGTGCTGCAATGATTGATATGCTCAGTAAAAACTGTAAAGAGTTTAATTTCTAAAATTGCTCTCTTGGCAATATTGTTATTGTTCAATTATATTTATTATTGTTTAATGTCATTTTTCTTATTTAACTTTAACTAAAAGTGGGATACCATAGTCCTTTTTAAATTATTTCTCAAATAGTAAAATTTTGAAGACTACTTTACTCTTCGTTTGATTTTACAGCTTTTCAGTATTCAGCTGTGTTTCAATATCTTTTTTTTAAACAATAGAAATGCAATATACAGATTTTTAAAGGATTCAAATTATGATTTAGTTTGATTCAAGGTATTGTATGATTGGCCAATTATGGCAAGTTTTGTCCCATAAGGAAAATAAATGTTTTTAGATTTCCCAAATGCAGTAATGACACATCAGTGTGCCTGTTCCTTACCCAAATATAATACCTAGCAAACATAAGATTGAAGAAAAGACAAAACTTATGGCATCATAAATTTTATATAGATGCACATAAGAAATAGAACACTCCAACAATATTGCAAAACATTGAGAGCCTCTCCTTTAGTCCAAAATATTACCAATCAGTGCCATTTTGGGGGAATGGACTTTGGTTTGTATTTTGGCTTGTGCTGAGAATAGTAAAATTCTCAGCACAAGCCAAATATGAATAGAGCAATATCAAAATGAAAGCAATGCAAACTGGAAACCAGTTTGTCCTCCTTGGCCATGATCCATAACAAAAAAGATGCAGTTTTCTAGTTTGAACCACCCTTTATCAGCTTGATGTCCTTCTGATTTGCTGGACTACAAGTTCTAGAATTCACTCTCAGGGCCCATGCTCTTATTCCCTTGATGTGACTGGAAATGGCTCTGGTATCTAATTGTAGAAAATTGTCTGCTTTGTTTTTCCATTTAGATTCAGGGTTTTTAGTTGTGTGGTGCTTTATTTAAGAATATTTAAACCTACATGTTATCTAGGTTTCGTAAACTCTGGGCTTTTGTCATGTATTCAACTTTCTTCTTTGAGAAAGTTTTTTTATGACATAAATTTCCACTGAAGTCAAAGAACATCCACTCTTATTACAGGTTAGAAGGGACCTTGCACCATCCATATACATATCTTTATAGCTGTTTCATATTTTAGCTTTTGTGTTTCATACCATTTAATATTGTTTCTAATTAACACCCACTATACAGGTAGTCCTTGACTTACAAACATTCATTTAGTAACTGTTTGAAGTTACAACAGCGCTGAAGAAAAGTGACTTATGACTGTTTTTCACATGACTATTGCTGCATCCCTATGGTCACATGATCAAAATTTGAGCGCTTGGCAACTGGCATGTATTTATGACTCTGCAGTCCTGGGGTCATGTCATCACCTTTTGCAACCTTTGACAAGCAAAGTCAATGGGGAAGCCAGATTTCACTGAACACTGTGTTGCTAAATTAACAACTTGTGGTAGTAAGTGAAGGTGTGTGTGTGTGTGTGTGTGTGTGTGTGTACATATCTAGAGAGGGGAGAGAGAGATTGAGATTGAGATTTATACAAATAAATTGTCTTTCCCAACTGTGATTCCCCAATTCAGACTTGGAGACCATTGGTTGAGGAAAGTTGATAAAAAATATGATATGCCTTATTCTCTTGTTTTACATGTGCTGGGGCTGAAACCTTGCACGAAAAACCTTTTTAGGATGGATTGCCCAATGGGAGGCTTTATGTTTTTGTGCCTTTTTTAATCAATAGGAACCTAAATGTTTATATCAGGGGTCTTCAAACTTGACAGCTTTAAGACTTGTGGACTTCAACTCCCAGGATTCTTCCTCCAGCCATGTTAGGTCAGGAATTCTGGGAGTTGAAGTCCACAAGTCTTAAACTTGCCAAGTTTGAAGACCCTTGGTTTATATCAAGAAAACTAAAACCCAATATTTTTAAAGAAGACTCTCCAGCTCCCTCCTCCTCATCAAAGAAGATTGGGTAAATTTTGATAGTTTTACTTGTTAATTGTGTTAGATTACAAATTGTTAGTGCTACAAAAGAAAAAGAAAAAACATGAACATAGATTTTTGGAAATGAAAGAAGGTAATGCAGCTTTCATTTCATTGGATATTGGCTGAAAAGCTTTTTATCTTTTGGTATGAAAAAATATATATTTCTCCACTTTTTAAACAAAAAAACCAAATGATCATCGTGCTGAAAAGAAAAGCACAGGGGAGAGAGAGACAGAGAGAGACATCTATAAGCATGTTTATTGAAAGACATTTTTGCAATGAATTATAGCTGTGGTGATCAAAGAAACAGGTGCTGGGAACCGAATGTTCTTTCAATGACAACAAAATTACTTAGGAGTAAATTTTTCCTGTTATATAAGTGAGGATTAACAGGTAAGGGAAGGAAGATTCCTTTATTTCCAAAGGCATATAAAGTATATCATTTGCTTAAAACCATATGCTAAATAACCTACAATTTCTGTGAGGATTAAATCTTTTCAAATTTGCATGTTAGTAGATGATTCTGAAGGATTAAAAGAAATTCTGTTTTTGTCAAGAGTGAGTTTCCATGTGTTCAGGAGTCATAATTGAGTAATACCCACACTGGTTCAGTCTCTACTGGTTCAATCTCAGGTGATACAAGAGCCCTCTGGATGAGATCCTTGTAGAACTGCTGCCTATTGTAGCAGACAGTTCTGGGATAGATACAGGGGTGGGATTCAATTTTTTTAACAACCGGTTCTGTGGGTGTGGCTTAGTTGGTGGGCATGGCTTGGTGTTCATGTGACCAGGTGGACGTGGCTTGGTGGTTATGTTATTGGCCAACTCAATATCACTCACATTGAGGCACGCATCTCCTCGCCTGGCCTCTCATGACTCCCACGTGAGGATGCTGCAACAGTTGTAAGTGTGAAAAATGGTCATAAGTCACTTTTTTCAGTGCCATTATAACTTTGAATAGTCACTCCACACAAGCAAAGTACCAGCAAAAGAGGGGAAAAAAACTCCAGAGATGTTCCTGAGACAGGAAGTCTAGTCCTGCCAAGAATGTAATAAGGGTTAATGGAGAGGCAGTTTCTGTAAGCAACACCAGAATGTTTCCTTCCTGCCTTCCTTACAGGATTAGGCCAGTAATTTCTTCTAACAACTGGTTCTCCGAACTGCTTAGAATGTTAACAACCGGTTCGAGTGAATAGGTGCGAACTGGTAGAATCCCACCCCTGGATAGATAGATTAATTGAACAATATTCCATATTGTGGCTGGATCCGTTTTAGAAAACTATTCTGTCCTATATGTTGAAGTAGACTATTCCATTTTTTTGTTATTTTTTTAGTTTCCAAATATTCAGGAGTAGAAGATTTTTCAGTTGTTTCACTTGTTATATCTTTCCAATTGATTAAGTCATTTGGATAGATTTAATACAGTCTTCCTCAGTTTATTGCATCCACACATCTTGGATTTTTATCAAGATTATTTTAATAGGCACAAGATTATGGGATTTAATTTTAATCCAACCAGTTTAAAATAAATAAATACTGCATTCCTGATATTAGAACACTGTTGTGCAAATTGTATCTGCAGAAAAAGAAACAACATCTTTAGCAAACATAGTATTTTCTTAATAACCAGTCCTAAATTACTGGTTTTCTATTGTTGTAACATTCATGTAGTAATGCTTATGCAACAGATCAGTGCATGTTATAATTTTTATTTTTATTTGCTTATAAATTATGAACATTTATACTATTACTTTACTGTTTATAATCCTATTCAGATTATATTATGATTTTTAAGACAAATATTTTATTCTTAAGTGGCCCACACCAGTTAAAAATAAAGGTTTAAAAACCAAGCACACAAGGGACAAATAAGCAGGGAAGGGGAAAGAGAGAAAAAAGATCATTTGACAGTACCAATAAACAGTGGTGAGTTGTAAACAAACATGCCTATCCAGTGGGGCTAAGCTAATCATTGCTTGCTAGTGGTCTTTCTTTGTCAGAGATTTTTCAATGACCTTTTTTCCTGGCTGGTGGCAGAAATCCCAGGGCAGTGGGCGTGAATGGAGCAAAATGTTCCTTCTTGGCAAGGAGAGGTTAACTAGCTCCTTGCAGCTGCTTGTTGTCTGGCCAGTGAATGAAACTTGATTAACTTTCTAATTGCTGTTACTAAAATCCATGTATTTGAATATTCCTTGCCCTCAGAAATTCCACTGAAACAATAGAATCCTTATATAACAGTGCCTTTTTTATTGGAACAATAAAACATAAACCGTGATACAGTTTAAGATTCTTTCCCCAAAACTTTCATTTATTAATTAATGAGTCAATCCCCACATTCAGCATCAGAACTATATAAGAAAGAGAACATGTAGTTTATTAAAGTGAGCTGTCTTCATTTCGCATGCCAGCTTCTAACAGAATACAGTTAGTGTATCTGATAAATGAATGTTCCTTGATAAGTAATAAATTTAAATCCCATACAAAAAGTATAGCCTATTTTCTGTTTGGCAATATAATTGGTTTTTTTTTCAGTTAGATGCATTTAATCTAATAAGAGTGACCTCTTATTTGCAATTCAAAAGAGAACTATCTTCAAATATATCACTCAGTAAGGTTTAGTTTTTTCTTAAAAGCTGAATGTTTAAATACATTTATAGCATTTAAACCAAACCATCTAAATAGTTTGACCCAGAAATGTAAACCTTTGCTGTTACATGATTTAAAATGTGTAATTTCTTTCCTTGGTTTCAGTCCAGTGTTAGAGCACAGTATCCATTTATCTTTCATATTATAATCTAATGACAATATTTTGACTCCTTTCTTTTTTTATAAATTAAGATTGTTCTGATGTTCTAATTTTTAAAATGCAAGAGATTTTAGTAATGTGTACAGAAATACAGGCATTAGCTCATTTGCTCGCTTTCCCCCTCTGGAGTGACCATGTTGAGAGATGTCTTTGATTTTATGCAACTGTAGTTGGAGGGGGGGCAGTAGGACAGATTTGAATCTGTAAACAGTTCAAAAGGAAAATAAATTGGAGTCTAGAGAATGGTATTAAATAACTCAGACTGAAAGGAAATAGATTGTCTAATAAATCAAATCCTACTTTACACAAACCCATACTGGACTATGGTAAGAAGTATCCTGTTTGTTGAAGCTGTGTTTCTTTGAAAATCAGCCAGCACTTTCTCTTTTGTTACAAAATATTATACTTCAGACTCTCTGCTAGGCAGCATAAATCCAGATGAAGTAAATTCTTTTTGCGGTTTTGTAGTAGACTGCTGGTTATGGCAATATTTTCCCGTCAATCCCTTAGAAGCATCTAAATATGTAAATAGTGAATTAAAGTCTACACAGAGCTTCTTGTGATCATTGAGTTGAGAAGATTGTTTGTAACCCTATGCAACAAGATTTTTTTCTTTATAGCTATTCACGTTGAGGTTTACAAACAAAGAAATATCTATCTTTGTATGTAACACTTCAGATAGCCAAAAATGTATTGAATCATGCCTAATAGTCATTTGTGATTCAGGGCAATTATTGTCAATTAGTAGCCAAGAGCTATTGGGGCATCCACCCTAATGACATTCTGGAAGTTAGTAAAAATTTAGCTTTTGAAAGAGAGCATATGGAACTTGGGCAGCTTGAGTTTATCTTTCTTTATTTTATTATTTGATTTCATTGACTGCCCAGTTTTAGTAGACCTGTATTCAATGATTTGTCGGATACACTAGATTGTATATGGTTTTTGATGTTGGAGATTTCAGCAGTATCAATAACCAATAAGTAAAAATCTCACTTGGGGGAAAATATCAGGTTAGATCAACAGCAATCTCATTATCGCATGGCCTTAATGAAAAATTGATTCTCACAATGCTACTCTAAAAGAGCACAAGGTATTTGGAGCATTCACATACCAAGCCATGGGGCCCAGAAGCCTCTTAAAATCTAGTATCATTCTTTACACTCAGTTAATGTTAACTCAGTGGTGGACAATCTGTTTCAGATGTTAGATGTTTTTCAGCTTCAAGTGCTTATCTCTCATTAAGAATGTGGAGATCTGTCAGTCAGAATAGACAATATTGGGTTAATGGGCTAATAGTCTGAATTGGTTAAAAGCAACTTTCTGTGCTCTTACAGTTTTCCAATCATCGATCAACTCATAAAGCATACAGTGCATTTATCAAGGCTTTATATCAGCTATGGCACTTAAGTGTTTCTTCCTGTTCTGCTTTCCTAAAGCAAACTCAAGAAGGTTACATTAGTAGATTTATTATACAGAATTAAGAAACCATATATATATAAGTTTTGTTCTAACAACATGCACTAATTTTACCCTCCATGTTAGTCCCAAAGTTTCAATCCCTCCTGCCATTCTGAGACAGTAGCTTTCAGGCTACACATTTCCTGGACTGAAGGTTATTGCCATAGTGCTTGATTTACAAAATGGCTTTCTCTGGTGTGGCTGTGAAATGAGAATTGGAGGGTCCTGCTTCAACAGCTTCAATCCCCTTGAAATTAATTGAGTCTTATTCAATGTAAAATAGTTGGAGATGATGCTGTTATTAAAAAAAAAAACCTTTCCATTGCTGGCTCTTCTGTGAACATTCATTTGAATTCTGACAGCTAGTTATGCCACACTAGACCTAATAATAGCCTTCAGTCAGTGACTTGTGGAGGAGTGAGTGAGTGAGTGTGTCTGTCTGTCTCTCTGTCTGTCTGTCTGTACTACAGGTATTGTACATTCCTCAGAGTTCATGCCAAAATGAGATGGTAATTGAAAGGGAGGGGTCTTGTTAACCACTTTTCATGAAAAGATTGTTTGTTTCCTTTCAGTGAACTTGCAACAGCCTGTCTTCCAGGCTGACCTTTTCCTGCTGTTGTGATCTGATGGGAAATGCTGGTTCCCAGAGGCATCATATGCAAAGTAGATATAAAATACATCGATCGACTCTATGAGGATCAATGTTGCAATCGCCACTGGTTAACATAGAGTTGGTTTAATGTCGTTCCCATAGCTCTGACCATTTTCAGGCTATCTCAGGTGGAAGCCGCCTGCTAGAATAATGAATTATGTTACTAGGTTTTAAAATATATTCACTCACATACAAACTTTTATGAGTATAAATGACATTTATATTTGCAGCATCTACTGTCACCCTTAGCTACAGAACTCTGACACTTAATGTAGAGTATTAAACATGCCTCTGTGTTCAGCAGCTCTGTTGTCATGGCACAGTTGCAACACTTCTTCCTTTAAAGGAGGGGATCATATAAATAGCCATTGTGAAACAGATTGCCAACATTTAAGGTAAAAGTTGAAGAATCAGTTTGTGAGGTCCCTGCAGGTTATCCACACAAACACTGACATATGCAACTGTTAATGTTGTACTCTAATCTGGTCTACAATCTGTCTCCCTGTTCCAGACCTCTCTAACTCCAGAGAAAGTCCAAGTATTATGGAAGAGAAATTGAGTAGGGAATGTCATATTCAGGTTTCCGTGATTAAGCATCTGGAAGCTTTTTTTGTGAGCCAGGAGTACAGATATGATGTGAAAAATGAGATAAAAATTTTGCCCATTTGACTTGCCAGGGTATGAGAGATTATGTTTTTTGCAGAACTTCCAAATTCTGCATGTATCTATGGATCGCTGTATAGAGTAGACCGTGCATCCTTCTTGGAAGCGCCTCAGTTACTGGATTGTTGGCTTTTCTGCATGCAATTTTTTGTTTTAGATTTTTCTTTCATATACAACACAAAGCAGTGAACATACCAATATTCCTCCCTCCTATTTTCTCCATTACGTCCCTGTGAGATAAACTGGGCTGAAAAAGTGACTGGCCCAGCTGGTTTTTCATGCCTAAGGCAGGACTAGAGCTCAGTTTCCTGGTTTCTAGACCAATATTTTAACTATTGCAAAAACTGATTATCTAATGTATTATATAATTTTATTAATAGTATCATAGTATACCAATATCATAGTATTAATAGTATCAATGCTTCTTATCTAGCCCCTTGCTTCCCCAACCTCTACAGTACCTCTCGTGCATTCCCTTGCACCCTTGTGCACCCTACCTTACCCTCATTGATGCACTGAGGTTGCAAATCTTGTGCAACCTCCCTAGTGCAGTACCCCTGTGCCTCTAGTGAACCCTCACCAACACTCTGTCATCTGGATGCACCTGCCTCCAGGCCTGAAACTTGCAATACATTTAGATCTACAGTTCATTTTTAATCATATTAATATTAATATGATTAATATTAATCAATATTAATATATTAATATTAATATCATAACAATATTAAAAGCACTGATTTCTTCACTGACAACTAAGACTGCAAGGATTGCCATCACTGAACAATGCAGTTGTGCTTCATGACCACATTGCTTAGCAACAGAAATTCTGGTCCCAATTGCCCTTGTAAATTGAGGACTATCTGTACAGGCCAGATCAGAAAACAGACTCCAAGAATGACCGGAACTGTAATTTTACAGGTTAGAATAACCAAATCTTGTAAGCCTTGACAGCGTCTTTGCTCCCTCCCTTTCTTACTGAGGCGGAACTAATCTGAATTTCGTTCTAATATTTTCTTCCTGCCTTGGATTTAAATCATGTTTTTTTAACTGCAGTCACATAGTTTTTCCAAGTTTATAGCTGTGATTCTCTACAATTTCTGAAGAAAGAATGATACTTGAAACTTCCTGTTCCAATTGGCTGAGCTTGGGTTTATTTTTATTTTAAATATATACAAAGCATACCAAGGTCCTATAGAACAATCATAATATTTTATTTATTTATTTTGTTTTCCAGAGAAAACGTTAGTTCACTAAGAATGTTCAAATGTGATATATCTCAAAGAAGTATGCTAGAATAAAGTGGCAACCAACTCAAACATTTAATGTAATATAGTATACATAATAATTTAATTTCTATAGGGCCTGATTTTGTTTATGGGGCCTAACTTTTAGTACAACCTGAATATATTTAAGTTATTGAATCAGATGATCCAACTACTTTTATAGACAGTTTTCTTATTTCCATTCTAATTAATGGATTTGTTGTTTAAACTTATCGTTGATATCCATAAAGAGGCAAATGATAATGTGTGTGATGACATTATGCAAACTTATGTACTTGCATTAGAAGTTTGGATGTAAATAAGCGTATCATTATATGATAATGTCATTGTATATCTGTCATCAGTTTGGCATCAGTTTGCTGCAGATTCTTCAGAAAAAAATATTGTAGTTCAGAAATGATATATTAAGTATTTTTCTTGTGTGTAAAATATTTGAAATAAATATTGTTACAAGATAAATTGATACGACTTTAACACTTGTTTTCATTTTTTTTCATTTTGCTTAGTTACACTTTTCAGTTACATTTGTATACACAACTGTTGCACAATGTGTGAGCAAGGACATGAGCAACAATGTTTTGTTGAAAAGACTAAGAGAAATGAAACTTTCATGAACCAGATGCACAAAATACCTTTCTCAAATGGCAATATTATAGAAAATGCTGAAAGGAACAGAGTAAAATTTAGAAGTATTTACAGTGTAAAAAGCAAGAATTGGGATAAACTAAAAATATCTATAAACTGGACTGTTCTTTTCATCTCTTTTCTTCAGATGACAGAATCTGTTCTCCGCCATTTATGGAATTAACAAATGCATGTGGAGAAGACACCTTGCAGCAAATAGAAAAAAGTGGAATTGCATTCCCATTCAGTATGTGAACAGTTTTTATATTTTACTTAATAGTAAAGTTGTAAAGCATTTCCTCCTGAAATCAATGCAATTTAGCTAAGTACTCTTGGAAGGGAGGGTACTTGCACAGCAAGATAGCTTGTGGCTGGTGTACATGCTGGATGAGTACATTTGCTCCAAAAGTACACAGATAAATAATATAAAAGCTCATAAAATTACATGCTTTCATTCTATTAAAATTATTGAAAGTAATCTGTGGATCTAATTGTACCCTATTTTACTTCTTATAACTTTGAAAATACAGTATTTTCTCATGGTGACAATAAAAGATGGCTTATTCATATGTTAACAGTCCTGGTAGATTAAGTCAGTGTTTCAGAGTTTCGTCCACTACATAGAGGCCAAATACTTTCCTCAAATCTTTAAACAGAACATGAAGACAATACAGCTTTCTATGACAATCAGAATTCAGTAGCTAATGTTTTCATCCGCCTTTAAAATTTTGCAAAGGCTAAGTGCATATTGTGCATAAGGTCCTTCTTTCTGTAGTATAGTATGTTATTTTATCTTTTTCATTTTCTCTGTCTCTGCTATTTTGCAGATGAATTATCAGAGTTATTTTGGAAGTATCTGCCTTTATTTCAATATGGATAATGTTGGTGTTAAGTTTACTAGAAAAAGGCCCATATAAAACTACAGAGTAATATTCTGGCAAATTGAGAACTATTTTTTGCATTTTTAAGTATGCTATGCTAACATATGAATCTGAGATGTACTGTTAACTTATGATTATTTTACTTAGTTGTTTGAATGTACACTGAGAGGTTATGTACTGGAAACAAATTATTTGTGTGTCCAATGATACTTGGTCAATGAAGTATTCTATTTTTAATTGTAATCCTATCCTATTCTAGTATAATATATATTATAGTATACTAAATGTACTACTGTATGTTAATGTAAGTATAAGTACTCTGGGCAAGTTAATAATATGCAACATCAATATATTAAATTATAGAACAATGAAAGTATTCATTTTAAATACTTTCTGAGTATTTACTGAGTATTTACTGGGAATCTCAGACTATCAATCATTTAAGTGGCTCTTAGTAATGTCAATAGTCTATAAAGATTAAATAAGGCAAATTCCTCTAGTAGCATTCTTTTGTATTTCAGATGCCACTCTCCAAAAAGCCATCCCTTTTTTTTTTTTTTTGCTTTATTTGGTCTTTAAAGACATTTTTAAATTTATAAGGGTGTATTAATCTTCCAATAAGATTAACATAGCTATCAAACATAGCTATCTATTCATTTAGAAAAGTTCAAGAACTTCAACAGTTTGTCACTGAATTATAGCAGCAAGCTCTTGAAGGAGAAACAGTGGTACTGTTCATATAGTACATGGTACACAAACAGTGGTTCATATAGTACAGTGTAGTGTAGCTAAAGTGATGGATTAATTGGGAACATCCAAGTTCAAGTCCCCAGCTTAACTAAGATGTCTACTGTATTACTTCTGGTCAGTTTCCATCTCTCAGACAAATCAATCTGACAAGGTGATTGTGGGAATAAGATTAGAAAAGACCCCTATGTAAACTGTCTCCATCTCTTAGAGCAGCATTTCTCAACTTTGATAATGTTAAAGTGTTCGTGGTCTTCAACTCTCAGAATTCCCTAACTGACATGCTTGAAATTCACACTTCTTAAATTTATGCAAATTTGAAAAACACTGTCTTAGAGGAAAGACAGGAATATAAATTCAATTGAACAGATAATAATGGAAAGAGCTGATGCCAAACTCCATCTATGGACTCTAGATTATCCATTCCTTTTTGAGAATTTGCTTGTCCTCTCTGATGCCCTACTGGATAATCTGAGAATTGAAGTATCAGCACCTCTGAAAATGCCAGATAAAAGAATGCTGGTTTCAAGGGAAGAGCAGCCATAGGGCGAATATCATCCAGTTGGGTGGATTAACTAAATCAATAGCATTAGTTGTTACAAATGGTATTGAAGTTCTCTGTGTATATTCTTTTGTACTGACACACCATTTACCTTTTTTATTACTGAAGTTTGTAAGACAAGAGTCGCCCATGGAACCAACTCTCATGAGGTAAGTATTTGCACAGGGCTTCATATACTGTGTATTTAGAAAAACTGCCTTGGCTGGGAATTAAGAGAAAACTATAGTAGTCCATCTGTGAGTATAATTCCTAAGCTTCAAGGAAAATTAAGGAGGTTTTATTCTTGTTCTCTCTCATGCATACTTAGAAGTCATTCTTCACATCCTCATGGTTTCATTAATATTGCAGATCTGTTTTTTTCTCATTTTGAAGGCCAGTTTATACATACTCATACCCATCCATCCATCAGTTGTTTATTTGTTTGCAATTTTATAATCCATCCTAATGTACAGGTTTTAGGCATCATTTGTCAAAATCGAACATAAAAGAGACAGACATAGAATGAATAAATACCCCAAGATGATTGCCATTAAATAATGACTTGGTTATTTTTTTAAAAAGTGGAATAAGATATTGACAGCTGTACAAGATGCCAGTGTGTGTGTGTGTGTGTGTGTGTTACAAAAGCCTATGAAGAGAAGGCATTTGAAAATATGAGAACTATAACAGAAAAGTCCTGTCACTTGGTCTTCTTAAAATGGGTAGAGGGGTGGAGGGGGGAAGGTAATCTCAAGGGCTTTCTCACAATGTTTCTATTTCATGAATGGGTTAAAGTTTGGCAAAGAAATGCCTTGTCTAACATAGTGCAATGCTACATGGGAAGACTGTGACAATGGTGCCAACCTGCAGTGAGAAGTTACCCCGTCATTGGTTCAATTGCTGCTTATGAACTAGCTGCAACTTCTGGGTTAACTCCAAAGGCATCTCATCTCAATTTGGTAGATGATCTCAGTAGTTTGACAGGCATATTAAATAACATACGGGAGAGCACCAAACTCTGTGAGGTTTGCATTGGAGCTACCATAGAATTATCATCTTCCTGGCCACAGTGATCCAAACTGGGTACAGATAGTCCTCGACTTACAACAGTTCATTTAGTGACTCTTTGAAGTTACAATGGCACTGAAAAGTACTTATGACCATTTTTTACACTTAGGACCATTGCAGCATCCCCACAATCACATGATTTACATTTGGATGCTTGACAAATGACTCACATTTATGATGGTTGCAGAGTTCTGGGATCATGTGATCCCTTTTGCGACCTTCTGACAAGTAAAATCAGTGGGAAGCCAGATTCACTTTACAACTGTGTTACTAATTTAATAACCACAGGGATTCACTTAACAACCATGGCAAAACATATTTTACAGATGTCTCACTTTACAACATAAATTCTGGGCTCAGTTGTAATTGTAAGTCGAGGACTACCTCTATTCTCACTGAGAGCACTGAAGTGGATACATCCAACTCACAAAGATGAACCTACAGATACCATGGACAATGTTTTGAAATGTTGCTGAAAGTTCTCACAAGGCCAAGAGTAATATTCTGATCCAATAAGGGATCTGTGAAGGTCATGTAGGATGACTTTTACCATTTACAGCCCATTACACATAATTGTTTTATTCTGTATTTATTGTATATTTTATTATAAACTATTTTGAGGTGTTTTGCCATAAGGAAACAGTAGAGAAGCATAATTAAGTTTGGGGAAAAGGCTAAATAAGAAATCAGCTGCAAGTGGGAGAGACAGATTGCCAAGTGTTTCCAACTGGATAGCACAGTTCTGCATCTACTCTCTCTCTCTCTCTCTCCCTCCCACCCCCACCCACAAATTTATCTGAATACTTGACATAAAAGCATAAGAAGAGCTCTGCTGGAGCAAGCCAGTATCTCAAAACACTTCAACATTGTGTGTTTTACAGTGATTAAGCAACTGCATTCAAGAAGTTTACAACAAAAAGAAAGGAAGGCAACAATGTTCTTCCATTCCTGCTTCCTAATAGCTTATATTTAAGTTTTGCGATCTCTAATCAAGAATAGCAAACACCAATAACTCAATCTTCCATCAGTTTGTCCAATCCCATTTAAAAACCATCTGAATGTATACTAATGCCACTGACAGCAGCAGCGAATAATTGTATGTACGCGTGCTGTGCATACTGCTAATGGAACCACCAAATACAATTCTGGTTTATGTGAAACATGCACTTTTCATTTGTATGACTGTAATTGCAAGTCATGTTTTTCTTTTTCAGATGGCTATCATATTCAACCGTGAAGGCCTGAAAGCCATCCAACCTCCATGTGTGATTCAAAGTTTCATCAACCACAATGCTGTCCTGTACAAAGTCTTTGTGGTTGGAGAGTCATATACTGTGGTGAAGAGGCCCTCTGTGAAGAACTTCTCAGCAGGCATTTCTGGTAAGCTTTGGGAGTGATAATTCAACACGGTGTACGAGTGGGAAAATCTAAACAACACTGTTTTCCATTTTGGTGAACCCTGATGCAAAACATATAGAAGTTGAAGAAGATTAAAATCAATGTTTCCCTGATTTTTTGATATTTTTTT
This sequence comes from Laticauda colubrina, assembly GCA_015471245.1. Classification (NCBI taxonomy): domain Eukaryota; kingdom Metazoa; phylum Chordata; class Lepidosauria; order Squamata; family Elapidae; genus Laticauda; species Laticauda colubrina. Next base: position 13,399,795 of record BLBF01000005.1, read on the forward strand.
AATTTCTCCCTTATCCTCCAAACCCTTGTAGCACTGATTTCTTTGGGAGATAGCAATTGTTCTTGCCAACAATTGCTATGCGCATTCAGTTTTGTGCACCAAAGTACTAATCTAAAACTGGAGAAAACGGGGAGGATATCACAGACTTCTTCCTAAAACAAGCAAGTCAAGATGGAAGCAGAAGAGATTGTTAGGACTAGGAACCCCTACATGTTTTTAATTCTGTCTAGAGGTTTTGAGATTATGGCATCATAAATATTTCACCAGATGCGGTTGGTTTCAAATTCTATTTGATACCTGACTTTGACTATCTCCACTGAACTCTTCCTCGAAGAAATTTGGAAAATTATTCCCTGCATGATACGTACATTCTACCTGTACTTTATTGTAAGCACCTAGAGTCACATTTTGTAAAAAGGGCAGTTATATAAATGTGATTGATTGATTAATTGATTGACCATACTGTGATCTTTCTTCAAGGCTTTGATATTTTATTCATATGCTATTTGCTTGAAATCATACTAATGAAATTCTTACATTGGTTCATTGGTTCATAATATCTAGATGGTCTCATTATGGTATATCATTCAAGAAAAATGCACTGAGTTAAAATGTTCTGTGGTTTCATTATTTTTTCTTTACTTCCTATGAACAAAACATTTTTGGAAACTGTATAGGTCTGCTTTTTATTTAACTATTTATGTTGAATCACTTGTTTATAGTCAAGTATGCAGTTGATCCAAAGTCAAGTATGCAAAATAACAAGATGAAATATTTATAAAAAGATATTTGCTAAAGTCACTAATTCTAAATATTAATTACTTCAAGATAACAAACCATAATATCAAAATGATTATAATTTGTATGAAAAGTTTAGTTTTCTTTGAGTTCAGTTCAATCCCTCGTGTACATGATATTTTCTTAAGGATTGTCACTGAATTATTCAGGGTATTCGTTGAACTTTTATCATATAGGCTACAGCTGTGGTCATTCCTAGTAGTCTCCTATTCAAATAATTAATCCTGCTTTTGTTTTTTTGCTGAGATAGTCAGCACTCATGTCGCACTTAAAATATTTACCACAGATAAACCTGCAATCTTCAGTCAGTATATTATTCAACTAAAGTTTAAATGGTACATAAACAAAGGCATTATCTACTGAATAACATAATATTTAAAAACTGTTTCTTCCAAAACTGAATTATAGCTTTTTAACAATAAAATTATTCCTATATCAATAAAATTATTCCTATATCCCTTCAGTACCTTCAAAAGATTCCATTGTAGAATGATCACATTCAAAATAGATGTATGAATCTAGATGTTAGCAATATGAATATTTATTTTAGATTTTTTTCTCCATACAATGCATAGTTAATTTTTGACTTCTGTGTTCTAGATTGTAGAAATACCCATTAATATCAGTAACTTTTAAAGAATCTTACCCAAATTCAGAAATAATTTGGATGTTCTGAATTTCCTACAATTTTGGGAATAATTCCAGAAAATATACTTTAATAATTTTGATGCTTTTTTACTTATATCCTGACAATGGCAAGAATGACGACATTGAAAAAGTCACTTTGTGCAACAATGCAAGATTGGGGCAGCAATATGATTGAATCATCACATTGAAATTGTGATGATTGGGGAAGAGAACTGAGGGAAGAGGGAATATGTTACCAAAATTACCTTTCACAATGTTTTTACTTATGATCTACTTTTGCTCTTGCCTTTTGTATCTTTATGCTTTGCTTTTTGTATTCTTTTAGCTTATGCAATGTAATAGAAAACATTGGAAGTAGTTTCATATAAACTATTTGTTAATCCACAAGTATCTATTCAGGGTTGTTTGTTAAATCCTGTAACCTTATCCAAGTTTTCAGTTTAAATACATATTCTATCATAAGGCCAATGCACATTTTGCTTTAGCCAAACTTATTTTTTCATGCTTCAATTGACATCTGAAATGAAAACTTCGGACCATGAATTCAGTGACTAGGAAATGATTCATCTTCTGCTTATTTCTAATGAATCAATGAATATATCTTCATTCTTTTGGGAGTACTTCAGATATGACTAATTATTTACATAGGCAAATAGGCTGCCTATAGTATCAGAAACTCTTGATTTCTTGATTTTTCTATGTGATTGATCTACTACTTGAAATTTAACAGAGTCTAGATGGCTTACATGATTTCTTGTATAAACAGAGTACAAATATTTTAATATTAAAATCAATTATATAATTAAACTCATAATCTAATTCTCCAAATTAGAGTTCTTACATAATAACTACAAATTAGTTTGGCATTTGGTTTGGCGCCACTGGCTATAATCCCTCAAGGTCTTCTGGAAGAGCCATGTGGTCACCTTTTGCTGAAAAGCCATAAGGATGGGTACTTTCCTTGTTTCAGGGGGTAATCAAGTCCAAATGAGGTGTGCTGCAGAGAACATCCCTTGCCAGGTCACCTCCCATTGTATTTCCTGATATACAGGGATCCTTGGGTGCTCCCTAGTTCAGATGGGACAGTCTACAACCTTATGGGAAAAGTGCAGAGCTGTCATATGCCAATATTGGCCTCTCGGTATATGCGCTATTAATACGTACATTTTTGATCACCCGAAATTTCTGGATGGTCTTCAAGGGTTTCCCTATGTAGAATGAATTACAGTGACCTAATTTACAAATGATAGGGTCATGAGTGCCTAACGAAGTAAAACCCCATCAAGTCAAAGATGGAGAAGTTGGCCTCTGGAGCAACAGCCACTCCATCTGGTTTGGGTTAAGTCTGAGCCTGTTTTTCCCCATCCAGACCCTGACAGCCTCCAGACACCGTGTCATGTCTTCCACAGCATCTCCCAATGGGCTTGGAGTGGAGATATAGACCAGGAGAATAGGACGAATTGTAAGTCACAGACCAAGAGATGGAAGTCAAAGAGGGGAGTGTTAATCAGAATTCTAGGCAAATATATTGGCAAAGTGGGAACAGAAAAATAGCTTTACAAAAATTAGCCCAAACAGTAGGCTGCTGAATTATTTTACAGGCATCTCTGACCAAGTAGATGCACAAGATGTTCATCGCTGATCACAAACAACCTGTCTACAGTGACTGGGCATAAGCAGCACAAACTCTTAAAAGACAATGCTTCTTCTTATTTCATTGTTGATTTTTTTTTTTTTTTGGAAGCAAGCAAGCATCAACACAGGTATCTTTTCCCTTCTCCAGCAACTCCTGATATTTCTTCCATTTTTTAAATTTGTTATTGTTTCAAATAAATAAATAAAAAATGCCTAATAAAAGTTCTGCTCCTTTTTGCAACAAAACTTATCATTTCCTTGTCAGTTATGGAAGCCAGGACACGCATTATGGCAATTGATTAGAGCTGAGTACAAATAGGAATGGTGTAAATATCAAGGATTTTATTTGTTGAAAATATGGATAAAGTTGCTGGATTATAGTGCCCTCTAGTGCTTGTAGATTCAAATATTTTTAAGACTTAAGTAGTGATTTTGAATTTGACTTTTAAGAGCAATTTTTTGTTACTTGCATGTGATTTTTTTAGTTCTACAGATTTGTTTGTAACTTACTTTTTTTCTTTATAATTTCCAATCTAGATAGAGAGTCAATATTTTTCAACAGCCACAATGTATCAAAACCAGAATCCTCTTCCATCTTAACAGCAGTAAGTATTTTCCAGACTTATTTCTCCAAACACTGATTCTTCCAATAGACTACTCTCAATTTAACACTGTTCTCAGGTTTATTTTCAGGAATTATTGCAGGAAAAACTCAGAATCATCCAAACTCTTTCACAAACATATTTGAAAAGGTTTTTCTTTCCATGAAACATAGGAATTATAATACTTCCATTCATTCAGTGACCAATCAAAATCACAGAGTTATTTAGGTGAATGGTCCTTGTGCCAGGTCCCCAAAGTTGGGGCTGTTGCAGCTCACCTGCACTTATGACCACAAGGGGGGACTTCAACACTCCCACCTGCCCATCTACTTCTCTGCCCCTCCCTGCAGCCCACTGCCTCTGCTAGTCCTGCCACCTTAAACTTGACATTTTGTCCCCAGAGTTATGGGATTTTGTCATTCTGGCAAGATTTCAGACATTTTAAAATATTGATCTGTGGCATCTGCAGATGCTGTGTTTCATGTCTGGAGGGAATACATGTTTTTTCTTACAATTTCCTTCTCTGTCTTTCTTTTGCAGCTTGATAAAATAGAAGGGGTGTTTGAGAGACCAAATGATGATGTTATCCAAGCAATCTCAAAGACACTAAGGCAGACTTTGGGGATTTCTCTCTTTGGCATCGACATTATCATTAATAATCAGACTGGTCAGCATGCAGTCATTGATATCAATGCATTTCCAGGTGAGAGCAAACTGACATATACAATACACCAAAATTAACATTCGAAGTTAACATTCATTTCGAGCAAGAGTGCAGAATATTTTTTCAGACAAAGCCCAAGAATTCTCCTTTCAATAGTATACCAAGAATTCAGCTTCCAAAAATGAGTAAGGTCAAGACAAAGTGGCTGAGCCCAGGATAAAAAATAAAAATATAAATTTTATGTAAATCCGATTAAATCAAATGAGATTAAATACAAATAATAGGATTCCATCCATTTCTATCATAATAAAAATACTTTTGAGATACCCTCAGACTCCATACTGTGGCTTCCCCCTTTAAAAAAATAAAAATATGTTCACTCTCAAGACATGGATGAAGAAAGTAGCAGAGCCATGTTTTTGGATTTAGTTCAGCATCAACACTTCTTTCAGAATTTTATCCTTGCCTCAGTAAGACCCTCCATTCACTTAGAAACTCAAATTATGCAATGGACCCCTTACAATTCTAAGTATAGGTTGTCCTCAACTTACAACAGTACATTCAGTGATCATTCAAAGTTACAGCAGCATTAAAAAAAGTGACACACATAGTCAGTGGGGAAGTCAAATTCACTTAAAATGTGTACTAACTTTACAACTGCAGTGATTCATTTAACAACTGTAGCAAGAAAGGTCATAACTCACTTAACAAATGTATCGCTTAGCAACAGAAATGTTGGGCTCAATTGTGGTCATAAGTTGAAGACTACTTGTATGTACACAGTAATTGTATACTCATACACTGGAGACAAATTGTATTTTTTGAAAGTTTTGGACTGCAATTCTGTGGTGTCTTGTTTTTGATCATGCTAGGTAAGGCTGACATTGGAAAGTTAACAAGAGAATGGTAACTTGGTAAACACATATTCAGATGTAATATGTCCTCATGAATTGTCTAACTTTCTCCAACCTAGGTGCCTAATAGTGGTGTGGATCTCAACTTTCATAATGCTGCACTAGCATGGTTGTCATTAATGACACCTGTGTCCATGTATCCGAGGCACACTTAAGATGTGAAAGGTTGCATAAAGTGTACTTACGAAATTGTAAATTAATGCAGAAAGCAGACTTCACTTTTATTCACTGTTTCAGCATATTTTTATTATCATCAGCCCTGTAGATGATTTCATTAGTGATGTAATTAACAACTCCTTTTTCCTCCTTTCAGCTGACTGGCTGCCTCTAGATGTTATCAATCACCATCCAATTTAGATCTATTTGGTTTCTTTAGTAGCATTAAGTATTTCCAGCCACTTGGGCACTCCCAGATCTTGGGCAACTTCAATCGAAAACCAACTACTTTTCTATAGATTTCATTTGATCTAAAAATAAGTTAGTACTCTAAGAAATATAGGCTGCAAAGCTATTTATTTATTTATCACATTTAGAAAATGAATCATACAAAACTATGAATAGAAGCAAAAGAAATGCTAGGTTTTTAAAAATATATCTTTTTTAAAAGTACACATTGACGTTCAAGATCATTTAAGGAGAGCTCTGCTGTTAATCTATTTAAGATACGAACAAGAATGTTAGATTCTTAAGATGTGTTTCACAAAAACAAACCCTCCCTATTCTCCCAAATTGGTGTAGTTTCAGTTTGACTTTAGTGCCAGTACTAAGTATTTGTTAGCTGTACTAATGAAGCTGTACAGTGCAGCTATTAGCTGTACTGTCTTGGGCTTCTCAGCTGTTCTTTCCTATTTTCACTGAATATTCCCTGAAAATTCTGCAGAGCAAATTCATTCTAATTTTCTTTAGAAGAATTAAATCATCTATTTTCTTACAGGAGACATCTGCTAGTACTACCATTTTCCTTGCTTTTAAAAAGGAATGGGGAATGATTCAGCTTCTGAGCAGTTCAGTCTCAATTTGGTGGCTTCTTGCATACAAAAATGTTTCTGCCCCAAAGCTAAGTGGTCCTTCTAATGAAACTGACTTTATAGGGCATTTAAAATGACTTCTGTTGAATTGCAGCATCCCGATAAATCCCAAATAATTACATTCTACTGTGTGTACAAGGCTTATGTACATCTTGTAAAACAGTAAATATATTTCTGACAAACATGATGCAATAAGATATTCATTACATTAAATGATTATACAAGAAGCACTAATGTACAACAATTTTCACTTTACATACAATGTACTTACTCCTGAGAGGAGCTGCCCCCGAGAACAAGAGGTGGAACAGGACAATATATTATGCTAAGTTGAAGGGCAGCATAACAAGACTTTGAAAATGGAAAGTTAGTTATTTGAATTAAACTCTTTAACTAACAAAACAAAAAGTTCAGGATACATCTCTCCTCTGTTTAGGTTAACATTTCTTGCCATCATGCCTAAAAATGTCCAGGTTTCTCTCCATAGTATGTTTGTTCTACTGTGTCAAGAGGAATTATCACTTCTCTGGAAAAAATAAGAATATCTCCTAAAAGCATTGCAGGAATCTGGCAATGTGTTTTATATCACTGTATTGTAGCATCACCTTTGGAGAAACAAGTTTTTCATCCCTCAGTGATCTTTCCATGTAAACTGGGTCCTGTACCTATCTCTGTACTAGTCAAGCACCCATTAATATCAATGAAAACAATCTTTCTCTCTTCAGATCTTCAGAGATGCCTGCAAAACTTTTAAAAAGAGCACTTAACAGTTTTGGAGGGCAGAAAAATAAAATATGGGAGATGTTTTAAAGACATTTTTAAAAGAAAAAAACCCTGATATTTCCAGGAGGTAGAGCACAGAACTTGATGAAATATCGCTACAGGTGATGTGCCATCTTCTTGCATATGAAGGGGGAAGAGAACTTGAACAAGAAAATGGTAGCCATGACTAATGTTTTATTGCCTGACTTCTTCATTACTTTCAGGATATGAAGGTGTCTCAGAGTTTTTCACTGACCTCCTGAACCACATAGCTACCACCCTGCAGGAGCAAACTCCAGAGTTGTCCCAGCTGAACCATAACAAATTCCTGGCAGAGCAGAGCAGCAACCTCGTGGGGGAGCGGACGTGCTGTGCGAACACTGGTTGCCGGAGCATGGCAAGCCAAGACTCTTGGATTGTGGAGAACGAGACCAACAACTCAGTCAAGCTGCAGCACCAGAGGCTGGGCTGTAACTCATCCATGTCACCAAGCTTTCAGCAGCATTGTGTGGCCACATTGGCCACAAAAGCTTCCTCTCAATGATCCCTATGTGTGCCACAGACTGAGAAAGAAAGCAGTCAGTCCCTGGGCTGAAAATTCAATGTAATTTTTTCAAAGAAAATGAATTTAGTGATATGGGTCCACTTTAACAGATTCCTCTTATAGTTCAATAGTGAGTTTTATCCATCCATGTATGGGTGCCTGTTGTGTGCATGTATCTTAAACACTATATCTTAATGTGGGAGAATGGATTTGTGTTTTTTCCCCCATGCCTTTTCCTTTTCTTTGTAATCATCAACCAGAGTTGGGTGATGAATCATGCTGGATTGATATGAATTTGTGTTGAAAATTTGCACACTTGGATTTGACCCCTTTCCATCTTTTTTCCAGCCCATTCCAAAGAGTAAAACATGCATTGATTGTACACCTAAATCCAGAGGAAACCTACATACCCCAGGATCAGCATTTTACTTCTTTGTGGAAAATTTTGAAGTGAGAAACTGCTTCAGATAGTTTCTCATTTTCCTAAAGAAGAATAATGCCTGGGTATTTGTTTGCTATTCTGAAAAACTATAGGTTGATGTAATACTGCCCTTAATCTCATTTGGGGGCAGAGGACTTCCTAATTGTTGGAGGATTACCACATCTAACATAAGAACAAGCTAGGGAGTTTGGCTTTTTCTGCTTCTTTACTGATCTTGAGATTAAAGAACATCTCTTTCACATATTTATTAATTGATAAGGTGGATTATTTTTAGCTTGGTATGATGCACGGATCTATTCACTGTGATTTATAAATTATAGTTTCTTTGTTAGGGTGGGCTTGTGCATCATATTAAACAAGAAACTCAAACTGTGGATTAGCATTACATGAGATATAGGGGCCTGTTTGTAAGCACCATTCTGCACAAGTATTTTTCCTTAGTGGTGGGTAGAAGTAAAAGTAACTTTTTAAAGTAAATCAAGAGCAATTTGTTTCCATTTCTGGTGTATCATTTGTGGGGTTGAACATTTGAGATACAGTATAAGGGTAATATTTATCTAACCTGTAATTCAGTCTGGTTATACTTTAAGAACAAGTAACAAAACAGCAGTGCATCTTTAACTCTGTTTCTTTTAACACAACATCATCTTTGTGCAGCTTTGAACTGTCATGAATTTAAAAAGGTACTGTGAATAAGTTTTGGGACTCTTAATTTGAGACAGTCTTTAAATTGTCTCAGGAAACGTTAAAATATTTTACATATTTAGATACATTTGGAAAGATTGATCATGAAAGGGATCTATGGACTAATTCACACTGAGGTAATAGTGTGAATGTACATGACATACATGCTATAAATTGTACACATGGATCCCAATTTTTAAAAGGATAATATATTGGTAATATTTGCATACAGGCAACATTATATGTTTTTTGTTGGATTAAAGAAAGTTTGAATTCTAAGATTCTCTCAGTTCCTGTAAAGATGACCCATTTTTTAAATATGTATGAACTGATATTAATATATTTTCCTCTGCTGATGGCAGCTTTTTGTTTGTTTCTTGTTTTTAGAATAAGAGAAAAAATGAAAATATCTGATGAAATATGAAAGGGAGGTTAAAAAGGGAGGACCAGAAATGATTCCAAACTATAGTGTAAGTGCAGGAAACTGTTCAAGAATTAATAGGAAGGAGAATTTGTGGTTTTGTTTCTAAAATTCTTCATAATTCTGCAGTAGATACTGACTATAGATAGCTGAAGAGAAGACAATATTATATTGAGACTATACAGTCATTTTGCTTATTTCTAATTCAAATTAGAGTCATACTATGATCCTGAATTATTGTCTTTCTCAATAATAACAGTTGCTGCAGTTTCCCAATAAATTATTGAAATTTGTCCATGCATATTTTACATACCTTTGGTGGGAGTGAAAAATAGGCCATACACATTTTCATAAAAGTTTTTTTTTTCCAGTATAGCAACACTATTAAAAGTTACTGATACTTTTAAAATGATTGGATTTTAACGTCATACACACACACCAAGCCAAAATTGTCCTGATGAAAGACACCTTTGAACATAGCTAAGTCTCTCCCTTCTCTGTAACTTTAATTAAGACAAGAGTATTTCATTGCTATACTGAGCATTGCCATCCTCCCCCTCCAAAAAAACACAATCTCCTTGATTGCTGCTTGTATGGATCAAGAAACTAGTAATTTGCAACAGGATTCAAACCATCTTGTTTTATTATACAGCTGTAGGAGAGCCAAGGAAAGACGCATAATAGGTTAGTTCTTCAGAGAACAAGCAGTACCATTATCTGATTCAGAGGGGTAATATGACAATATTTTTAATTTTAAGAGAAAACTCCCTCACATCACTATCATTGTGTAAATAATGGTGATATAGGGTTTTATTTTTACTTAAAATTTCTTAACTTCTTAAAATAAGTTTCAGTTCTTAGGTGAGCAAGCTGGGAAAAGATGTTTCATCTGGTTTAGTTAGAAGACATTTCAAAATTGTTGATCAGCTTGGACTACGGTATTTGATCCACTTTAAATATATTTCTGCTAATTCCTATCTTTAATGAAGAGTAAGAATTTCTTTTAATGGCTGCCTTCTAAATTTTGGTTAGCCTATTTTGCACTGTTTTATTTCTCCAAAATAAACTACTGATACATTATTGTACATTTTATATTTATTTACAAATGATATATTTCGTAAATTCTCCAAAGTCTTAATACAGAGTATATCTGATAAAAGTGCAGTTCATATCTTGACTTTAACTAGAATCTAATTTAATTATGTAGCCAAATAGGTTGTCAGCTTCGTTGATCTCTTGATGTAACTGCTGCTTATTTAAACAAAGACAAAGTTGTTCATATCTTAAGATGGCATTGCAAGTGTGCTGGCCAACAGAAAGTTTGTAATCCTTTCTGTGATTTTTTTTTTCTATCAGACTTTTTTGTGTGGAATAAAATATGAATAATGTTGTCAGGTTGCAGAGAGAGCACAGTGTGCTATTACATTACAGAGCAATGAGCATATGGTACTAAAAAAAATGAGTGCAAAATCAATTTGTTGCAGCAAGTTTGTTGAACTCTTTTTCAATCTAGATACACTACCATGTGTTCGTCCCCAAGATCGGTTTTATGTGAGAACTGAAATGTGCCAAACAGCCTCACATTTGTCATGGAGATTGAAGAGAAATATGTCTTTCTTTTTTCTTCTGGAAAGCTCTGGGAGAGGAGGGTTGTAGTTTTGTTGTATGATGCCAATTTTTGTTTCAACCTGAAAGGCCAAGCTCTACTTTTGAGGGTCTGTTGAGTAATAACAAAAATGTTGCCAATGCATGTAGGTCCCAAAAGAAGCATTACTGTTGTTGTTAAATATTGAAGGACAATTAAAGCAGACGGGCTTAAATGTACCCACATAGCATTCACGTTTAATTTGTTTAAGAAAGTATAACTATCCAAACTGCATCTCTACTTGTGGCAGGAAAATAAGAAGCAACTTTTTAAACATTTCCCCCTGCTTTCCAGTATATACATTACAAATAATCTTTTGTGCCTCTCATGAGAATGTTTCTTTGTATAAAGCATATTTTCAGTAATATACTTTAAATCTCTGCCAGAAACCAGTCCATCTTCCTTATTATAGAAATAAGTGTTTGGATGTAAAATTCCATAAAAATCTTCATGTGATTAAAAAGAACTAAAAATGTAAAACCTTAATAGACGTGAGTTATCACATTCTATTCAAAATCTGAGGAAGATTACAATCTAGATTTATGTGAGTGAAGAATATCTGCTCCATTGCTAGATTACCCAAACTATAAAATAGGAAATAGTTGGTACTGAAAATGGTTAAATTTAAAATTTTTACTCTGCAACAAATATACTTTTTATATCATAAATAATCTAAAAGTCATATTAAAAAAGTTTAAACCTCTTTTCAAGTTAATTTCAAAATATGGTAATTGATTACATTTTATATATGCTGTTGTTCTTTTGCTTTATGTAATCCGTTATAAATGGTAATTCATTTAATAAATACTGGAAATCTAGGTTTTTTAAAACTTAAACTAAGCAATTATTAACTAGAATTATTACATAATTCATATTTCTGATGTTACATAACGTCAGAACAAAACGTGCTTTGCTTGAGTAACAATTATTTTTTAATTATTTTAATTCTCTGCTCTTAGATAAGTATATCTCAGGCTTTTTTTAAAATTGCATTTGGATAAGCAGAACAAGATTTTTCTGAATCAGCAAGCCTCTTATCATCAGCAAGGGTTGATTGGCAGCTTCCCTTCCATGCCTGATAACTCAGAAGTGCAGATTACTGTAGGTTGTTCTGGACATTTTATAAGGTCTTTTCACAGAGTGCTTATATCATGCTCAGTTCTACTGTTAGCCTGTTCTCATTTGATACCAGTGTGTGAGCTGGCAAGAGCTAACAGGTACATGACGTGGCAGACACCTATGGATTGAGTTTGGTCTCCCAAGAATAATGCTGTTTTCAGAAGCACTAGGTTTGTGTTTTGACATTTTTTTAAATCCCCCTTTTTTCTAAAAAAGGGTTTTGAGCCATTTTCACTGGGAATATAATGCAGTAACTATTAATGTCCCAGTGGTATGCAAAGGGAATAGACATTCCTTGCTTTTTATTCTCAAAATATGCTATGGTAGCCTGTTTTAAGAAAATTATTCATGGCACTGAGCTATACATATGAAGAAAGAATGTTGGACCTACAATACCAAGATACTATTTTTTTGTTGTTTTTGGTGACTTCATATAACTCCCTTCTATTCTTAGTTTCTCCCTCCTGTTTCCATCCATATAAATATGAATGAGTTACTTGATTTGTTGTCTACAGAATGTTTTCTTTTTGAACCCATTATATGTAAAGTTGGTGTTCAAGAAGAAATACATTTTCTTTATAAAAGGACTTCCTCTTTTGAGACATTGTAATCTCCCATTTTTATAAGTACTGGGTTTTTTTTAAGTGTATCAAAATTAAAATTTTCCTAGTATAATTCAGTCTGTCAGAATATATAACTGAACATTGATTCAGTTCAATTTTACTGCTGCAATATTAAAAAGTCAATTTTCCTGATAAATGTGGTACTTGTAAGGGCAAGAATTACCTATGATTGTGTCAAAGAAATTGAGTGCTAATTTTTTCAGAGGCTCTTTACACTTCTTTACTAAATATTTTCTTCTTGAATTTTTGGAATTGTGTTTCAAAATCGCAAATCAGTATAAACCAATCCAATTATCAATAACAAAGAGAGCATTCCTTCCTCAGTATCTCAATACAGTTAGCTAACACATCTTATTTAAGAATGTCTTTATAAAAATATTACTCTGTATGCAGTTGGGACTAAGAATGTACAAGAAGAGGATAAAGTTGTTCCTGGATTTATGGAATACTTAATTCAGTTTCCATTCTATTCAAGTTTTCAGAATTAAAACTGCAGTGTGATTTTAGTGAAGAATTCAATTAGTACAAACTCACCAGCAGTCTGAAGTCGTATGGTCAAGGAACATATTTATTTGCTAGGTTCAGAGGGCCAATTGGTATTTTGTAATACAAGTTTCCTTTCATCAAATCCACTTTTGTAAATTGCATCTATTTTCCTTGTGATCTATTGTTTTGTTTAATCTTATTTTAACAGGTCATAATCAAAAAATTTACTTTTAATGAAAAAATTGAGAGATAAATACACTATTAGATTTTACTTTACCAAAATAAAGTAAATTTTACTTTAAAAATATATGTATACTTATATACATATATGTATACATATATACATATATCAGTGGCGAACCGTGAGCAGTACAGCTGGGCCTTCACCTCAGCCCTCACTCTGAAACACAGGGCTGGGGAAGTTTTCTCTGTATGAGGCAAAATTCTTGGGGTCCAGAAGGGCAAGGGACATCAGTTTTTCATGATCCTTGAACCGGTTCCTCAGCTGAGTGAGAATGTTGTCCAGGATTTCACTGTGCAGCTGCTGGTAGGGCTTCACCAAGGCCTATGATCTTTTGTTTTTGTCCCGCCCACTTCAAATCAAACCGTGATTGGTCAGTTTTCCCATCACTCTCCAAACCAAAACACATAGCTTGGCCTTCCCCTGGATTCATGAAGTCCTAACCAATTAATGAGCCAGCTAACCGGGCTTTGATAGAGACGGACGATTCTGATTGGATAATATGTTTCAGGACAGTAACCCTTTCATTGCTGATGTGAACTTGACAGTAAACTTAACTTTAGAACATAGATTAGAGAAAATGTATTAAATGTATTGTATTAAATTAAATTAGATAGATTATATATAATAATTTAATACTTATATTTTTTGGTCCAGGTTTTTTAAGGCCTTCTCTGAAGGCGTAGAAGGCCTTGAAGGTTCCCCTCTGACATATATACACTACCAAAATATATGTTGTAATGAATAACGATATTGGGTGCAGAACGAGACTTGTTTGCAAGTAGTTCATGGCCCATTGGCACTTGTATCTTTCAGCATTTGCCCTGCAACACCCTAGTGTATTGTTTAGTAAGTGAAAGGACTCATATTTATAAACTGCAAACATGTAAGTATAAAAATAGTTACATCTATATTTAAGATTGCATGCACTCTTAAAGAATAGGGATTCTTTATCACCCTTATGAAAAAAGAGTGCAGTAAAAATATGGGATGTATTTTTTCCCAGTTCTTTAGATTTCTTCCTTGGTGTTTTCATATAGCTCATATGTCTCCTCCTGTGTTCAATTCCGGTCAATGTCCCAATGAATTGGACTCATCTCTATGCTAATATGGGTTGTACATCTTTTCTTTTCTTTTTTTTACCCCTTTACCTGTTCCCTTTCCCTTTTTATTTTTTGATGGGACAGAATTTGTGGAAAGTTAACAAAAATTTAAGGCATGCTTAAGCATTTTATCAGTGCAAAGTTGAAGTTATCTTGGACCATTTCTTTATTATGTCACATATGAATTAAGGATATTAATGCTGTCTTCTGCTATTTTAGATAGTGTTATAGCAAGTGTGAGTGTTGTGATTTGCTTTGGCCCTGTTCACAAAATTATTTTCATAAAATTAAATTATTTCATATTTAGAATGTGTGTATACACCGATACACACATGTATATTTATACATAAAAATATATATAAAATCATTTTTTAAATAGCCCTATATAAAACCAAAAATATTAGTACCTTGGCTGTTTACTTCTAGTGCATGACTGACGTCCTCAATAATCACATGGTGCTTCTCTTGCTTAAATCATTGATTTCCATAATTTTTTTCTTATTTTCTCCTTATTTGCCAAACACTTGTGACAAATATTTTACTATTTAAACCATATCGTTAAAAGGCACTTAAATCTCCTCTGTAGTTTCAATGTCTGCTTCAGGGAGAAAACTCCATTTTCCAAAAACATGATTAAAATAAATGCCTTATACAAAACCTCATTCTGTGTTCTGGTTAATGACTGAAGTATTGTAAATCTGAATTTATTGATGCACTTTTGTAGAACTAAATTATGTATATTCTGAGAGATTGTAACATGGCATGAATTTACACTGCTCAAAAAAATAAAGGGAACACAAAAATAAGACATCTTAGATCTGAATAAATGAAATATTCTTATTAAATACTTTGTTCATTACATAGTTGAATGTGCTGACAACAAAATCACACAAAAATTACTAACAGAAATCAAATTTAGCAACCCATGGAGGTCTGGATTTGGAGTTACACTCAAAATTAAAGTGGAAGAGAACACTACAGGCTGATCTAACTTTGATGTAATGTCCTTAAAACAAGTCAAAATGAGACTCAATAATGTGTGTGGCCTTCATGTGCCTGTATGACCTCCCTACAACGCCTGGGCATGCTCCTGATGAGGTGACGGATGGTCTCCCGAGGGATCTCCTCCCACACCTGGACTAAAGCATCCTCTAACTCCTGGAAAGTCTATGGTGCAATGTGACATTGGTGGATGGAGCGAGACATGATGTCCCGGATGTGCTCAATTACATTCAGGTCTGGGGAATGGGCAAGCCAGTCCATAGCATCAATGCCTTCGTCTTGCAGGAACTGCTGACACACTCCAGCCACATGAGGTCTAGCATTGTCATGCATTAGGAGGAAACCAGGGCCAACCGCACCAGTATATGGTCTCACAAGGGGTCTGAGCATCTCATCTCAGTACTTAATAGCAGTCAGGCTACCTCTGGCGAGCACATGGAGGGCTGTGCGGCCCCCTAAAGAATGCTACCCTGCACCATTACTGACTCACTGCCAAACTGGTCATGCTGGAGGATGTTGCAGACAGCAGAACGTTCTGCACGGCATCTCCAGATCCTGTCATGTCTGTCACATGTGCTCAGTGTGAACCTGATTTTGTCTGTAAAGAGCATAGGGCGCCAGTGGCAAATTTACCAATCTTGGTGTTCTTTGGTAAATGCCAAATGTCCTGCATGGTGTCGGGCTGTAAGCATAACCCCCACCTGTGGATGTCGGGCCTTCATACCACCCTCATGGAGTCTGTTTCTGACCATTTGAGCAGCCACATGCACATTTGTGGTCCGCTGGGGGTCATTTTGCAGGGATCTGGCAGTGTTCCTCCTGTCCCTCCTTGCACAAAGGCGGAAGTAGCGGTTCTGATGCTGGGTTGTTGCCCTCCTACGGCCTCCTCCACGTCTCCTGATGTACTGGCCTGTCTCCTGGTAGCGCCTCCATGCTCTGGATATTATGCTGATAGACACAGCAAACCTTCTTGCCGCAGCTCACATTGATGTGCCATCCTGGATGAGCTGCACTTCCTGAGCCACTTGTGTGGGCTGTAGACTCCGTCTCATGCTACTACTAGAGTTAAAGCACCGCCAGCATTCAAAAGTGACCAAACCATCAGCCAGAAAACATAGGAGCTGAGAAGTGGTCTATGGTCACCACCTGCAGAACCACTCCTTTATTGGGGATGTCTTGCTACCTGCCTATGCTTTCCACCTATTGTCTATTCCATTTGCACAACAGGATGTGAAATTGATTGTCAATCAGTGTTGCTACCTAAGTGGACAGTTTGATTCGACAGAAGTGTGATTGACTTGGAGTTACATTGTGTTGTTTAAGTGTTCCCTTTATTTTTTTGAGCAGTGTGTTAAACTTTGGCATCAAGCACTTATTTCCATTTCAGTAAGATCAGGCTTTCTAACCTTATAGTCCCTGCTTCATGTACTCCAGAAATCTCACACCAAAAAAAGTTGTCTTCTTCATCTGCTAGTTTATTTTTATAGGGTGCCAGAAATGTAGTCTCCAACTTTTTTGCTTGGCAGTTTCATTTTCTAGATTTGTAGGGAGACCCAGTTCAAATCAGCTTTGGGCAATGTATCATATTAAAAATGAATGAAAATGATCAAAAATGGTTTGGTATACCTCCACAGCTACATGAATACCCTTGAAGACCCCACCCATAAAGCTAACTGAAATCCTGGGAGAAAAACCAAGTCTTGAGGGCTTTTTGAGGGTAGAATCAGTGCCTGAGAAATCATAGTTCCAGGGTAACATTGGTCCCAACATAACCACCTAGTCATGCCAATTCCATCAGATCAGATGGAATGGATTAACACTGGGAGATAATCCTTCAAGTAGCTAATAGCTAGGCCTAATGCTGTGGGGGTTTTAAAAGTAATAACCAGCTCCTTGAATTATACTTGAAAGCCTTTTGTTAAGGCTAGGTCCCACTGGCTGACGGATGCAAAACGTATGCAAAAAGGACACAGCGGACGAGCAAAATTTCGGGGGTGGCTCCATCCATTGTTATCCGCTCCAAAAAGTGGCCCAAATTTGCATAAACAGAATGGAAAAGAATGGAAAGGAACGGACGGGGGTAGAATGTAGCGGGAATGTTAAGCGGATGTTCACAGGAAGCCTAGCGGATGGAAGCGGATGGAAGCGGATGACACATCCAAAGGACTTCCAGGGGAGAATTGCGAAGCGGACGCAAAGTGGAAGGGGTGGATGCGTAGCGGATGACGCATTGCGGATGCCTATAGGAAGCATAGCAGATGTATGTCAGATGCAAAGCGTTCACTGCGCATGCGGGGAGTATGAATTGCGTCAGCTCCGCGGATATAAAAGGATGCAGCTCGCACGCAGTCAGCATTCAGAGGAAAGATGTGCTGCCACAGACATCTTCAAATAACGCCATGGTTCGTCAGTCAGGGAAGAAGAGAAAGCCTGTGCCTACTCCTGCCAGCCCTGGCAAGTAGGACAGAACCACCATCCCACCCCCTGGCACTGACTCTGAAGCTGCTGGTGCTGCTGGTGCTGGTGCTGCTGGTGCTGCTGCTACTGCTGCTGCTGCTGCTGTGGTGGACCAGCCCCAAGGCCCTCAAAGCCCTGCTGCTCAAGCCCCTGAAGGCCCTGCTGCTGAAGCCCCTGCCAGAGGGAGGAAGAGGCAAGGGAAGGAGAAGGGAGAGAGGAAACAGTACACCGTTTCCGAGGACCATGAGGAGGAGGTGCTGGAATGGCTGAGGGAGAATGAGTACCTCTGGAGAAAGGGCCACAGACTGTATCGCGACACCAAGAAGAAGCAGGCACCTTGGAGAGACAAGACAGAGAGCCTGGGCTACACTGCGGATGTCCTCCTGGGATGGTGGAAGCACATGCACACCTGGTATGGCAAGCTACACCTGAAGAAATCTGGGCAGGCCACTGTCAAGCTCACTGACCGGGAGATGTACGTCATGGCCAAATGCAGTTTCCTGGAGGGTGAGATCCACCACTGAGGAGCAGCCCCTCTGACACCCCTCTCCCTCAGACAGTCCACAGACAGCCAGTCCTCTTCCAGCCAGGAGACAGCTGCCCTGCCCAGGCAGTTGTCTTTGGAGGGCCCCACAGCAGAGACCCCCCCGACAGCTGCACTCCCCATGCCGGAGGACTTGGAGGATCCCCTGTCACAAATGGAGCAAGAAGCGGCAGCCACCAGAGACCAACCCACACCCACTCCCACCCCCAGCTCCACAGGATGCAGGCAGAGAGGCAGACTGGAGGGCCAGAGCCACACTGTCCTGTTGGAGATCAGGGACACAATCAAGGCCAGCACAGAACTTCTCTCTCAGCTGGTCCACAGCGACATACCATCCTCGGACCAGAAGCCCTTCATCACCTACGTGAGCCAGACCCTCATGGACCTGCCCGGGGCAGGTGATGAAGCAAAAGATAACAGCGCTTCTGCACAACCCTCAAGGCCCAGCTGAACCTGCTCCGACCCAGTCCAGGTATGCTCCTCCACCCCAGGTGATGTCACAGCCTTTCCACGTATTTCAACAGCCCCTCACCTACCAAGGCTACAATTACCAGGACTTCCCACAGCAGAAACAGCCCTTCCCAGTCCAGGCCCAGGTTCATCGCATGCCACAGACGCTTCACCTCGCCCAGCTGCAGACCAGACAGCCCCACTACACTCCTCCTTCCTCCACCCCACAACCAAGCCCGTCAAGAGACAATCTGTCATCAGTCTTGTGCCTGACATCCCAGGTACTTGATGAAGGGCCTCTCAACCTCACGGGACTGAGTCAGCTCTCTGAGAGCTTCCTGAACACACCATCCCCTGTTGTACTCTTGGGGCCAAGCACCCCAATGGCGCCTCAGACCAGCACTCCAGCCATAGCCACCTCCACAGTCCCTGGCCGCTTAACAGCTGAGACCATGGACATGCCTCAGAGTGACTGAGAATAGTGCCAGAGACTGAGTTGTTACCTGTTCACTTTATCTTTGCTTAAGACACTTTACTTGGTTCATTTTGCTTTTTTAATAAAGTCATACAGTTTACTTAAGACAGTTATTAATAAAGGTTATCTTTGCTTCACACACTTGGTTCATTTTATTTACTTAATAAAGTGTTGGTGAAAACTTTGAAAAAATGGTTAATCCTTTGCATGCTTGTGGGATGGGTAAGGATTGTTGTGGGATGGGTAAGGATAGCTGTGGGATAGATAAACCTCCAGTGCAAGCATAGTGGGACTGTCTCAGTAGGTTGCGCTGCTTTTTCCTTTCACATGAAGCTCTGTTGAGGCCTTGTCCATCCACAGTGTCTATCAGGTTACATCCTTGCTTCCATTCACCAGGCTCCATGTCCCCATTCCCTTGTTGACGGTCGACAAGTCTGTTCTGTAACACTGGGTAGCGGGTGTGCATGAGATTGTGCAGGATGCAGCAAGCTTCCACGATGCTCCTCACAGTCTCTGGGTCATGCTGCAAGGTGGTGAGAAGTACCTGGAACCTGTTGGCCAGGATCCTCTCTTCACGGGTGAGGTATCTTGAACTGTAGGGCTTCATGAGGTAGGTTCTGAGGGAGAAGGCATTATCCCCCACGATGAAGTAGGGCACATCTTGTGTGTCATTGGGTAGGGGGTCTGGATCTGGAAAACCCATGATGAGGTTGTGTTCCAGCCCATCCTTGAGGTCACTGGCATTGTATACCTGGCCATCTGAAGCTGACTCGTTGCCTGAAGCATCAATGTAGATGAACTTGTAGTCAGCATCAACCATAGCAAAGAGGATGATACTGAAGAAGCCCTTGTAGTTGTAATAAGTGGACCCTGAGTTGGCTGGAGCTTTGCAGGCCACGTGCTTCCCATCTATGGCTCCAACGGTGTGGGGAAAGTTCCACCTCTGATACCACTGCTCTGCAACTTTCCTCCAGCCTTCTTCAGTGGAGGGGCACTGGAAGTGCTCCTCCACGTATTCTTCAATGATGGCCTGCACCACTTCTCTGACCACTCTGCTGATGGTGTTGTGTGGCACCCTCCAGGCATACTGTATGTTTCTGTATGTGGTTCCAGAGGCCAGGTGAGGCAGAGTCAGTGCCACCTTCAGTCCAGGGTCCAGTTTGGGATGGAAGTTGGTGCTCAGCTTGGTCAACCTGGGTCTCAGACGCTCTACAATTTTGTCAAACATGGCTGGTGGCATCCTCATGAAGTGCTGGAATGCACAAGTGTCTTCATTCCTCAGCTCCACCATCAGCTTGTACAGTCCAAACTCCATTCTTCTCCCGATCCATCTTCGGACCCACACAGCTCTTGAACGTCTCCTTCTTCTCCTTGTGTAGAAAAGGTGAAACAGTCTGAACAGGGCTTGGTTCTGGTGTTGAATGATTGCAGCTACCATAAGGACTGTGTTATGATCCATGGTGGAGAACAATGGATGATGTGGAAGACCAAGACCAAGGGTGAAGAGGTGTGTACACCACGGCTGCTGGACTCATACTGAGATCCAGGTGATTTCCTCCCCCTTTTTATAGGAAATATCGGTTGTCTGCTAGGTGTCCTTCCACATACTCTAGGCATACTCCAGACATCCTAAATATCCGAGATACATCCCATATACAAATGACGGATAGAGCGTATGAAACACGTATGCAATAAGTACACAATGGATGCATCATGTTTTCTAACGGATGGAAAGCTTTTTTGTCCATTTTACATCCTCTTTGCATCCGTTGGTGCAGTGGGACAGGGGCTTTAAGACCAGTGCATCTCCCAAATCAAAGATGTTAGCTGGATATACTGAAGCATACCAGTAACTACCCAAGTTGCTCTATTCCGGATCAGCTGCAACTTCTGAGGTATTCAAGATCAATACTGTATAAAAGCATGTTACAATAATCCATATGTGAAGTGACCAAAGCCCTTGTCGTCAAAAGAGTACAATTAAAATAAAGGTGGATGTATGTGAATGCCTTTTTTGTCCAGAGCTATCTCCTGTTTTCCAAGCAGAAGTTGTAGGCTCAAAAGACCCTCAAATTGGTCACTAGCCCTAAGTGAGGTAATACAACCTAACTGGTAGTATGTTTGTGATTGTATTTTGGATGTTATGAGCTGCCCCAGAATCTTTTTCAAGGGGCAACTCTTAAGAAATCTAAATCCCCATTCATCAATTCTAGGAAGCCCAATATCCATAGCCATTTAGTGTTATTACCCCCTCCGACCCTCATGGCCTCCAGGCACTGGGACATCTGATTGACAGTACTATCAAAATGAACTATCCCAATGATGAATACTATGGTCTTATACTCCTTCACTTGGTTGGCACAGTTGATCTGCGGATTGCAAAATAGTTTCTTAAAAAGTTACACTTTAGGAATGGACATTGGTTTTGATTTTTGTCTTTCTGTTTCTTCCTCTCAATTCAGTGGACTGCTAAAAGAGAAGTTTCCACTTCTATAGCAAGAGTGGCTACAAATTATTTGAAGAGGCAATTTGAAAAGTTATTGAAGCTCATTGAAGTTATTAAGCCAATGGCTGCAAATTGCCCACCCTGCTTTAGAAAGTACAACTCTCCTTGTTACCCTGTTTACAGGCCAGGTTCATTTACTATACTGAGCTATTTTTAAAAAACGTACTTGACAAAACAATTAGATTTATTCAACAAACTAGGGGAATTGTGTGTGAATCTATATCTATACACAGAATCCAGAATTGGCACTTTAATCATTGCACTGTCTTGAGTTTTTGCAAAAATGTTATCCAAAAGTACATTAGATTGCAGCTGAAACAGACAAAGAAAGGAGACCAAGATTATGTCTTTATTTTTCTCCTTAGTTTTTATATAGAATATATTGCAGTCAAGAGTGCTATCTTTAAATCAGAAGGTTAACAAGTTATTGCAAGTAATTTTATCCAGGAAATCTAATGGGAGAAATAATTCTATAAAGCTGATAATAAAGGGAAAAGAGGAGAGGAAAAGAAATAACAGAAGAAATTATAAACCAATCTTTTTTTTTTTTTTTTGCAATAGAGAATATGTAAGTTAAGTCATACTGCTTGTTATGCAGTAATCCAAACATTACAAAATAAAATGATTACTAAAGCAAGCAGAAAGCAAATATGTAAATTATGACAAAAAGCAAGAAACCATCACAACTAGAAAACAAAGAGAAATTATTTTGTTGTTGTAATACAGGTTTTTGCAAAAAAAAATCACCTCCATTATTACTTTATTGTTTTAAAATAAAATGCAGTGTTCAAAACAGTGATTCAACATTTCTGGCGTTTTGCTCCCATCTTATGGTGCATCAACCTCTTCTCAGGGCATGGAGCTTGCGGGCAACTTTCTCCAGTTCCGCTTCAATTGCAGCTAAGCTTTCCAGTTCTTGGTCCTAAAAGAAAAAAAAAAGTTCAATGATGCAAATCATTAAAGCAAAATGATGTATTCACTTTACTGTCAATCTCCATCCATGTACTAAGCAATGGATTCAAAACTAACTGTTGGGAATTCAGGCAATGTTAGCTAGATGCATTTATAAAGTTGATTTCTATCAAGTCAGAGTAAGGATCTTTCTTCCTCCAATTTAGTACTCTGCAAATGTTTTGAATATAATTCTCATAACTTGACAGTCAAATTCACTTCCTATATCAATTAGCCTATATCAAATGCCAGGAGAGGGGTATGTCTGATACAGGTTCTACTTTAAGGAAGACTGGTCTGTACTATCTGGCAATAGTTCCTCAAATTCCCAAGAAAATCTATCAGCCTAGCCTAAAATAGCTAACTGATCCTCAACTTTCAGTGCTTACTATGATTCTTCTCTGGTTTCATTCCTGGGATATTCTACCATTCTGGCTATTGGAAGGGCATAGCCTACAGCAAAAAGTGATTTCATGGAGCCAAGCAGAAGAATATTCACAAGCTCCTGCCTGCTAAATTCAGTCCATAAGACAAAAGCTATAAGAAAAAGGCAATTTAGTTTTTCCTGAGGCCAAAAAGAATTCATGGTTGTGAAATATAGTACTTCATGAATAATTATGACTGACAGTTACTATCTTTAGTAGCCCAACTATTGTTTTTGCATGAATTCATGAACATGTCTAAATGGATGTGCCCCATCATATTTCTTTTTCCTCCCATCCATACAGTCAGGGGTATCCAAAGAAGTATGGAGTGATGAGGGGAGGGGAATTCCCTCTTCCTTTTTCTCCTTGTACTCAGCTGATGGCAAAGAGTTTTCTTCTACAGGTACCTGAGCAACTGTTGCCAAGGTTATTTTGTTGATTCCCTGATGCATTGTTATTGCAAAACCTATGCTAGAAAGGTGAAAACAAGCCAAAAATAGTTAGAATAGAAAAAAAAGAAATAATCACCTGGTTTTGTGATTCATTAAGTGGGCTTATTTTGTTTTGGGTACAAAGCTCTACAACTACAGAGCACCAAAGGAGAACTAGAAAAGGGGGGAGCAATCCTTTATAAGTTGTCTTGAGCAAAATTAGCTCTACTGAAATAACTGCCCTGGGCTGCCACCTGTTCCTTTTCCATCTTTAAATAACAGCATGATGGTGATGTTGCTCTGTTACTGACTAGAGCAAGCTGGATATCTTACCTAATAATTTTCACTAAATTATATAATAGGTGGAATCACCTGAAGAGTCTTTTTATCAAGAGGTGGAGATACAATTAAACCAGCCCCTAGATGGTATATACATATGAAGCCACTGTTCAGCTCATACAATGCACATCAGCTCTGCCACATTAGTATTTATGTGAAAGAGCTGGTATTAAATAGAGAACTGAACAAACAGTGGAAGGTGCTAGAGATGGGGTAGAGAGAGAGAGGGAGGGAGGGAGGGAGAAAGAGAGAGGGAGGTGTATTCTGATATGAATCACTTAATTGACCTACTGCCAGTATGTCAGGGGTCCCCACCTCCACTCTGTGGATCAGCACTGATCCACGGCATGCCAGCAACCGGGCTATGCAAACAAGTGAAGGGATGCAGGCAGTGTGCAAAACCATGCCCCCTCCGGGTCACAGAAAAACCTGCCTCCACAGAACCAGTCCCTGGTGCCCAAAAGGTTGTTGTTGGCTTCTATGTAATAAAAGGGGAAAAGCAGGCAAACATCTCCTGCCTTCTTTAAGGCAGCAAGCTACCTTCAGTCAGCCTGATGCAGAGGATAGTATTTCAGCAATTGACTTGTCAACAGGGATGAGTAATTTTAGTTCACTCCCTAAAAATACTTATGAGCACCTGAGGCCATAACAATTTTGCCAAATTGCCAAATAGGGATATTATTTATTTCAGTCTTTGGGTTGAAGCTGTAACCAAAAGGCAAAGGGCTATCAAGCACTGGGGAAATCAGCAGATTCAGGCAGTTCAAACAATTATTGCAAACATAATTCTGTACAAGAATCTGGCTAAGTGACCATTATGGGCATGCACAGGAGTTAAGCAAGGAATTCAAGGTGGGCTGGACTTAGATCTTTTGCGGGTATAGAGGGACTCCTCACTTATGACACATTTGACCGCTCCCTCAGGCTCAGGCTGGTCATCTCTTACAAGGACTTTGGAAATATATTTGAAAATTATTCAGATTCAAACATTTTAATGGAATGATCTCAAAGATCTCTCGCTTTTGAATCCAGTTCTTTGACCCGAGCAGCTTTGTAATATCCCATGTAATCACTGAAATTTAGGACTTATAAGGAATACATGCTGGGATGACTTTTATTACAACTTTCCTTATCTATCTTATTGCAGGTATGTAAACAGAGGACTTGGACTATTATAAGAACTGTGAACTTGAGTCCAGAGATCATCGTGTCACATTACAATCACTCTCTAGGCATAATAGACATTTATTAATGACACTTAAAACATTAAGGATATTTCATATAAAACAATTATATTAGATAACATTTACCTCATTTATAATAAAAAGACTGCCTACATCTATCTCAGCTCACATCATGAGCTAAGTAGCATTCACAAGATGACAATTATATACATGTACCAACGGGGTGTCATATCACAACTAACATCTTGCCTATTTTGAAACCTCCAACGCACATCACTGTGGAAAGCTTATAAAGCACAACCTTACAATTTGGAAAAGACAAAAGAGAAGAAGAAAGCCTGAAATAGTGCAGAAAAGTTGCCCTGCATTTCCCCATATCAATTCTCATTTGGTTTGGTTTACAACTTCTTTCAGAGGGGGAATTAATTTCTCTAAATTTCTTATGGAAGGGGTATGGTGGTCTTGCCCTAATTTACTTAAGAAGTGGTCAAATGTGGTATGTGAATGGCTGGTCTTTTGCTGCCAGCATTTCTGCAGCAGCTGGCAGCCTCTCTGATTTTCCCATCTTCCACTATCTGCTATCCCTGACTGGAAAAGAAGCTCAAAATTTACAAGAGAAATTCTCAAGCATTCTGCTGGTTTTTGACACTTTATTCAAAACATGGTTTCTACAAGAATTTGTCAACCTACTTCGGTCCTCCTGTTTGCACTTCCTTCTTCATCCTTTTTTTCTTCAGGTATGGGAAGAAGTGGAAAACCTTGTTCACTGTCCTCTTTTGAATGATGCTTCTGCAGCCTCCTTGCTTCCTCTTCTGTGGAGTCATGGGAGTCACCTGTATTGTGGGATTTGAAAACCATTTTCATGGATCTATCTGGATCTTCATCACTTTCATTCTCCCCTGCACGCTTTGTAGTAGTCAGTTGTTTGGCCAGTTCATCCATCTTGTTCCACCTCTTAGCATCTTCTACAACTTGGAAAGGGGTTTTTTCCATCTCTTGACTTTTGGAATTGCTGTCATGGGAGGAGTCATCATTCTGCCTTGTTCCATCTAGAAAACGATTCCCTGTACTTTTCACACTATGATATTTATCTGTATTTTCTGAGATATTTTTGTCATCATCTTGATTATCTATAAGGAAAACAGAACTAGATGTAAATCATTTGTTTTCTTTTCCTTTAGAAGTTATATTTTATTGCTATGAATAAGACGAAGAAAGCTGATTTAAAGCCTTGTCAAATGGTTATCTAAAATACAAAGTATCTGAGTGTATTAGGATATGAAATCACCTTTACAGAGTATGTGAAATGGTCCTTTATCATTAAATTGATCAATCATCTGGTGCTGTGTCAGAAGAGAAGCTATTTTCCATCAATAAATACACACACACACACACACGTTTATTTATTTATTTATTTATTTATTTATTTATTTATTTATTTATTTTTTTATTTATTTGGTTTGTCAGTTGCTTACAAGATAATAGGTATAGGTAAAAATATAGTTATAAATATATGGATACATATAAGAAAAATAAAACAACAAACAATAGGACAGGGGTGGTAGGCACATTGGTGCACTTATGCATGCCCCCTACAGACCACTTAGGAAAGGGGTGAGGTCAATAGTAGACAGTCTAAGGTTACAGTTTTTGGGGTTTGGGGAAGAAACCATAGAGTCAGGTAGAGTATTCCAGACATTGACCACTCTATTGCTGAAGTCGTCTTTCTGCAATCAAGTTTGGTGTGATTAACCTTGAGTTAATATTTCTTAATATTTCTTAACCTGGAATGAGATTTGGTGCATAGAGCCCAGTTTACTAAATTAATTACTCTTTTAGTGGGGCAGAAAATGATGCTGAATCCTAACCATCTTCTGTGTAACTTGCTTTGTTATAGATAGATGTTGTAAAATCAATTAGGATCTCAGTATGCACAAGTGGTTATTTCAATTAGCCGTTGCAATAGCAATACCATTTAGTCTTATATACCACTTTGTAGTGCTTTACAGCCATTTTTAAGTGGGTTACAGAGTCACAGATTGCCTCCAACAATTCGGGTCCTCATTTTATCAACCTCAAGGATGGAAGGCTGAGTCAAAGTTGAGTTGGTGAGAATCGAACTGCTGGCAGTTGGCAGAATTAGCCTGCAATACAGCATTCTATTCACTACACCACCACAATACTTTTTCTAAGGATTGCATGGCAATCCTAATCATATGGCAACTGCCCCCAATCATATGCATCTGAGTATCCTGGACTACAACTCTCAATCAATGTGAACAATTGCTATACCTCTGTGAGCCTTCTATCAGCTTTGAACTGTTTCATTTGTTTGCCCAGGATTGGAGATTTTTAACCACTGTAATTTAGACTTTGGTAAATTGCAGAAATGACTATAGTATTATAATATCTACTCCATGCTTAAAAATGTAGTTGATACAAAATACTTTAATATAGTTACTCCATATGTGAAATGTTGTAATCACTGGTTGCTAGTTAATTGATATTAACTTTTAAATTCCTAATGAGACCTATTCAATTTAAGAAACTATTTCCATTCTCTTCACACCTGCTCCTGTCATTTACAATTAAGAGCTTACATAAAAGAAACAAGATCTTCTCAGTTGTCACCCCAGTACTTAGGAAAGCTGTTTCCTGCAGGGGTCAAATATGCTTCTCAAATAAGAACCTCTGCCTTCTCCAATTTATTTCCCGCAGAAATGCTGGGTTGTAATTCTTATAATTTCCCAGTTATCATATCCATTTGCTGGAAATTGAAATCCTACACAACTGGAATCACTATATTATGAAAGGCTGAATTATTATTTGGAGAAGATTGGAGTATATCTAAGGTGACAGTCTTACTTGCTGGAGCTAGAAATAAATGTATGTAGGGATCATGTTTTTTCCAAAATTCACAAAAATTGATGTCCAGCATATTCATGCAATCCATCAAAATTCATTTATACTCCAAGGCCAAATGTAAGAAAAAAGACTATCAATACAATATATATAAAAAGGAATAAAAATCATGAGATAAATGATGAAATAATTAATAGTTGATATTCAGTAGCATGAGGGAAGAAGCAGATGGTTTGCAATAATCAGGGCTATTTATAAAAATTTTGTAATCTTTTTTGAGGTTTCTCAAGAGTGGTCACCTAGAAGAAGGATAATGGCCTCCAGGTTGCAATGACAATGAGAATTGTGTATATGTATTAAGTTCAATCACCACTGGCTGTAAAGTAGACATTTTAATAGCATATGTGAGGCAGATTCTAGCTCCAAGTCTGACCAAAACCAAGTTTGGTTTTCATATAGGAAACATATTATTTATTTGAATGTATGTTATTTATCAGATTTATACATCAATTCACCTAAGTGGCTCTAGGTCAGGGGTGTCAAACACATGGTGGCATCATGTGACATGGTAATATTGGGATTCCCCCCCCCCCTTAGCTAAACCTGGTGTGGGCGTGGCCAGCATGTGACGCATGCAGCCCACCATTCTAGGTGGTGAACAAATAAAAGTCATATAGCCATACAAAAATATAGATAAAAACAAAGTTAAAAACGGTATATAAATACTGTGAGTTAAAAACTGAGGGAGCATCCTCAAGCCACCAACCAACTCCAGGGATTCATGTGGCAATAGCAAGAGCATTTAGGCTTATATACTTCCCATATTGCTTTGTTGTATTCTCTGGGTAGTTTGTAATGCAAAAGCATTATTTTCATACTACCCCCCAACAATCTGGGTCCTCATTTTACCAACCTCAGAAAGATGGAAGGTTGAGTCAACCTTAAGCCCATTAGGATCAACCCCCAGTCTGTGGGTAGAGTTTGCCTGCAACACTACAACAGGGCTATATCTAACAGATGTTGTCTTAATAGGTAGTGACTCAATATGGGCCAAAGAAAATATACCATGAGGAATGTATAAAATACATTTAGGAACAGTTCTGGGAGAAGGGGAAATTTTGCTGTAAAGCGATTGGGAACATTGGCTCTCTCATTTTGGATATCTAAATCCAGATCTTCTGCTTTAGTTAATTCCAAAACTAGTAGCGCTGGCAGGATAAGATTGGAAAATGCAAAGTAATCATTAAGTTGTCATCTTAGCAGTAAGGAGAAGCTATCTCGCAAGGAAGTTCCCCAATAGATTTGCTTCAGGCAAAATCTAAAAGATAACAAATATGGGTCCACCCCACATATTAAAAGTAGAGTTTGAGCCCAAACTGATAGACATACCATTTTCTCTTTGATCATCCACATGATCTGAATTGGTAGGATGTTGTTCTTCAGAAGCATTCCTCTCTTTCTCCTCTTCTTCATCCTTTTCTTCTTCCTCCTCTTCTTCCTTCTCAACTTGCTCTCTGACCTTGCCATCTTCTTTCTCCTTCGTTTCCTCCTGACTCTCTTTGAAAACATGCTCCTTCTCATTGTCCAATTCCTCTGTCCCTGCAACTTCTTCAACTTCCTGGTGTGTCTGCTTAAGTACATCATCTTCCCTGATGTCATTGATGTGATTGTCTATTGTATCACTCCAAGGCAATCCTTCCACTTCATCAATCTCATTGCCCTCAAATCCTGCTATATTCTCCTTTTCATCATCAAGATCAACATCTCGAATCCTTGGCTCTCTCTCTTCCAAGCTATTCCTCTCCTCTTCTTTCAAAACATCCTGCTTATTCTGAAAAGACTTTTTTGCTTCGTGCTCAGCCAAAGAGGCCGTTGGCTTCTCATTGTGGGCCCCCTCTGATGGATCTGAGGGTCAAAAATAGGAGAAACAAACAGAAGATGGATAGAAAGCCATATTAAAACAGAATTACAAACTCCAAGTAAATCAATTCCACGTGTTCCTTTGGACGACATTATATATTTCTTACCTGCTTTTATTTAACTAGAGAGCAGCATATTTTCCCCCCAATCTACTATCTCAAGATTGTATTTCATGCTTTAAAGGTAGATCAGACTATTCTATTTCTAATTCTAATTCTATTCCATTCATATATGAGTTTAATATCCTAATATCCTACCTATAAATTGGAGTAAATGAAACTCAATATCACTGGGTTTTAGCCATAATTTAGAAAAGTATAAGATCTATTAAGTATAAGTTATATTCTTTGTTTTATCTTGTTTAAGGATTCCCAGGAAGATTTTTCAATGGATACTTTAGAAGTTATTCCCTGTTCTGATGCAAACAAAAGAATGTCTAGATAGAATTATTTTTAGAATACGGGATGAGATAAATATATCTGAAATGAATTCTTAAAGTCTCATTTTTCCAAAACTTTCACTTTGAAAAAAGTATCCTGGGACTCTAGATTTTTTTGTTACCACAGACTAACTTGTCTCTGCTCCTATAATTTCTTTAATTAAAGTTATTAGTTTACTACAAATATAAAACTAGATTAATTCCCACCAACCCTAGAAATCTTCATGTGCATTGACACAGCAGAGAATTTGTTGTTTAGTCACTAAGTCACATCCCATTCTTTGTAACCCCATGGACCACAGCATGCCCAACCCCCATCATCTGCTGACTCCCAGAATTTGTCCAAATTCATGTTCATTGAGTCAATGACACTATCTAACCAACCAAAGGGTTACTGTGTGAAATGTAACTCAGGAAGGTAGAATAGCTCAGGTATTTGCACTTCCTTGTTCTGATAGAACAGAATAATAGAGTTGGAAGGGATCTTGGAAGCCTTCTAGTCCAACACCCTGCTCAGGCAGGAAACCCTGTAACCAGGGATGGGATGCAAATATTTTTACTACCCGTTCTGTAGGCATGGCCAGGTGGGAGTGGCTATGTGGGCATGGCCATATGACTGGGTCAGAGTGGCTTCTTCTTCTTTTTTTTTTGCAGCACCACCCCCGCACTCTGTTTTTTCCCTCCTGGGCCTCAGGGAAGCCTCCTGCTAAGACAGTGAGGGGGATCCTGGCACAGTTTATCATCAGAACATCTGATCGTTGGGAGGAGAAAAAAAATACCATAAGGAGTGATGGGGTATGGCAGGGTGGGCAGAGGAGAATGCAGTCAGTGATGTTGTGCATGCGCGATAAGGACTGACTGGGCAGGGAGGGGAGGGGGGGTGGAGGGGGGGCAGCCAGGGGCACAATTTTCCAGTTCTCCGAACTGCATTGAATCATAACAACTGGTTCTACCAAACCTGTTCGAACCGGTAGAATCCCACCCTTACCTGTAACATGTCAGACAAGTGGCTGTCCAGTCCATTCTTAAAAGCCTCCAGTGATGGAGACCAATAGCTTCTGAAGGCAGACCATTCCACTGGTTAGTTGTCCTCACTGTTAGGAAATTTACCTTTAGTTCTGAGTTGCTTCTCTCCTTGCTTAGTTTCCATACATTACTTCTTGCCCACTTTCTGGTGCTTTGGAAAATAGGTTGAGTTCCTTTTTTATGGCAGCTCCTCAAATATTGGAACACTGCTATCATGTCACTCCTAAATCTTCTTTTCACTAAACTAGACATGCCCAATTCTTGTAACCGTTCTTCATATATTTTAGCCTCTAGACCCCTAGCCATCTTTGCTGCTCTTCTCTGCAGTCTTTCCAGCATTTTAACATCTTTTTTATAATTTGGTGACCAAAACTGGATCCAATATTCCAAATGTGGTCTTACTAAGGCACTATAAAACAGCACTAAGACTTCATGTGATGGTGATTCTATCAATTCTGTCAATATGGCCTAGGATTGCATTGTTTTTTTTAAATTGCTGCAGCACACAGCTGGCTATATTCCCCAGTTTTTGTTGACATTAACAGTAATTTTAAAGTGATTGCTATTGCTATACTTTGTTAACATTGCATATGTTCTTGTTTATATCCAGTACTGTGCTGGAGCTGGCTTATACCAGCTTGAAAAAGTCAGTTGTTAAATTTTCTTTTTTCCTATTTCCTTTTTTTCTTATTTTCCAAAGCACCAGAAGGTAAGACAATAAACAATGGATGGAAACTAATCAAGGAGAGAACCAACATAGAATTAAGGAGAAACTTCCTAACAATGATAACTATTAACTCGTGGAACAGATGGACTTCAGAAGTTGTGGGTGCTTCATTACTGGAGGTTTTTAAGAAAAGACTGGACAGTCACTTGTCTGAAATAATATAAGGTCTCATGCTTGAGCAGGGGGTTGGACTAGAACAGGAGTCTCCAACCTTTAAAACTTTAAGACTTATGGACTTCAATTCCCAGAGTTCCTCAGCCAGCAACAGCTTTTTTTTTTTTTTGGCTGACTGAGAAACTCTGGGAGTTGAAGTCCACAAGTCTTAAAGTTGCCAAGGTTGGAGACCTCTGGACCAGAAGACCTGCAAAGTCCCTTCCAATTCTGTTCTATTCTGATTCTGATATCTAGAATTTTGTGAGCTGGTTGAGAGCAAAGTAAAGCTACCATGCCTAATCAGCTCTTCTGCAGCTAGTGATCTGGCACAGCAGCAGTAAAAGAGCCAGCAATGCTGATTATTAAACATGTACCAGCACACCAGTGGTTATATTCCAAAAAGGAATTATTGTACAGTGCAATTCAGGCAGGAGAAATTTACACTTGGCTCTTAACATGATGTGTAGGTTGTCAATATTTGAAGTCATTTTTGCTCAACAAAGAGGCAGAAAAGAAGACTTTTAAGCAATATGGTATTTGTAGCTATTTGTGACAAAATTTTCCTTGTTGGTTAAGGTCAGAACCGCAGAAAGTTTTTAGATGATATCAAAATGTTTCCTTGCTGTGAACCAAGCAGTGCAGAGATGACCTGGTCACAGTTGTCACAGAGACCAATTTGGCTGTGAAGCAGGTGGTGTGTCCCAAGGCCATTTGAAATAACATCCACATTTACATTGCTTAGAAAGGATTATGTAGGGGTTATGCTGACATCAACCTCTTTCCGTGTTCCCATTGTCTTGGTTTTCAAGGACTTCAGAAAGCTCTTCTTCAAATCCACTGTTTTTCTTCTGCTGCTCTGTTCTTTCACTTGCTCCTGTTTGAGAAATGGGAAATAAGAACATAAATATTTTTTCAACACTTCTTTTGTCATCATCATCATCATCATCATCATCATCATCATCATCATCATCAATATATGCATAGTATGCACATATGCATACTATGCATTACAAATGCATAATATACTAAAAGTCAAACCTAAGGGTTCCAATATCCAATGTTCCAATTTCTAAGGCAACCACAAAAAAGAGGGAGTCAAGCTATTCTCCAAAGCACCTGAAGGCAGAACAAGAAGCAACGGATGGAAATTAATCAAAGAGAGAAGCAACTTAGAACTAGGGAAGCATTTCCTGACACTTAGAACAACGGAACAACTTTCCTCCAGAAGTTATGAATTCTTCAACATTGGAAGTTTTTAAGAAAAGATTGGACAATCATTTGTCTGAAATGATGTGGGGTTTCCTGTCTGAGCAGAGAGTTGGACCAACTCTGCAATTCTGTTATTCTGTGAAATCTCTCTGATTTAGTAATAGGGGAGCAGGAGAAAGAATAATTACAACTAGATGATAACTATGATAAATACTACCATAAAACCATGTGCACAGAATACCACATAGCCAGCTAACTTAACTATAACTTCAACTACAGTTACCATCCATGCTTTTTTCACCAACAATTCTCCTTTAATCATGATGAAAGTAACACTGCAATTTCTGATCAAGCTTCCTGGGAATGTGTGGATATATGTAGGTAGTCCTCACTTAACATTGATAGTTGGGGCTGGAGTTTCTGTTGTTAAATGATTTCATCATAAAATGCCATGTCATGTGATTGCTTAGTGATGGTGATCCAGGCAGTCCCAATTGTTGTTGTTGTTAAGCAAGGATCATAGATTGTTAGGGGGGAAGCTTACGTGAGTGCAGCTTGCCACTTTCTGCCAAATTCCAATGGGAAGTCAACACAAAGTTGCAAGTCCCAGTCATAGCAAGTCTTTTCTTAGATGGCTCGCAAGGTGGGGAGGTAAATGCTACCAAGTGCAGGAGGGCGAGTGGGGAGTAGGTGCTGTGGCACAATGCAAGTATGGGTGGGTTGGAGGTGAATGCTACAGCTTGACTTGAGTGCTACTGAGTGCAGATGGAGGGGTACTACAAGCAGGTGGGCACTATATCATGCAAGATCACCATAATCTTGTGCTGTGTAACATGACTTTCTGTGTAAAATGTGGCAGGAATGGGAGAGCATTATAGAGCAACTTGCAACTTGAACCCTGATGGCTTCCCCAGTGACTGGGTTTTGAGGCAGCTGTTATCCATTTTTATCATGACATCCAGCTCATAATTATCAGCATTTACTTACTTATTCATGTCGGATAGCATTTCAAAATGTATTATCAAAGGTTTTCCTGAAATCAAAGTACATTCTATCTACAGCTTTCCCAACATCCATTAAAATAGTTCTCTGAATATGACCTGAGGTTAATCTGACAAAATTTGTCCTTAACAAATCCATATTGTAATTGTAAATACTAAAAAGTGTTTACAATCTCCTTGTGATCTGCCCTACAATTTTATCAGGCATTGATGCTAACTTGATTTGCTGCATTTTCTATTTCCTCCTTTTGGAAAATATGGAAAATATTTTGTGGCATTCTCACATTATGTATAGACATAATCTTACCTGTATTGCATTAAAAAAAAATCCCATAATAGTAAGGAGTGTCCCCACACAAAAGGCACAAAATTCCAACATAATTGTACCTTGAACTGCAATATTTTGAAGCTCCCTAAGTAAGTTCTGATGGCGAAGGATGGAACGAATTCTTTCATCTGAAAGAACAGAAGGGCTATTATTTTAGTAGTAACAAATAGAGTTAGCACACAATGATTTTGCTTGTCATAGTTTCACTGTCAGACTAGTTACTTGAGTTCAACTTGTCTACACATTTTTCAAAAATGTAAAAGTGACTTTTGACATACATATTCTTAAAAATTTATTATTCAGTCTTGTTAACTTGTAAATAGTTTAAAACAAAATTGGAAAGAAAATGTACCTCCTTGGAGAATTTCTAGGCATTCTTGGCTGATTGAGAGTGGTTTTGGCTTTGCTACTGTATTAGAAATAACTTCAGCAATGCATGTCATCACCTAGAGAAACACAATATATTTGTATGGATTTTACATTTAAATTTTCCTTCGTGGTGTTATGTTTAATACATGAATTTTCCCCTTCATCATTCCTGTCCTGTTTTATCCCTGCAACAGTCTTGTGAAGTAGCATAGATTGGGAGCCACCTGGTTCCAGAGTCACAAAACTTCAAAGCTAATAAGGTTTTGAACCTGGTCTTCCTTTCTGCCATGCTGAATCCAAATCCATCATAAACATAATATTGTCCCACTAGAATGAAAATTCTGTGTGATTTCAATGAAGTGAAAACTCTGCATCATTTTTGCTATTTTTTCATAGTTGGAATTGCTATCCTTGGCATTAAAATTATGTTTTGTTTCCTTTTACATTATGGTGTAATGTACATTACTTTTTTTTTCATGTAGCTTTCTGCTTCCTATATTCTTCCTATTTTACTTAAGTTTGTGCTAAATTTGAACTGAGCAGGCTTTTAATAAAGAACATCAACAAACAGAAAGTTATGATAGAAAACTGTTCAGAGAGAACTAACCCTTATAAAGCACAACTATGGTTTTTTAAAATGACAAATATATTATTGGTATGATCTATGTCAGGTCAAGGTATAAACAGGTCTGGGTCACCAGCCAACAAATTATATCAATGGGATTAGACATTAAATAAATGCACAAACACAGTTGTAAAATGATATTCATCTGCTTTTAACTTTTCTCGTGGTTTTAAGGCTTTATTTTAAAGACACTGAACAAAAAGACCTATGAAATTTATACATATAAATGTGTGTGTGTGTCCTTTAGTAGAATCTTCCACCTGGTTTTCAGTTGGGGAAAGGTATTTTTCTTGATGTTCATGTACCACATATCTGCATCAAGAATTATTGGATTTGTTGCTTGAATTACTGGGTTTTCCTATGTACATCTCTATCTTGTCTGGAATGATTCAATTTATGTGTTTTTATCTATCAAAAACTCTTTCTAAAACTGTCAGCCCTTTGAAGTTGTCCAGATCAGAAAACAGATTAGAACTAAGTTTTGAGTCAAAGAGAGGCCATCCTGAATTTCTTCCTTTTTTTTCTGATTTTCTTTCTGATAATGTCTTCCCTTCCCAGGACTTAAAGAATGCTTCTGCCCTTTTTTATTTTTGTAACAGCTTCTGAATATTTCTCTCAAAGCCATCTCCATGGCTCTCTACAAAAATCCATTCAAGGAGAATATAACCTATCTGGGAATTATAAACAGAAAAGACAAGTATTGTATGGGTAGATATTTTTATCCTATAACTAACATCACATTCAAACCTCTGAACAATCCATTCAACAATTACACAGCTACTACCTTTCCTTGCCTATAAATCTCATTTTAGAAAGGTACTCTTGGATCTTATTGGTTAATATCCTTGAAAATTACTAATCCCATAGCTGAATCTTTTCAACAAGTTTCACATTAATATTTTTAAGATGTTCTAATGTCATCCAACTATATTGTGCAAATAATGAGGGAAACTTTCCTTTTTTTTTTCTCTTGCCAAAGCTATATCTACCCTGTCTTTCACTATGCTGGAGATTTAGGCCATTTTGTTCTGATTTGGGAATTGGCAAGTTCCCAAATTGGCAAGCAATTGGCAAGCAAATTTTCATGGCTAAGCATATGTTAAAACTTCATCAAAGAACTACACATGATAATAGAGTGCACAAGTATGTATGGGAGAGAAAATATGAAAGTTTTGATTGTCTTTCAAAGAGTGCTTCAAATTAAAGGAACAAAAGAATATCTGAAGAAGTGGGTATTTAAACAATTGATTATTCAGATGAATTATCTTTCCATCATTATGCATAGATAGATAATCAGTGCATGTGGAACACACAACAGTAAAACTGACCTAAAACATTAAAATAGCAAGCACCAAGAAATGCTAATTCATATTACATAAGCAAAACATTCTATTTTTAGAAATTAACCCCCATTCCATCAAGTAAACATGCATGTCAGGATTTCAAAAGTATTTCAGGTAAATATTGTGCAGTCATAAGAAAAGAACAAAAGGAATCAGCAAGCTATCGAGTAGGGAATTTTTATGTAACAAATAAAAAAAAATAGAATTATTGCCCTAAATTTGTCTTCTAATTTCAACACCAACAAAAAGAAGCTGGAGTCTTTCAAATTATTCCACAACAATAAACTTGATACAAAATCGAAGTGCCACATTCTGGGGGGCCAGCTTTGAACTTTTTCCTACTTACAGAAATGGTTCGTTTGTGTCTTTTGCTGAATTGCTTAATCGATTTGTGTGTTTTAAGTTGCAAGTTAATAGAACTTTATTTTAGAACTATTGAATAAATAACTTCTTATTCTCTCTCCCTCTCTCCCTCTCCCTCTGTCTTCCTATCTTTCTCTTCATCTATCTATAATATATATCCCAGTATCCCAGTATTCTTAAAAGCTTCCACACAGATCACTTTTCATTTTATCCCTGCATGACAACTATGGGAAGTTAGTTGACGTAAGAGAAAAGTGAAATAAAGTCACACTGTGTGTTTCCATAGCAGAGGATGCAGCTGAACTTGACCACCACCCCCAGTTCCATCCCAACACCTTAACTTCCACCCATTGAATAGACATGTGCAGCCCATGCCCTGTAGGCTGCATGTAGCCCTGGATAGTTAGTAATGCAGCCTCACAAGACATCATAAAATATATATTTTAAAGGAAGTTTGTTATTTATATACATTTAACTGTATTATATATTTATGTGTGGCCCAAGATAATTCCTCTTCACTCCGTGTAGCCCAGGCAAGCCAAAAGATTGGTCACCCATGCTGTAGAAACTTCATTTGTGGGGCTGCAGTTTGCTGTATTACATGAGAACTTAGGAGGATAGTGCTGATAATTTTTTGCTGTGGAAGTGGGGTGAATTTATAATCATATACTTGACCTTCTTACGTTATCAGCTATACTAGATGAGTAACAGTTGTTGGAAGGGCTGCTTCGAGAAGTCAACCTTGGATTAGAATTTGGCTATGTGTTTCAGCAAGAGACAGTATATGGCTGACCTTGTCTGGATTTAGAACCTAAGCTGGATGGGGCCTGTGTAATACTTGGAAATGGGATCACCAAGGACTTCCAAGCAGAGAAAGCAAAACATCCAAGGTGGCAAATAATTTCTCTCTCTGTGTGTGGTTGTGGCCACACATTCACAGAAATAGAACTCAACTCGATGGAATCTTTTCCTTTGTTTTTACAAAAGAACTCACTGATCTTCAAGTGCTTTTAAAAGAGAAATAGTGTTATTAGAAAACAACTTGTGACACGCTAAATGAACAGAGTGCTTTCCAATGGCACTGTCCTATAGCTGTTTTTCCTGTGAGCTTCAATAGGACTTTCCCCATGTAACAATTTATTGGATTGCATGGTTTTAGATTCCCAGTACTTTCATGTAATAGTCCACTACATTCTCATTTGCATGTAATTCATTGGATTTCTTGGTTTATACTGTATTTAATTGTTTTTAGAAGTCATTTGATTAAATTTGGACATTATAAAAAAAATATCCAATAGATTGTATAAGTATTAATTTTATATAAAAT
Organism: Laticauda colubrina; assembly: GCA_015471245.1. Classification (NCBI taxonomy): domain Eukaryota; kingdom Metazoa; phylum Chordata; class Lepidosauria; order Squamata; family Elapidae; genus Laticauda; species Laticauda colubrina. Next base: position 13,438,610 of record BLBF01000005.1, read on the forward strand.
TGTGGAATCATAGGGTTGGAAGGGACTTTGGGGGTCTTCTAGTCCAGCCCCTTGACCAAAGCAGGAGATCTTACACCATCCTGGACAAATCATTGTCCAAACTTTTCCTGAAAACCTCTAGTAATGGATCATCCACAATTCCAGCTGTTCCATTAATTGTTCTCATTGTCAGAAAAAATTTCCTTCCAGATTCAATCTCTCTTTTATTTTAATAGGTTTTCTGGCTCATGTGCTATTTTCCTCTCTGTGCTGTAGATTTGTAACCAAAATATATACAGCTGTAAGAAAGAAGAGTTTTCTTTTTCTGTGTGTACCTTATACTATTCTCTTTCCCTCTTAATCTTTTGCTTTTTCAGATCATTTTACATTTGACCAAACCTATACAAGATTGTGCAGCTAGCAACCATCTATTTCTAGTGCTTTCCTTTTATGAGGCAAAGGGTTACTTATATTTGGCCCATAATCCAGCAAAACCTGCTTAAACCCATTCACATTTAGTCTGCATACAGTATATCTGTCATATCATATAGTGGACTTTTATACAAATATTGTTCAGGTGCCATATTCTTTTATCTTTAGCAACCATATGCTATGGTATCCTATCTTTCTGGTAGTTTTCTATTTTCTCTTGCTGAATTCTATAGCACAGCATTTCTTTCCATAGTGCAACAGTTGAATTCAAGCCATGGACAATAGCTACAGATGGCATCATTAAAATGAAAGAAAATGCAGCACAGATTCAATTGCATATTGAAGCATATACTGTATATATAGAGAGGGCGGGATTTTGGGGCATTTTGGGAAAGTCATAAATGGCACAATAACAATGGCACAATATTATGTAATGTTTTGGGCTTCCAAATAAGATAGTAATCACAGAGATTTGAAATCTTCAATAGGACAGGCCTCCACAACAGCTGGTTGGACATGCTGACTTCTAAACCAAACTGCCCCTCAGGCTCTAGGCTGGCATAAACTGGATATAGTTGCAGAGTGCAGAGTTTTAACAATATTGGAAATTATAGTATGTTTGTAGAGATTAAGGATAATTAATATGGCAAAGAAGCTGGAAAAAGTTTCCTGTTTTTTTTTCATCAAGAAAATTGAGAGATCCTTTGTCACTAATGACATAAAAATGGGGGCAATAATTACATTTTCTGTTTAGGAAAATTAGAAGAGGGCAGCAATTTTGAAAATCCAGCATGTTAAAAAAATAATTGGCTCATCTGACTGTAATCTCTGGTTTGTTTATGGAAGCCACACACATACACGAGCCCCAAGTAGATATCAGACCCAGCATTGGAAACTTTGTGAGCTTCTAGAGGTCTCAGGATTTTTGGCCAACTTTAGGTGTTAATCTGGGACGAGCTTTCCTAATACAATATGCTTAGAGCCAGCCATATGCTTATCAATTTGCCCCTATGTCTATTCAATAAAAACCAGCCAATGCTCAGATCAAGCATTGGCAACCTGTATTTAGAAATGTATGGATTCATTTTCATGACTGGATTTACTTGTTCATGTGCAGTCTGATTTACAAGTGTGAAATAGCCTATGTGTCATGCCCCTGTCAGAAGAAATGGGGGAAGGGCAAAGTCCGGTTGGGCAGAGCAGGGAAGAGGTAGAACAAGGGAGAGGGAATTCAGAGGAAGACCCAGGCCCACCCCCTCTTCATCCTAGGGCACTCAGGGAGAAACGGAGAAGGGAGTAACATGAGTTGAGTGGCTTTTGGGGAGGAAAGGCCCCTGATTCCCTTTATTAGCTGCAGCTGGGAACACAGTGTATAAAAGAGGAAGCTGCACACAGCAAGTTGTTGGGAGCAAACTTTAATTTATCTGGTATTGTTGTGGCTTGCCTGTGTTCCTGGCATCTTCCCACCTACATGAGTTTTGCTGTGCTTTCAAGTCTGAAATTGCTTCTCCTGCCCTGTCAAATTAATTACTTCAGCTTGGTTTGTTTGGATTTTTAGTTACAGTTTGTGTGTACCTTGTTTTGGATTGAATTTTCTACAGTTAAAGGCTGTTCCTGGGAGAGTTTTTCCCCAGCCAAAGGTAACCTGGACACTGGGGGCAAAGTGGGAGATAATAAAGGGACTCTTCTTGCTTATTTGACTATGTTGCCTTTGTGCCATGCCCCGGATCATAACACTATGTATTAATTTCTCAATTTCATAAATGACAGAAATATACTGTTCATCCAATTTGCCACACAGTGGAAAAAATATTATATATATATATATACATACACACACACCACTGTGGCTGAGTTCACATATTGTGTTAAGATATAAAACACAGTTTAGACATAATACAGTGTTTGAGTTCATCATGGTAAGCTATACCAGACCATCACATTGTGGTTTCATCCAATCTCTGAACCCAACCCCTCTATCCAGAAAGTTTGAAAGCATGAAATTGGACATCTAATTCATGGACATGTAAAGATGCCATACCAAAAAATAAAACATTCCACTTAGTCGGCAACATGTTGTTCAATTCACACAAGCCTGATATACTTATGTGTATCACATGTGTATTATATGTGATACACATACATGTGACTTTCTCAATCAAAGGTATCTTGATATGTACCCCAGAATATTGCATGAAAAAGAAATGTTATGGATAACTTGACAGGATGAATGAATACATTCCAAAGATGTCAGTACCAACTTGAGTTCAGAGGCAACTATTTTCCTTTTATCCAAACATATCATGTATCCAAATAATTCTCCAAATCCAGATTTGGTAATTATGTCTCATGACCACTCTGCATACACCATGTATGCTTTCAGTTATCAGGAGCTTACTGTTCCTTTATGTTACCTGCATAATATAAATATGTATGTATATTTTCCTTTGGTTCTTCCTTTTGATTTATATTGCCTCTTTCGTATCTGGTGCCTCTTACTGACTACTTTCATTATGCTGCCAGCAACTCTTAAGTTTTTAAAAAGCAACAGGCTACATCTAGCTGACAATGAACTTACACAGGATATATATGAAAAGCTAATCCATTAAACTTTCATATTTTAAAGAAAAGCATCTATAATGTTCCTGAAAGCTGAAAAAAATTCCCATTGTATTATTTGGTCATGCATGTTAACAGGACCAAAAATATAACAAATAAACCATTTATCTATAGTTTCATTTCAAACATTCTAGAGCACAAACCTGATTTTATGACTATATATTTGCATACATTTTTTATTTCTTCATGAATGCACTTGCAATTAGACATGGAATTTAAAGTATTTATTGCAGTTACTCTTCATGGACAGATCTACAAAACTTGTATATATACTTGAAAATTTAATGTGTGAAAAGATTTAGCAATTCATTGTTATTTCAAGAAGTTTTAAAAATGATAAATTGTACATTTATAGATTTGAACATACATACCAATAATATATAACAACATTCCTGCTTAAAATCTCTTTTTTTTTTTAACTCACCTTGGTGTCATCTTGAATTGTTGGATTTGTTACTGGAAGGGAAATTACTAAGAATGAGAGAAGAGAAAGGATGACTTTAATATTTCACATTCTCTATAGCATTTCCAATCGGAATGCATCATAGATATGGGGTGTGCAGAAAATCAATAAAGAGATACACAAGAGACTATAAACCAGACCAACAGTATATAAAACGAGCATCATAAATTTGCTAATCTTTTGCATTTTAAAAATAGTTGCTACTAAAAAAAGAATGGATGAATTGAGCTGATGGTTTTGTGGAGGATTCAATCTGCAATCAGTTGAGACGGATTAGTGAATGGAATCATTGTTTGTAAGAGCACTACATGGCATTCAAAAACACAAGTAGAGGGGGAGCTGAGAAGGATGAACATTTCATAAGACTGAAGATTAGAATTGCGATTTCTTTTGGTTCTTCAAATAAAACTCTTTGCCAACAGCGTTTGGCTGTTTTGGAACATTAAAATGTTTGAGTAAAAAAAGGATGTCTATGGAGATTCCCAGTCATATCAGGTCATGGTTGTCCCAAAGGTGCTTTTTCAAGAGGTAACTTGGCCTTTCTGTTTTTTCTTTGAAGACATTTCGCTTCTCATCCAAGCTTCTTGGATGAGAAGCAAAACATCTTCAAAGACAAACCAACTGCCTCTTGAAAAAGCACCTTTGGGACAAATAAAAAGGAACTTGACATTCTTGACAAGATCCTGCTGTCACTGGCAACAGTCGAATGAAGTCGCTCGATTTCCTACCGCTGACTTCTTCTTCTTCATCATCATCATCATCATCATCATCATCATCATCATCATCATCATCATCATCATCATCATCATCATCATCATCGCAAGGCAGGCCGCCTCGTTCCAGTAGGCGCTGGACGGCACAACGTGGCGCCCACCAGAGCATTGGCTCTTGGAGGCAATGGCCGCCGCGGCTCTGTCCTTGGTGCTGAAAAGGGCAGCCGAAAGAGGAGAAGCGCCTCCGCGCAAGTCCCCCCACCTGCCTCCTGAGCTTACCTGGGGCGACGAGGAGGAAGGCTGCGAAAAACGCCGCGCGAGTCATTCCGCTGGCAGGAGGGACTGCGGGGTGAAGGGTGGGGCCGTCCGGCTGCCCTTCTTGGCTTTGCCGGCGGGGCAAAAAGATGGGAGTGGCGCCCGGTTTGTCAGAAGCGACAGGCGCTGACCTTGACCGAAATAGATTGTCCCCTGTCCTTCTTGCCCGTCCCAAGATCCTCTGCCTTCTGGAAAGCGGTTGCCGACAATCCCCGACCAAGCACTGCAGCCGCAACCTGGCTTATATATTCGGCCCCCTCTCCTCCGGAAACGGCGTCAGGAGGAAGCTCACTGCCCCTCCCAGGAAGGCCCCCTCCAATCGCTTCTCTGCGGGGGATTGCAGAGCCAGGATGAGGTGAAACCGTCCCTTCGCCTGATCACCTAAGCAAAGGACAAGGCGGGCCCCGGTAGCTAGTAGAGCCTCGCATCTGGACGAAGGGAGCTAGCAGCGCCTCGCATCCAACAGCATGTTCGACCGCTCGCTTTCTGCGCTTTATGAGGCGCGCAGGTATTTCTTCCCATGTGGATCTTCTCTGGTGCTGGACAAGATCGGGGAGTGAAGGCGAAGCCCATCACACTGGGAAACACGTCAGGGAAGACAGGATGTCTTCTGAAGCATCTTCAGGATCCTGGGCTTGATACTTTTTAGGAGGACAATTTGGTGCAGTGAACGGCTGACCCAGGGGTGGGAGAGCTGTCTTCCCAACCTGCGAAGGAGGCGCCTTATCTTCTACACATATGGGAGCTTTTGATCGTTAGGAACTAATTGTGTCAAGTCATTGATAGAAATAATCAATTCAAATGCAGTTACTAATCCAATTGGCATTTCATCTTGACTCGTTCAGGAAGCAGTGATCTGAAACTAATTTGGGCTCTTCTTTCTTGTAAAATTGCTTCTTCTGAACTCCATAAAGTTCCTCTAAGAAGAACATTCAACTGAAGCACCATTATCGCCCAGGCTTAATTTAGTTTATCATTACTTAGTTAATGCAATAATATCAGTCACTCAGCAAAGTAGGCCCCCAACTTTAATTCTGCACAATATTGCCATTAGAGCCACAAAATAGGAAGTACTTGTTTCCACCAACAGAACATGGAAGATATCCATTGGAGCAGCATCTTGCTTGAAGAATAGTTCAGACAAGCATGCTTATTGGGTTATTCTTGATTTGTTTTCAACCATTATGTGCTCTCTCATTATGTCCCCCTCCCCCCATCAAATCAATGTCAGATATGATACCACTCTTAACAATCAAGCAACAATAAAAACAATAACAACCAGTATTTTGATTTTGTCCCTGATCAAATTCATCTTTTGTTTTCTACCCAATATCCAGCTTTTAAGTGCATTTTTAGTCTTGAAATTGTCCTCTTGCTGCTCCCTGTCCTGTCTTGTCCATAAATATGATGGTCTTATTTTTGATCCCTTATTCAAGTCATGTATAAAAATATGTATTAAACATGTATACAACCCAAAAAAGGAGTTTTGTTAAATCACCCAACAAAGCAAACAATCTTTAACAATGCTTAAATAAACCAATTACAGTACTCTTCCAACTGGCTATGGTGATTGATTACTATTACTGTTATATTCATTTTATTAAGTAGGAGTCCATTTTAACTGACCTGAAAATTGATCTGTTGTTCAAACAATCATGGCTGGGATATCTTGTTCCCACATATACAGTATTTAATGTGCTTATCTTTGCACAGTACTGTTGGAAACTTAGGTGCGTGAAATCTGATGTTGCAACAGCTGTTATGCTGTCTTGTTCTTGATCTGTAAGCAAACAAAACCTGAGGGTTTTTCATTAAAATAAGTGTTCCTTACAATTCAATCAAGGGCTAGTCAATGGGCCAGTAAATTAAGGTAGCTTACTTATTTAAAATGTGAATATGAGTTGTTTAGAAATTGAAGTATTATGTAGCAAAGCTAGGGTGGTTAACATAAATATTATTTTATTATAAATAATATTTTATTATAAAGTTGCAGGCTTTGTCTTTTTTCATATTTCAGGCATTGTTAAAAATTATCAGGGATTGCTGTTGGAAAGGACAATAACTCAGAGTGGTACATATACTTTATATGACAAAAGTTACAAATTTGGTCTTATTGCATATCCAAAAGCCAGTTTTTAATTATGTTACATAAAATCTTATGCACACACATACATGTACTGAGAGAAAATTTTCAGAGTTCATTTATGTGCAGGAACTATCTCCTAGGATTCCATTTCTTTAATCTTCATATCCGCTTACTTAAACATTATGAGAATGAGATCATGCTAATCATTTCAAGGGTCTGTAAGTGGATGAAAATCAGGCTACGATGCCTTTCTTACAATGTTATATTTCTCCAACTAATAATGAAAGAAATTTTCAGTTCTTATAAATCTATCAAAGTGATATCAAGCATTCTAGAAGTTTGAACATATTTCCACTGGTCAGAATATATTGTTTGCAAACTTTAGGCTTTATTTAATTAACAATTGTTATCAGCATTAGGAGGCTTTCAAAGAAAAATGCAACTTAACTAAAGCTGAATAGGTCAGTTCGTACTGTTAGTGAAATGTTATATCTTTACACCTTTAAACCTGAAGTGCTGCACCACTTTAACATGCCCAGTATATGTGGCCCAAACTGGGGTTGAGTTTGATTTTTGCTCCTGTTTCAGACACTATGAAATGCTAAACAGACTGTTAGAGTTGGACACTAGCAAGTCTGGTTGCAACATGCCACACTAACCAGTATTGATTTATTATTGATTGTTTTTGCGCTAAGTCATGCTTTGCTTGTTGGACAGATATTCTCATATATGTGCCTGGGGCTTTTTCCTGCATGATTCAAAACTCTGAAAAAGCAGTCCACTGTAGACCATTTATAAGCAGCAATGATTGAAAGATTATATGCTATCAAGCTCATGACAGCTCTTAGAAACTACAAAGATTCTCTCAAGGAAAATCTATCCCCAATCTGGTCCTTCAAGGTCTGCCAATAGTGCACATATCACCCTAATGTAATTGCTATGAGAAAGTAATTCTCTTACAGATGTGTGAGGGCTACCTATCTTGGCATTCCAATACTCAGAGTCTCTTGCGGTATAGTGGCTAGAGCAAAACATCATCATCTCCTGGAATTGTAACTCTGGGGAAGACAAATGCTTTTACAGCTGTAGATAGGGGTGGGATTCTACCAGTTTGGACTGGTTCTATAGAACCAGTTGTTATGATTCTACTCAGTTTGGGTAACCAGCAAACTGTGCCCCTGGCTGGCCCTGCCCCTCTGCACCCACTCCTCCCCACCCAGTCAGTCTTTTTCTCAAATGTGCAACATTGCGCGCATGCCCGACATTGCTGACTGCATTCCTCCTCGCCCAGTCACTCCTTAAGGTATTTTTCCCCCTCCTGAAGATCAGCTGTTCCTATGATCAGCTGTGCTGGGATCCCCCTGACTGTCTTACTGCTTCGCCCAGGAGGCTTCCCTGAGGCCATTTTTCCCCTTCCTGGGCCCCAGGGAAGCCTTCTGGGAGCAAAAACACCCTCCAGGAGGCTTCCCTGAGGCCCAGAAGGCCCAAAAAATGGGAGGAGGAGGGGTGCTTCAAAAAAAGCCATGCCCACCCAGTCACATGGCCATGCCCACCTAGCCACGCCCACAGAACCAGTTGTTTCAAAATTTGACTCCCACCCCTGGCTATAGGCTTGTTACATACTATTGTACTTATTGCTAATGTATAAATTTGGAGGGTTTTCTCCCCCCCCCCAACCACATATTGATGATCTCAATTTTGGTCACAACCTAAAAAAACATTTGTAATAATAATGGAACTAGAGTTCTGTCAAGCCAACCATGTGATGTACCTCTATACTGAATAACTGTCCTTTTTCTATGCAATACTGTAGAATAAGTCTGTCAAACCACAAGTTGAGCCCACCTCATTGATCTTTTGGCAACGAGTGCTGAAATGTGTACCTTGTATTCTTGAAGAAAATGCTCTAGGAGAAAACTTGAAGCCAGATTGGAATGAGCTGCTAAGTACAGCAGTCCCTATCATAAATCTTTACCATTTGAAATTGTGCCCAAAATAGAGCAACACTGTTAAATGATGGTGAGCTGTAACCTTGTTTGTCCTTGTAAGAGGGGCCCTCAGTTCACTTTAATTACAGTAAGTGTTGATGTAATGGTTAAGGAAGAAATTGAAGGCATATGATATCCATGCTCAGAAGAAATAACATTCAACAGTCAGTCTAGTGAGACTATTATCTTTTATCCAGCCAAGGATGAGGAAGAATATTCATATCTCTTTGTTAAATCAACAAATAAAAAAGGACCATGAGAGGTTTGTATCCTTTGATGCATGATAAAATCAGTATTAAAAATGCCAGATGCCCTACAATTTAATTTATCAAAGTGGTTTAGAGGATATGTTTGGATGAATGAAGGTGTGTTTGTTTGTTAGGAAAAGGCTTTGCAGCTTCCGTGATGAAGTTTGCACGCCACTCTCAAACCTGATTGCACAATGTGAGCAAATGTTTATTCTTAACCATAGCTTAAGGATATGATTTATTTTTTGGCCAAAGTGAAGCCCAGTTTGTGTTGGCCAAATAAGAACAGAATATAGAATATTTTCCATGGAAAATATAGAAAAAAAAACAACATCCCCACCATACTGACAGGGCAAGCTACTGTATGTAAAACAGGGAGCAAACCCCACTCCTTTCTATACTGGAGATATTACTTAACCTGATAACAAAATACCTGCAAGCAAACTACCAAGCTCAGAGAGCATCAAGGACTCCATAAAGTCCATTTAGCTAGATTTCATTTTCTAAGGACCATAATCTGCAGAGAGAATGGTGAACAGAAAGTTTTTAGAATGCCCTGTCAGATTTTATTGGCCTTTAACTCCATAATCCCCATATACATATTGGCTATTTATTTATTCATAAAATTTATTGGCCACCATTGGGCATCTCTGGGCAGCTTATAATCATAACTACAGATGGAAACTGGAATCCATCAATATCTGGAGAGTCACAACTTTTCCTACCTTGGTTTTAAAGGCAGAAATATTAATACTGCTAAGGGAATTGTGTCACATGTTTCTATCCCTCAGGACCTCAAAAGTAGAGATGTTCCATTATTTTTCTCCAATTGTTGTGGTTTGCCGGCAGCCGATGCAGACGGCAGAGGAATCGGACAGTGACGAAGAAAGGGGACCAGTCGGGGAGTCTGGGGAGGACTTAGATGGTAGTGCTGTGTGCAATGCAGGGATGGGGCCAGGACCATCTGGGAGTGGGGTGCTATCTTCGGGGCCTTTAGAGTCTGTCAGCAGGGGAGCCTGTTCCCAGTGTGCGTGTGCACAGAGCTGCTAGAAAGCGAGAGCAGTTGAAACAGAAGGGGTGACTCAGGAGTAAGGCTGGGAGGTGATTGCCCCTCCCATAAGGTATAAAAGTCAGACCTCAATGACAAAACCTTTGCAGGAAGCAAAGTAGTTCAATAGATTCCGAGTCCTCCTTGAAGCTCTTTATATTCTGGTTGGTTTTTTATTCGGTTGGTTTCTGTTATAATCAATCGGATACTTGTTTTTGGCAGCATTCCACAGCACTGAAAGGCATGTGCTTATCTTGGGGAACTGTTTAAGATTAGTTCTGGCTGGGAATGAAAGTAATTCCCAGCATTGCAATAAAATAGGTTTTGCTTTTAAAACTAATTTGTGTTTAATTACATTTGACGAAGCTTGGGTCAGAACACCAATCCTCTTGTTCCAATCTTGCTTACCAGATGTACTATAGACATCTGGATTTGGAAAAAAAAAAGCAGGAAAAAACATTGTCAACAAACAAACAAGAGACAAATGTTGCTATTTGTTGAAAGATCATGCAGATAGGGAGGCATCTGCAAAGGGTGTGTAGATAAAGTGCTCAAGATGGTGGCAACTTTGCTTCCTTTTTATATTAGAATGGGACAACTTGACAGAGCCAACTTGCCATGGCCAATTCGTCACAGCCAATTCGCCATAGTCAACTCATTGCAGGACAACTCACCATGGCCAACTTGCCATAGGACAGCACACTGTGAGACAATTCAACAATTCAATTTAATTATTTAAAATAGTTAAAAATGTTTTAGTTTATCATTCAAATTTCATTTTATCCCTCCTTTGGCATCCTTTCTTTAATCATTCTATTCCACTATTTCTTTGATATTAGTGTAACTCTTGCCTGTGGCAAGTTGGCTGTGGCGAATTGCCCATAGTGAATTGGCTGTGGCAAGTTGGCTATGGTGAGTTGTCAGAGACCACATTTTGATATGAGACACTTAAGAAAAAGGTGGGACTTCCTTGATGGAAAAATTAATTGAAGGATCAAAATGGAGGCTAAGAGACTGTCTCTATTTTCCTTCCTTCGAGACCTATGCAAACTCCAGCTTCTTCCTCCCATCAGACTCAGAAAGGATGAAGTACCCAAGACAAAAAAAGAAGATGCCTCCTTCTCCCCCTCATGCTGTAGAGTAACCTGTAAATAAAGAAATTACAAGACAGCAACCAAGCAAAACCTGCAAGTATCCCACTCCCAACCAAGAATATGCACTCAAGTATTTCAACTTTCCATCTCTTTAGCAACTGACTTCATTTTTTGGCTAATTTACATGGGACATTGGGACAAGAACATGTCTGCTGTTTCCCAACAACTGCAAGTGAATCAGAGCCCTAGGACTTTCTGGCTCACAATCTATATTTTCTACAAAAGTACTCACCTTCCTTTGTTCAGGGTTCCTCTTTCTAGTGAAGCTGGGACCCAACTATCTTTGAATAAATATTTGTATGCCATACTCACTGGAGTGGGATGGAAAGTCAGGGGAGACCTTTGTACTCAATGTATTTGATCCAGCTGGATATAGGAAAGCCAACTCCAGATCAAACTTATTAGCATAAATTTCCCCAGCTTGTTTGCACTAGCAACGATAGCCTGATCCTGCATATTTATCCAAGTTCATAAATAAAACACTAGAAGAAATTCTTAAAATCAGTCTTAATCTCTATTCTGTATTTATATCTTATTAGGACATGAATTTGTTATGTAAAGTATTTATATTTCCCTTTTCAGTTAGAATTCCCAAGATACCTAATAATGCCAAATATGAAATAATTGATATGCATTTAGCAAAACCAAATAAATATGTGCTTTAGCATGCAAGGTGAAGTCATCTGTAGAGGAAGGAAAATTTAGCAGCACTTTGCTTGACGTAGAAAGAGTCATTTGAAGTAGAAAGCAAGGTAATTTTGGCAGCATTGAAGACCAAGTTTAGGAAGTTAAGAATGAAGAAATGAAATTGTAGCACTGGACAGTAACGTGCTAATCATGCATCCAATTCTCCATCTGTGTATGATCCTAATTGGGTACCCGATTAAGATTAAGAGAAAGTACAAGGATTGGAAAATTTAGAATATTATTCAGAAGAGACGAATATGGTACACTACCTTGCAACGATATCATTTTCCCCCCCATTGTAGCTAGGCACCTTTTCTGCCTGTGTTATAAAGATGTATTCCAGGGGGAGGATGAAGCAGAATCTAATAATACATTTATCCATTCTGAAACTTTTCCATTCTCCTCTGAGTTTAATTAATTGGATCCATTTTCTTTGGAGGCCTTATACATGGGATGCTTCTCTCAGCTACCACTACATTAGCACCATAAAACAGCCAATATACAAAAAAAAACACTTCAACCCTAGGCCTATTTAAAAAAGATTGCTACAGCTTTTGAAATTTTGAAAGGAGGTTCCATGCAAGCGCTTATGTCCCCTGACCATAAAACAGTCATACTCACTGTTTTTTGTGATGTAACAAAGTAGCAAAAGGGTACAGCTCAGAATTTTGTTTGTTTGTTTCCAAGGAGGATGCTGATTCTACTATTCATCTAATTTACCAGCTGTTTTGATTACCGCTCTAATGCATGGGAAATATTTTAAATATTTTAAACTGTCTGTCTAATAGTCTAATAACTATTGTGATTGCAAACTGTTGATGGTCACATTTCACATAGACTTGACCAATGGAAATGGATGACTCTTTCACAATGCAAATGTGTGCAATTTGTAGCCTCATTTGTAAATATCAGTGGAGGCAAAATGACTGAATATGCAGACATCTTAGCTCATTGTTGCTTAAAAGAGTTGTGATGGAAGTCATTTTTCATGGTTATTCAAAAAGGAAAGGAAAGGAAAAGAAATATATAAATAAATGACAACATGTACAAACAGTTTCAGTTAACTTATCGCCTTCTCTTAAAATCAGTAAGTGATCTTTTCTTCCCACATCTCATCTCTTATCTATAAACAGGCCTTAAAATATCATAATTTCAGTCCTGATCAGCAAAAGTCCACAAAGGGTTATCAGAGACAACAATAAATCCATTTCAAACATTGATCAAATAAACCAACTTTAAATTTCTTCCTTTTACTTTTAACAATCTTGCTCTTTAATCTCTTTAAGGAAGGTAAGTAAATGAATTTGATTTCTTTTCATTTTCTTTATCCCTTTTCATAAAATTATTCAAGTTTTAACAAGCTTCTTTTGTAAACCCAATATAGAGAAATTATCCACATTACTGTTTTGGTTTGTTATTTGAACATCCCTTCATATCAAATATCTTTATTACAATCTTTGACCATTTTTTACAGTTAAAACAGAAACAGTTTAATACAATTCGTTATTTGGAAATGAAAAGAATAGGACAATAAAATGATATATCTAATTCTTCTTCATCAGAATACCATCTCCAAAGGTGAATTGACTGACAATTGTCTGAAGCATTTTTCCATAGATTTTGAATATAACAACTCAGTTCCTAAGGAACGATCTGTACAAATTGATGAAATTTGAATTTAATTTTTGCTAAATATTGAAGGAAGCTCATTCATTGCTGTAAAACCTGTTTATCTAAAGCAGGGGTGTCAAACTGGCAGCCCATGTGTTGAATGCGTCATGACCAGGCCAGCCCCACCCCAGCCCCATGAAGGGAAAAAACATAATACATCACATGATGTCAACATGACACCCATGATTTAAAGATTCCTAAAAGCTAAAAAACAATTAACAAACAATTTCCAAAAGTGATTGCAAAAGGAAGGATGAAAACCAGAGGTGATACTCAGCAAGTTTTGACCAGTTCTGGAGAACTGATAGTGGAAAGTTTGAATAGTCTGCAGAACTGGCAAATACCACTTCTGAGTAGAAATTTTATAGTATATGTCAGGTGTGCCTCCATTCAAAATCCAAGAAATAAATCCTTAGACTCCATTAAGCCAGTAAGCCATGCCCACCAAGCCATGCCCACAAACCGATAGTAAAAAAAAAATTGAATCCCACACTGATGCGAACCTTTTATACTTTTGATGGCACCAACTGTGGCTTAGGCAAAAATGACTTTTCTTTATCTGAGGACCTAGATTGTTGACTCTGTAAACTGCTTAGAGAGGACTGTAAAGCACTGTGAAGCAGTAGATAAGTCTAAGTGCTCTTGCTCTGGCTATCTCCCAGAGCTTTAAACCCACCAGAGATTGTTGTCTTGTGGTCTCCTTGTGAGAAGCAACTATATGGAGCACTTGTGGGGAATCTCAAGTCCTCTCTTTGTCCAGAGAGGAATTATGAAGAGCTGAACTACTTGCCAGCTTTTTATTTTGCTAGAGTTGCCAGTTTTAATTTTAGCAGAATCATCTTCAGTTTGACATTTCTTCCCCAAAAGCTCATTTTGGCACTAGGTCTTGTGATTTCTTACCCTTGCCTGGAGTGATGTAGAGTGCAGTAGATATTTTGAATAAGGTATTTGTTATGAGGAGACACATAATTTCTTTTAAGTAACATGTCTGATAAAGCAGACATGCCTGATGTCATTAGATAAATTGGCTAGCCTTGCCAAAACCAAGCTGAATGAGTGATCAGTGTTACTGAAAGATGACATTAGCACAAATGAAAATTGACAAACCAATGACAGTAGAGAAGCAAAATGCATACTTTTAAAAGCATCCTGGCATCTTAACATGAATAAAACATCAGAAATGTTTAGTTGAGAAAGAAAAAGAATGAATGAATGAATGCAGAATGAAGGTAACTGTACAAGCTGCTTCTTTGCGGCTGTCTAGAAAAAACAGTGCAAAGAAGGGACCATAGTTAACGCTCCCCATAAATCCAACAGGGTCATTTCAGTGGAAGATGCTGTGTACAGATCAAATCAACTTCTGAGTGTTAGGTGATGACTAGACTAAGAAGCCAATATCATATAGGGCAGGTATATGCAGAGATTCTTTTTAATGTTTTCTCTGCGTCTGTTGTAGCTGATTGCTGATTGTATGGAGCAGGGGCGTCAAACTCACGATACAACGTGATGTATCACAACATTTTCCCATTTGCTAAAACAGGGGTAGGCGTGGCCAGCGTATGATGCATCTGGCCCATGGGCCATGAGTTTGACACCCCGGAATAGAGAAACAGTACAGTTTCTCTAAAGCCATTTCTTTGACTCCCTATACCTGAGGCAGCTACATGACTTACCAATGAGCTCTTGAATCAACTTCAAGCTGTCACTTTTATCAAAGACCACCAACAATTTGTGATGAGAATACTTGATGCTTTGCCTTTGCTGTTACAAACTTGGTAGCGTTCTCAGGTAATCAGAAAAAGTCTGGTATGTTTGTGTTGTAAGTAGATATCATATTATGGTTAGGCACACACAGATATGTACTATAGAAAACTCTCCTCCCTGAACTTTGTGAAGTGTTTACTTATGCATCTTCTAAGCAGAATTTCCATGAAAAAAGTCTTGGTTTTCCTTGTCCCATCTTCCTTGGACATTTCATTACAATCTGGAACCTACAACTGCAATATACTGTTGATTAAATATGTTAATTAAAATGTTTTTAAACATATCCTAGTTAACTAAACAACAGTGTGTTCCTATTTTTTTTAAAGTATTGTTTTAAACTTATAGGGTTGGAAGGTTGGAATTTTTCTAGTCCTACCATCTGCCTAGGACAGGATTCTCCATTGTTGGATTCCCAGACAAATGGCTGTCCAATCTTTCATTCAACAGTTCCCCGATGGAGCATCAAGCTGTTGAGGAATCTGAATGTGGATGGTATCTATGACTAACAAAACACTATACTGGTGTTTTTTTTAGTACATGTAAGATACGTAGACTTCAACTCTTGGAGCTCAGGAATTGAATTTAATGCACGTACTGTAATTTTCCTCAGAAGTCCACACATCTTAGTTGTCAAGGTATACTATGCTGGTGTGAGTCCAGTGCTTAAATTCTTAGATGTGAATCATCCCAATTCAGTATTCTATAGTAATTTACAATATAGTGCTCACTTCTATGAAACATACATGGAATCAAACCATGTAATATGGTTTAAATGATAACAAGCAAAGTGTCAGACCTTGCTTACGAGAGTTATATCTTGTTTTTCATATCTTCTACCATCCAATTGCTCATAGAATATATTGGATTCCAAGGCAGTGTCACCTCCATGCATCACAAATGTATCTTTAGCAAGACATCCACATTATATTTCCAGTATCTTGTCATTCAAGCAATTTGAGATCAACTCAAGCATATAATTCTCATTTTAAATAAACATGAACAGGTGTTTTTGGAACTCTGTTCTTTCCATAAGTATGACAAATCTAATTTTTTTTTTGTTCAAATCAATTTTATTTCTCTGTTAATCCAAAATTTCAATTTCCTTTTCACTATATTTTAAAGGAGTTGTGTAACAGTGGATAATCCTTAATGGGTATTTTTTATTATTTCCTGGACCATGAAGTGAGATTCTTGTCAGCAACACATCTGCTTTCAATATCCTAGTTACAGCATATAAATGATATATGATGACTAAACAAAGGGGACATCCAATTAAATTGCCACTGCTTCTTGCTTTAAAAACATGCATGAGATTAATTGATTTATGTGAAAATTAGCACAAGGACTGAGTTTTAATAAGCTGGCAAAGTAACCTTAGCTGTTTGAACTGAGACTTTAATCAAGAAAGGTTTACTGAGTAAGCTTATATGATAATATAATATGATATACATGGTAATAATATGATATATAAGGTAAGGATTTGCTCTAGTTTATGGTAAGCAAACAAAATATGGACAGGGACACAACTAACACAATGGGCAGAAGGCATCTCTCAGAGTTAAATCTGATGAATATGACATTAACCATAATTTCCTGGGGAAGTTTGATTATTTCTGGATCATATACATGTGTGTGTGTGTGTTTGATTTAAATGATTTATTTATTTAATTATTTAACACTAATTTATATTACTTTCTGCCCAAAATTTGACTGCATTCATTGGGTTTTTCTGAGAAGAGGAAGGAAAAGGAGAATCCTCCAATAGTGCCAATGAAAGGGCTGGGAAGGGAACAAATTTCTAATGACCAATGACCAGGAGTAACCAACTGAACTCCGCCTAGAAGTATTTATCATGCACTTTGAACTCCAGAGCTCAAAGAATAACTATTCAGGCAGTTAAATGAGTCTCTATCAGTGGTGGGATTCAAAATTTTTTACTACCGGTTCTGTGGTTCTGGCTTGGTGGACATGGCAGGGGAAGGATACTGTAAAATCTCCAGTCAGAGGTGGAATTTGCCGGTTCTCCGAACTTCTCAAAATTTCCGCTACCGGCTCTCCAGAACTAGTCAGAACCTGCTGAATACAACCTCTGATCTCTATCCATTTCTATGACAATGAACACAGGAAATATCCAGAGGAACATAATGGGCCAGCAACAATTCCACTGGGCCAGCATGCTGGTTATCCTCTTTGAATGACACCTAATTGGTTGTAATGTGTAAGTGTTGCATGGATGTGGGATTCTTGAAAAAAACTTATGTATTGAATAAGAACTTGGTGCTGACTCTAATAAGTTTTGCTTAGCAAAATGCAGCTTCTGCATTAGAATAATCCTTTTTCCTATATTTGACCCAGTGATTAAGGCAATGTCACACTGCCCAACGGATGCAAAAAGGACACAATGGACGAGCAAAATGTTCCATCCGTTGTTATCCGCTCTCAAAAGGGGCAAAAATTTGCATAAGCAGAGCGGATAACACGGAAAGTAACGGACGTGGGGAGGACGCAGAGCAGATGTATAGAGGATGCGTAGAGGATGCAGAGCGGATGCAGAGCGGATGAGCTGCATCCGCTTTCATCCTTTCTCCATCCGTGCTACTAACGCTGCGCGTCTGTTCTGCTTCCTCCCTGCGTCCGTTTACTGCTGGAACGGATTTGAGTTGTACGGATGCACAGCAGATGCCTAGTACATATAGCAGATGCATAATGGATGCAGAACGGATGTCCCCCGTATGCCTAGAGGATGCAGAACGGATGCATTGGATACATTTTCCACTCAAAAGTTTTGGGCAGCTCAAAACTTTCTGAGCGGATGAAATGTCAATAAACGGATGCTGGACGGATAGAGAGGAAGCAAAACAGAGGCAGTGAGTACATTGCGTTAACCAACGGATGGCAAGCTTTTTTGTCCGTTTTACATCCTCTTTGCATCCGTTGGTGCAGTGTGACATGGGCTAAATCTGATGATATAATGTAACTTAGTCTGTTCAGCCTTTTCCAACTGTCTTTATTATTTCTGCCTGTTTGGGTAGAAATAGACTTATTATATGCTTTTTCTCCCCTCTTTCCTTCGTGCTTCTGTGCGGTTGTGGATTCTGTTTGTCTTTGTAGCTCAGTGTTTCTTTTTTTATTATTATACACTGTTGGTTCCTCACCAAGCTTCTTGCCAGAGCCTTGAATAAAATTGTTTATATTATATTACAGATCTTGTAATATTTAATTTGTTTGCACATTAGTTATAATGATAAGTGAAACAATGCATTTTTCTCTACTAAAAATTTATATCCCCACTTTATTTTTTCAAAGGAGTTCAAATGTATCTTATTATTTTCTGTGAAGTCAGTTAGACTGAAACCAGCTTTCCCCAGGCATAGTCTAACATGCCAACGCATAATCTAAAATTATTTGAATAAGCTAAGCAAAATTTTAAGCCCATAGTTATCATTATTATACTCTATAACTTAGAAAGTAGACTGACTGTTTTTTCTTGCTTATCAGCCTGCAGAAGAACTGAATGTTCTTAAACCAGTTTAGTTTAATCTCTGTTTCTTTAAATATATTTATATATATTTCCCATCCTTTTTTAAAAAATTGATTCATCCCCACACCCTGCCAGCTTTTGAGTACTCCAAGGTTAAACAAATTCTCTCCAATTATCCAAGAAACCTTCTAAACAAGAACATTTCTATAAACCTGGGAATTATTTTTGAATAATAGACAATTAAATTATTTTAAACTGATCTCAACTCTCAATAATTTACTTAGCAATAATATGGAAGTGGTTAGCCAATGCCTTCCGGGACATTTTTGTTTTTAATTCAACCAGTCTAGCCTACAGCTATGGATTAGTCTTTCTCCAAATACTAACAGAGTCAAACTCAGCTTAGCACTTTCATGATCAACCATGGTTAAGTACATATTGCCAGGTGCTATGAAGGATACAGAATGCCACCACTGAAAACTTATTTTTTATATATAAAATTTAATTACAAATTCTAATTATAAAAAATATTATCCAATATATTCCATATTAACATACTCCAAATAGGCTATTCCTATTGGACAACAAATACCCGACACTGATTGGCTACTTTTCTCGATGCTGATTGGCCAATTATAGTAGGGCTATGATTGGCCAATTCAAGTGGTGGGAAAAACAAGTAGCCGTCATTGGACACTAGCCACAAGCAGCTCTCTATAAAAAGAGCTGCTACAGCTCCTGGTTAGATCGAACTTTTGGAACTAAATAAAAGAGCTGAAGTTATGCCGATCTCTGAATCTCATTCCCGCGAACCGAACACTGGAAATGAAGGTGGGATACTGAGAAAGGAGATCGGGCACATGGCATCAAGAACCGAGCAGACGAAATGGCCAGAACCAACTCGCCACCCGCACCCTTCAACCCAGCAGCAGAGGACTGGGAATCCTATATCGATAGATTCCTCATGTTCCTGGAGAGTAACGACCTGCAAGGAATCTCGGACAATTGCAAAAGAGCTGTATTCCTGACACACTGTGGGCCCACAGTGTTCAAGATGGCCAAGGCACTAGCAAAACCAGACGATGTGAAGCAAATTGCCTGGCCAGACCTAGAGAAGCTGCTAAAGGCTCACTATGCACCGACCATCTCCAGCCTCATCAGAAGATACGAGTTTTACAAACGGGACCAGAGGGAAGGTAAGAGCATCGCAGACTTTGTAGCCGCTCTCAGGGACATTGGAGGAGCATGTGAATTCCTAAACATGGACGAAGCCATGAGGGATCGTGCGGTCCTCGGACTAAGAGACCATACCCTACAAAGCCGGCTGCTAACCCGGCCAAAGATTACCATTACCGAGGCTATTGCTGAAGCCACGGCAGCAGAAGCAACAAAAAAGTCAGTGGCAAAGTTGTAGCAGATGAATGCCAACTCACCAAAGACACCGACTGAGACAAGTCAGAACACCGAGAAGAAGATAGAAAGCACACACAAAACCGCCGCACGTTATACAGATAGTGGATCATCCGGAATAGACAAGGACAACGAAGAAGAAATCCAAGGACTCCAGGCTGAGCGAGAGCAGCGATTGAAAAATGGTCGTAAGTCAGAGTTTCAGTGTGCCGGAACCATCACCATCGGCCATTCTAACCCAACAAATGGCCGAAAGGTACAGGTAGCAGTCCAGATCGAGGGCCAGGAATGCAAGAAGAGAGTCGTTGGTGGCTATATCTGGCATAAAACGCTTCCACGAATACCTTTACGGGAGGACTTTTACCCTTGTGACCGATCACAAACCCCTTTTAGGCATACTCGCAGGAAACAGAGACACCCCTAACATACTATCTCTGAGAATGAAAAGGTGGTCCGAATTTCTGGCAGCATACAACTATAGACTAATCCGGTAAAGACATTTCTCATGTTGATTGGCCAATCATAGCAGATTGGCCAATTCATGCGGTGGGAAAAACAAGTAGCTGTCATTGGACACTAGCCGCGAGCAGCTCTCTATAAAAAGACCTGCCATGGCTCCTGGTTAGATCGGACTTTCGGAACTAAATAAAAGAGCTGAAGTTATGCTGATCTCTGAGTCTCATTCCCGTGAACTGAACACAATACAATAACGTTTAAAAAAGAGAACAGAAAGGAGAAAATTTACAAGAAAAGAAAGAAAAGCAAGAATAAAAAATATAGAAATATATAAAGAAATAACTACTAACATTTATCACAGGTATAAAAAAAATTAGCGACTCTTCACTTCCTACATGATTACAAACATTTATCTTTTCATTGCATAACCCATCTTTAACTATAAACAAATCCACAAAACACCATCTTTTCAGTTCTAGTGCTAGTAGAATTATTATTATAATGCTTTGCAACATTTTTACAAGCTTAAGGCCCTGTCACACTGGCCGACGGATGCAAAACGTTTGTAAAAAGGACACAGTGGACGAGAAAAATGTTCCATCCGTTGTTATCCGCTCTCAAAAGGGGCAAAAATGTGCATAACCAGAACGGACAACACGGAAAGGAACGGATGGGGAGAGGACATAGAGCAGATGGAAAGCGGATGCTCCACGGAAGCCTAGCGAATGGAAGTGGATGAGAGCGGATGGCACATCCGCAAGGCTTCCGGGGGAGCGCAGCAAAGTGGACGTGGAACGGAAAGAGAGGATGCAGAGCGGACGCTAAGCGGATGAAGCAGATGCACAGCGGAAGCCTAGCGGAAGCCTAGCGGATGCCTAGCGTTCACTGCGCACGCGGGGAGGATGCATTGCCTCAGCCCTGCGGATATAAAGGGAAGCAGCTCCCAAGCAGGTCACCATTCAGAGGAAAGACCTGCTTCCAGACACAGCTTGCCAGCCGGCAACCCAACAACTATGGGAAGAAATGGAAGCCTCTGCCATCTGCTGTCAGCCCTGGCAAGAGGGACAGGGCCACCCTCCCACCCCCTGGCCATCACTCTGCTTCTGCTGGGGCTTCTGCAGCCCGGGCTCGCTCTTCTGGGGCTGGGGCTTCTGCTGATGCTGCTTCTGGAGGTGGTGCTTGTGCTGATGCTGCTTCTGGCGGTGGTGCTTCTGCTGGTGCTTACTCTGCTGATGCTGCTTCTGGTGGTGGTGCTTCTGCTGGTGCTTACTCTGCTGGCGCTGCTCCTAGTGCTGGTGCTTCTGCTGGTGCTTACTCTGCTGGCGCTGCTCCTGGTGCTGGTGCTTACTCTGCTGGCGCTGCTCCTGGTGCTGGTGCTTCTGCTGGTGCTTACTCTGCTGGCACTGCTCCTGGTCCTGCTGGTCCTGCTGGTGCTCCTGGTCCTGCTGGTGCTCCTGGTCCTGCTGGTGCTGCTGCTGCTGCTGGTGCTGGTGGTCTTGCTGGTCCTGCTTTTGCTGCTACTGTTGCTGCTGCGGCTGCTGCTGCTGGTGGTGGTGTGGAGGAGCAGCCCCTACAACCTCGAAGCCCTTCTGATGAGGTCCCATTTGGCCCTGCCAAAGAGAGGAAGAGGCAGATGCGAGAACGGGAGAGGAGGCAATACAACATAGAAGAGGAACCTGAGGATGAGGTACTGGAGTGGCTGAGGGAGAACAAGTATCTATGGCGGAAGGGACACAGGCTCTATCGCGACACCAAAAGGAAGCAGGCTGCTTGGAAAGAGAAGGCGGAGAGCCTGGGCTACACTTCGGAGGTGCTCCTCGGCTGGTGGAAGCACATGCACACCTGGTATAGGAACCTGCACCTCAAGAAATCTGGCCAGGCTGTGGTGAAGCTGACGGACCGAGAGAGCTACATGATGGCCAAGTGCATCTTCTTGGAGGGTGAGATCCGCCACCGAGGATCAGCCCCTCTCACAACCCTTTCTCTCAGGCAGCCTGCTGAGAGCCAGTCCTCTTCTGGCAGAGAATCAGCTCCTGTCTCCAGGCAGGTATCTGTGGAGCGTGCCACGACGGAGACCCCCTGACAGCTGTACTACCCGTGGCAGAGCACGTGGAGGACCACCTGACGCAGTGGGAGAAAGGAGATGGCACTTCCACCACAGCCCAACCCGCATCCACCCCCAGCTCCACCTCCACAGAAAGGCAAAGAGGCAAACTGGAGGGACAGAGCCACACTGTCCTGCTGGAGATAAGAGACACCATCAGGAGCAGCGTAGATCTCCTCTCTCAGCTGGTACACACCAACGGCCCATCCTCCAACTGAAAGCCCTTCCTCACCTATGTCAACCAGACCCTCATGAAAATGGCGGAACCCCAGTACCAGGTGGTGAAGGACAGGATCACCGATCTTCTTCACAACCCTCCAGACCAAGATGAACCTGCTCCCACCTAGTCCAAGTCTGCTCCTCCACCCCAGGTGATGTCACTGCCCTTCCAAGGCTTTCCACAGGCCCTCTCCTACCAAGGCTACGGCTACCAGGAAGTCCAGCAGCACAGGCAGCAGCCCTTCCCAGTCCAGGCACATGTACATCGGACGCCACCGGTGCCACTGATGCCATCGATGCCACCCACGCCACTGATGCCACCCATGCCACCAATGCCACCCACGCCACAGATGCCATCGACGCCAGTCCTCACCCAGCTGCAGACCAGACAGCCCTACTACACTGCTCCTTCCTCCACCCCACAGCCAAGCCCAGCCTCAGTACATCTGTCATCGGTATTGGGGCTGACACCCCACGTCATGGAGGAAGGGGCTCTCAACATCACGGGGCTGAGCCAGCTGTCTGAGAGCTTCTTCAACACACTGTCCCCTGTTGTCTTCTTGGGGCCAGGCACCCCAGTGGTGCTTCAGACCAGCACTCCAGCAGCAGCCACCTCCACAGCACCTGGACCCTTCACCGCTGAGACTGGGCACACCTCCGAGTGACCAAGAAGAGTGCCAGAGACTGAGTGGCTACCTGTTGACTTTATTTTTGCTTTGGACACTTGACTTGGGTCGTTTTTCTTTTACAGCTTGTTGTTCAATAAAGTTTTATTTTTGCTTCACACACTTGCTTCATTTATTTTTGTCAATAAAGTCTTGGTGGAAACTTTTAGAAATGGTTTAAGCCTTTGCATACTTGTGGGATGGGTAAGGATAGCAGTGGGATGGGCAGGGATACCTTTGGGATGGGTAATAGCTGTGGGATGGGCAGGGATACCTTTGGGATGGGTAATAGCTGTGGGATAGATAAGACTCCAGTGCAAGCATAGTGGGACTCTATGGTCCACCCTCCCAGGTGCCACACCTATGGCCCTTTATTATCAATAACAATTTAATCATTGATCCACACATTTGAACATAAACAGAACTCTTTATTAAATGCCCTGTTCATTGTAGGCCCACCCAACATACATGGCCCAATCTCATCAGTGTGATGAGACAGGCTGAAGGAAGCATCCATTAATCATCTATCATCCTGTCTTGCCACTCCACTGCTCCAGCTGGGGAGATGCACCAGTGTTTCAGGAGGTTGCGCTGCTTCTTCCCTTCATGTGAGGCTCTGTTGGGGCCTTGCACATCCTCAGTGTCTATCAGGTTTCGCCCTTGCCTCCATTCCCCAGGCTCCATGTCCCCATTGCCTTGTTGGAGGTCCACGAGCCTGTTCTGCAAGACTGGGTAGCGGGTGCGCATGAGATTGTGCAGGATGCAGCAAGCTTCCACGATCCTCCTCACGGTCTCTAGGTGATGCTGCATGGTGGTGAGAAGTACCTGGAACCTGTTGGCCAGGATGCCAAAGGCGTTTTCCACCACCCGCCTTGCCCTGGACAGCCTGTAGTTAAAGATCCTCTCTTCACGGGTGAGGAGTCTGGAAGTGTAGGGCTTCATGAGGTAGGTTCTGAGGGAGAAGGCATCATCCCCCATGATGAAGTAGGGTACATCTTGTGTGTCATTGGGCAGGGGGTCTGGATCTGGGAAGCCCATGATGAGATTGCATTCCAGCCCCTCCTTGAGGTCACTGGTGTTGTATACCTGGGCATCTGAAGCTGACCCATTGCCTGAAGCATCGATGTACATGAACTTGTAGTCAGCATCAACCATGGCGAAGAGGATGATGCTGAAGAAGCCCTTGTAGTTGAAATAAGTGGACCCCGAGTTGGGTGGAGCTTTGCAGGCCACGTGCTTCCCATCTATGGCTCCAACGGTGTGGGGGAAGTTCCACCTCTGATACCACTGCTCTGCAACTTTCTTCCAGCCTTCTTCAGTGGAGGGGCACTGGAGGAGCTCCTCCAGGTATTCTTCGATGATGGCCTGCACCACTTCTCTGACCACAATGCTGATGGTGTTGTGTGGCACCCTCCAGCCGTACTGCATGCTCCTGTAGGTGGTCCCTGAGGCCAGGTGGCACAGAGTCAGTGCCACCTTGAGCCCAGGGTCCAGGCTGGGCCAGAAGTTGGTTTCTGCTTGGTCAACCTGGGTCTCAGCCGCTCCACAACTTCATCAAACATGACTGGAGGCATTCTCATGAAGTTCTGGAATGCATGAGTGTCTTCGTTCCTCAGCTCCACCATCAGCTTGTTGTACAATCCGTACTCTGCTCTTTTCCCGATCCATCTTCGGACCCAGACACTTCTTGGCCGCTTCCTTTTCTTCCTGTAGAACAGTTGAAAGAGCCTGTCGATGGCTTCACACTATTGCAGAACAATGGTGGCTACTAAAAGGAGTGTGTTACGATCCATGGTGGACATGACTGGATGCTGTAGAAGAGCAAGAGCCAGAACAAGTCTGCAGAGGTCTGCACAGCAGGGCTGCTGGACTGAAAGTGAGATCCAGGTGAGTTGCTCCCCCTTTTTATAGGCAATATAGGTTTTCCACTATGTGTCCTTTTGGCATCCTCTAGGCATCCTCTAGACATCCTTAATATCCGAGATAGGTCCCCTCTGGGAACATTTTTTCTGTTTTAAATGCTTTGTATGCGAGCTGCATCCGCTTCATCCTTTCTCCATCCGTGCTATTAATGCTGTGCATCCGTTCTGCGTCCGTTTCGCTTCCTCCCTGTGTCCGCTTTCCGCTGGAGCGGATTTGAGTTGCGCAGATGCGCAGCGGATGCCTAGCAGATATAGCGGATGCGTAACGGATGACAACGGATGTAGTACAGATGTTCCCCGTTTACGTTGCGGATGCAGAACGGACGCGTTGGATACATCTCCCGCTCAAAAAGTTTTGAGCAGCTGAAAACTTTTTGAGTGGATGGAACTTCAGTCGACGGATGCTGGACGGATAGAGAGGATGAAAAACGGATGCAGTGAGTACAGAACGGATGAATCGCGTTAACCAACGGATGGCAAGTGTTTCTCTCCATTTTACATCCTCTTTCCATCCGTTGGTGCAGTGTGACATGGGCTTTACAAATCTTTCCTCTGTCTAAAATATTTAGTTCCCCATAGTGTCAATTTTTGAAATAATAAAATGTCCCTGTCAATTCATTTCTTTCAGAGATCCTGCATCACTATGTTCATTATCTAATGTAGGAAAGTTGCACAGACAAAATACAAATTTCTTGGTACTAAGTTTCTTGGCTCCTCAGTTTGGAAATACAGAAATAAAATCTGTATCCTATTTTACATAAGGTTTAAGGCAGTGGTGGGATTCAAATTTTTTTACTACCGGTTCTGTTGGTGTGGCTTGGTGGGCATGGCAGGAGAAGGATACTATAAAATCTCCAGTCAAAGGTGGTATTTGCTGGTTCTCCAAACTACTCAGAATTCCCGCTCCAGGTTCTCCAGAACTGAATACCATCTCTGGGTTAAGGCAATCAATGACTATTCAAAATTATGAGATGTTGCTAGATTGGATCAATGAATCGATTGTTCCCACTTGGCTCCTACAAGTATGAATGGGCAAACTAACCCAAAACTTACTGAAGCAGAAAATAATGTCGGAATCAAATTCTTACTCTTCTAACAATTTGGAACCTAAAAGCCAACTTCAAACTCTGATGTCAAACCTAGCCTTTTTAGAAAAATCCTAACCTTATAGTATTAGTTTGAATAAAATTATTCTCCTTCCTCCTCTCCATATTTTGCTGTTCATGGTTGGTTCAGATGCATATTTCTGCTTACAGAAGTGTCAAATGGGAGCAATCGATAACCTGTGGTAGCATGCACCATCAAGAATAATAAAACCAATTTAGTTGTAGACTGACTGGTGGTCTAGGCATGATATTCTGAAAGGATAGTAGTTGTGGATTTGTACTAGGAGTGTCCTAAGTTTAGTCTTTGGCCATGGAAAGCTGATTGCAAGCCAGTCCATTGTTTCAACTTGAGTTTCTCTCTTAGCGGTAAGTTGAAGTTTAAAGTAGTATTATGAGAATTATCTACAAGCCAATATAAAGAATCAATTTTAAAGCAGTAAAGCTACTTTACTGTTTTATTGCTTTAAAGTAAAAGTTTAATTATACCTAGTTTTTACATGCAAATTAATTCCTGTACTTTTTACTTTTTCCCCAGAATTCCCTGAACTTCATTCTAACCAAATGCCCATCTGGAGAAGTGGTTCTCTTGCAGTCATTTTGTATTTTGTATATCTTTTTGCTCTGGCTTCTTTGAAAGCATCAGTTTTTTATTTTTTTCCCCCTTACTGCCTTTATGTGCTCAGATCTTTACTTGAAGACTATCTATGGAAAAAGTCTGTGGACTTTTCATACACGTTTACTGTACACCATCAAAATAATTTCCCCCGGATTTTAAAATCAGAAGTTCATCAGCCACTATCCCTCTCTCTGCTTAGTGCAGGAATGCAAATGGCTGCTTGGCCTGTGCTTAGATACATCCAGCAAAGAAGAATTCACTATCGCTCCAAGGAAATGCTCCAAAATCAAATTACTATTGTAGTTGTTGTTGTTATCAAAAATAATTCCCTAACATTCAACTGAAATCTGTTTCCTGTGGTCTAAATCCTTTATCTAAATCCCTTTCTCTGCCTTATGTTTTGAATGACTAAGATGCCTTGACCTTTTCAATATTTGAAGATGGTTGTCATATTCTCTGTCTCTTTCCTTCTCAACTAAGCATATCCATGTCCTTTGTTCCCTATGATTTCCTGTCCTCTAACCATTCACATTGCCATTCTCTGAAACACTTTCAGCTTGTCTGAAATGTTGACAAGTAATGCATAAACTTGTCATTCTATCTTTCTGTATTTGCAGATGAGTGAGCTAGCACTGCCTAGAGCATTGTGCTACTTTAAATAACATTTATTTTCTAATATAGCTAATGATAGTAAACGAGAAGGCTTCTGTTTTGCTTTGGGGAATATATATATATATATATGTGTGTGTGTGTGTGTGTGTGTGTGTGCTGTTTAGCTTCCTTCGGGTATTATCCCACGTCACTGTAGTTCTGTTAAAGTTGTAGCAACGTTTCAGCAGAATCTCATCTGCCATCATCAGGCTTCTGTATGGATTTGGGTCTTACAGCTCCTGGTTTTAAATTTGAGGCTGGTCCATTCTGATTGGTTGGGAGCCTGGACCTGTGTTCATTGGACTTGGAGTTTGATTGATTGGTGTTCCTGGTTTCTTCTGTCTGTTTTGTGGCTTTGATTGGCTGGCAACAGTCTGTTCTTGTGTTGGAGGCTTTTAGTGCAGCTTGGCTCCGTGTGAAGGGACGGCTGCTCTTCATTAGCAAGCTGCTATTCATTAGCAAGCTGGGTTTCACCTGGGTGCCTGGTGGGGGGGGTTGGGTTGGAGCTATCGGAGGGAGTCTGTTTTTGCCCAGGTGTTTGCCTGGCTTGTGGCATGGAGATCTTTCTATTTGAGAGTGCAGGTTTCCAAATGATTGACAGTCTGCTGGAATCATCTCTTCTATTCATGCTGTCAGGTCTTTTTTCAATCTCTATGGCTTCTCTGATGATTCTGTGGCTGGGGTTTTCTATAGTGGCCAGGGTTTTAGTGCCATTGAAGTTGATGTTGTGACCTGTGGTTTTCATGTGTTGGACTAGTAAGGAGGTGTGTTCCAGCTTTTTTACTGCATTTTGGTGTTCATCTAGGCGGGTACTTATTCTTCTATTGGTCTGTCCAATGTATGTGGCCGGGCATGATGTACAGGGAATTTCGTATATGCCTTGGTTTTCCAGGTCAATTTTGTCTTTGGGGTTCCTCAGGATGGCTGCTATTTTTTTTGTCTGTTTTGAAGGCAGTCTTGATGTGATGCCTGTGTAGTATCTTACTGATTTTATCTGTGGTACCTCTTATGTAGGGCAGGACAGCTGTTCCATGGATCTGTTGATCTTCTAGGTCTCTGTTATGTCTTGGTGTGTTTTTGTGGATCAAGTTGGTGATTTTGTTTTTTTGGAAGCCATTGGCTGTCAATACTTCAGTCAGGGTGCATAGTTCAGTCTTTATATGTGTCTTGTCTGCCAGGCATTTGGTTCTGGTAATTAGTGTTTTCGCTACGGAATTTATCTGTGCTGGGTGGTGGTGGGATTGGGCGTTGAAGTCGCTGTTGGTGTGTGTTTTCTTCTGGTATATGGTGTGTCCCAGTGTGCCATCTGTTCTTTTGTAGATTAGTACATCTAGGAATGGTAGTTGTTTGTTTATTTCCATTTCCATGGTGAACTTGATTTTGGGGTGTGTGTTGTTTAGGTGTGTTAGGAAATTGTTTAGGTTTTCTTTTCCATGGGGCCAAATCACAAATGTGTCATCGATGTATCTTAGCCATAGTTTGGGTTTGTGGGTGGCATTAGCCAGGGCTCTGGATTCGAATTCTTCCATGAACAGGTTTGCAATGACGGGTGGATATATTTATATATATATATCCAAAATAAAGGGCCTTAAACCCCAAACAATTCCCCCAAAAGCTTTAGCTGGAGTCATATTTTGGTCTAGAGAAGGAAAATAGGGAAGCTAAGTTAAAAATGAAGAGAAAAACCTTGTTATATTTGCCCACTCAGTAAAAGAAAAACATGCATGTCCTTTGAGTTCACAGAATTTTCCAGGTGCCTTTCCTCTTTGTATATTTAACAGTTTTTCTCATGAAAGATAACAGAGAAATGGCTAATAGATAATTTCAGCTCCCAGCATATTAACAGCGATAATAATAAAACAAGATATTTGTTTGAATAGATGGTGTCCGTTTTCCTGCCCTGATTGCTAGCAAATAGAACACTTTCATAAAGACCTGATTGCTTTGCCACATGGCCCTATTGACAGGGTACAAAGGCAAAGAAGAATTTGGTAACCACATTACCTCTATCACCAGAATAAATATAGTTGATACAATGAGCAAAAGAGAAAAATAACACTAACCTAGTGGCCAGTTACATGACACAACAGGTCTGAAATAACCAGGTTCCATCTACTTCAGCATGATTGAAAATGTTGCCTCATCCTGTGTGTTTTTCCAGTTATTGATCTATGCTGATGTAGATATTGAGTTTAAAATAGAGAGTTGGGCCCATTTAGTCTCTTAAAGAACAATTAGAAACCAGCCAACCTATCCCAACCAAAGAAAAGGGGTTTTTTTTTTTTGGGGGGGGGGGGGTTGGGAAGGTGAGACAATTATTCTGAGCCCAGAAAGGTAGGGTGGTCTATTCAAATTATAGTCCAGTATAAGAAATGATACAAGGAATGTCCTCTATATTTGCCAGATAGGAACAAAATTCCTGGTCCCCCATTTATGAACTGAGGGTTTGCTGAGAAGAAAATGAAACATACACAGACAAGGAAATGGGAGGAGTGCAAATGGCTTCATACTTCCTCCAGGTGAAAAATGTGTTGTTTTTCAAAATTAGATATCACTTGGGCGAAGCTGCTTGCCTGGTGAACATAGGCATTCTTGAAATAAAAATCACCTCAAGATCAAGGCATAAAATATTCTCAGAGCCACAGAGAGGAATGACAACCATTATTCAGGCCTCTTATGTATTTTTTTTTACATCAGAGTTCCTGAATCTACATAAGAAAACATAGAACAAAACCAGTTTATACTGGAAACTACCAAGGAGGAAATAGTTTCTGCCTTTCCTTTCCTTTCCTTTCCTTTCCTTTCCTTTCCTTTCCTTTCC
>BLBF01000005.1:13469415-13516995 GCA_015471245.1 Laticauda colubrina
CCTTCCTTCCTTCCTTCCTTCCTTCCTTCCTTCCTTCCTTCCTTCCTTCCTTCCTTCCTTCCTTCCTTTCTTCCTTCCTTCCTTCCTTCCCTTTTGGAATATTTTCAGAAGTATGCCACAAACAGAATCATCCACTGTAAGCATATTCACATTATTCTATGCAAACCAGCCCCTCAGATGTAAAGATGAGCATAAACGGTAATTGGTATACAGGGGTGGGCTGCTGCAGGTTCATCCAGGTTTGGGAAAACCTGTAGCTAATGTTATGGCTGGTTCAGAGAACCTCCAAATCCCACCCATGTCTGGCCCCTCTCACCCTTCCCTTCCCCTCCCACCCGCCCCCATGCTTCCCAGGAATCTCCATGTGGCCTGTTTTGGATGCGAGGTAAGTGCAGAGCCTGCATGGAGGCTGGTGGAGGGTGAAAAATGGCCATTTCCAGCCTCTGGAGTGTCTCTGGGGCCTGGGGGAGGCCGTTTTCACCCTCCCAGAGGCTCGAGGAAAGCCTCTGGAGCCTGGGGAAGGTGAAGATGCCCCACCCCATCATGGTGCAGGAGGCCAACTAGGCCACGCCCAACATGACCATGCCCACCAGCAACCAGGCAGAGAACCTGTTGCTGAAATTTTTGAAGCCCACCCCTCCTGGCATTTTTGAATATACTGACACATAAAATGATTTGATTGAATAGAAAAAAAAAACTATGATGTCATAGAAAACCCTACATTCCAGAACAATGTGGTAAATCCAGTAAACATGTAAAAATACCATAGGAAGCTCTTTCCAGCATAGTTAGGACTCTGTGTTTTGGCATATATTTCATAATTTCTATTTCTCTTCTGGAGCATTCTGTGGTTATGCAACATCCATACAAATGGATTTCAGATGGGAAGAAGGGAAGCAAAGAACTTTTACTGGAATAAAATAAGAAGACAAATATTTCTCAAGTATTCTTGACTGATAATTTTCAGGAGACAAACAACAAGGAGAGATAAATTCAGCAAAAAAAAAAAACACCCTAAAAAAACAAATGATGGAAAATACTGAGGATGCAAGCAATAAAACAAATGAAGAAATTAAGGACATTTCAGAAACCGATGAACAAAATGGTGAAGCTCTAGTAGAAAATTCAAGTATCTTTCAAAGAACAAATGATGAACACCCAGAGGAACAACTTGATCAGCATTTTATTTCCAGCAGTGATGTGCAAAAAATGACAGAAGAATGCCATCATGGCAGTAATAAAACTTCAAGCCAGCCAAAAAGTCATACTTCTGTTGGTCAGCACTCTCTTCGCAGCAATACAGCATCAGTAAAACATGGAAAGGAAATAGATAGTGAGTTCAGTCCACCATTGGTAAGCCGAAGAACTGGCAAACCACTTAGCAACAATTTTAACCAGACAAGTCTCATTTGGGAAAAAAAGCCACTTGCAGAAATTCTACATCCTAAAATACTTCCAATAAGTGGAGATACCGAAAAACATACAGATGCTGAAGAAGAGCATGTATCACCTTCTGATGGGGATATAGAAAATAAGCAGGCTTCCTTTGAAATCTCTCAATCTGTGGAGGGAGAGGAATCTAAAATTGATGATCAGCTGTCAAAAGAAGAGGAATTGACACTTAACAATCAGCCTAGAGAAACAAAGGTATCCCAGGACAGTACTAAGAGTATCCCAACACCAGGAGAATACTATTATAGGCCAGAAAGTTCATGTCCAGAAGGACTGCAAATAAAATTTGAGGAGCCTGTGGAGGAGAAAAAACCTCACCGGTTGCAACAAATAACTGCTGAGGAAGGTGGTGTTTGGATTAGCAAGAAGACAGGCAAGGAAGTTAGAAGCAATTTCAATCAAACAAGTCTCATTTGGGAAAAAAAGCCACTAGCAGAAATCCTACAGTGTTCTTCAGCAAAGAATAAAACCACAAATTCAGATGAGGCTCAGTTAGCAGAGGATTAGAAAGATTTTTCTCTGTTCAAAGTTCTTATGAGGCTTGTATATTAGTAGTTTTTGAGGGGTGGGTTAAATACCGCTTCTCTAGGACTATTGAGTATAAATATTACTACTACTAGTATTAAATGTTATGAATATCTGTTGATACATCCTTACTTCACTGAACATGTGCAAACAGTTGAAAAGAAACAAAGGTTCATTAAAAAGGAATGGAAAAATACAAGAAAAGTCAGTGTACAGTTGTGCTGTAACCTCTATTCAATGATACATCGGTTATGCTAATGGTCCCCCATTTTCTGATTCATTTTAAGATAGTTTAGCTCAGCAAATATGCATAAGAATTTCTTTAATCCAAATTATGGATATGTCATCTGTAAAGATTACAGAGTACTGCTGTGAAAATGGACGTTTCTAATCACTTAATCCAGACTTTCATTTTCAGTGGAAAGCCTTATTATTAAAAAATAATGAATTCATTGAAAATGAAATTATGAATAAGGTTGATCTGGAATGAAGGAAATACTCAGAAGTATGAATTTCATCTTTATTCTTGATTCATCTTTATTGTTTATTCTTGAACCAAATAATTCTTCATACACAATACTGAATCATAATATGATTCCATTTTGGTTAGCATTGAATGGGCTACCATTAGGTGCATTCTGCCTCCTTGTGGGTCATGAACAGAATATTATAGAAGACTTTTAAGCTGGCAGATTTAATGTTGGCAGGTAATATATAGATTTTTCAGACCACCATACTTTTAGTTGGCTCAAACAGATTATTTGCCCAACAACCCACTTTGGAAATCAAATTGGAATATTCCTTTGTTGTCTTTTTTCAAGTCTATACTAATATTCAGACAGTAGAGTGAATTCGTTTAAAGTTTAGCACTTGGAGAGAAAACTATTAGTGTTTACAAGATACACTGATAGCTACATATATGAGATGAACAATGGTTAAAGTATCCCGTCCCTTGAACTTCTATAGATTATGAATTAATAACAATTTTTTTTCATTTCCCCCTTCCATGTAAAGTAAAATCAAATATTTTGCTGGCACTTCTCTGCTTTTCTAAGCCATATATTTGTCACAGTGTATTTGTAGAAATTTGTCATGCTATTGTTCAAGGGGAAAATAGGCGTCTTCGGAAAGGCTGCTGTGAGACATAATGATGAGGAAGATTTATTGTAATAATTATAAATTATGGATTAAAAGCTATGTGGTTACCATGGCAGCAAGCTGAACAGCAAGGTTATATAGTCAGCATAAGAGCAAACTTGAACCTGAAAGTTTCAATTCTATTTTTTTAAAGTGAAAACTATCTCCATGAAAAACAGCTTATAATTATTTTTTTTATGCTTCTCTGGCTCTTTCTTCAAGAAAGGCAAAATAATATAACAGTTATAGGTTGTGTGTGTGGCCCGGAGAATAGCATTTTTGCATTTAAAAGCAAAAATGTCTTTGTCTTTCCAAATGGCTGTGATTGTGGTGTTTCTTACTAAATATGCTAGAGATTTCTTGGAAGAATAGATTTACAACATATTCAGACCAAAGGATATTTAACTGATTTCAGCTGCTATATCTGCTCTAATTCCGTGTTAAAACTGTGCATAGGAAAGGTGAATATGTGACAGGGATGCCCTCCAGTGGAAAAGAAACCACCCCCATTAGGTGCAGAAGCGTTATTTAACTTCCTCCTCTGATAAGAATGGTGCTATTTTTGAATATGGGCTGCTGGTACATATTTTGCAAATAATAAGAAAACATTAATACCACTATTTTACCACACCTGATCGAAGCTTTCTCCCATTCTCCAGCCTAGTATTTAGTGGATACAGAAACAACTTTGAATTATTGATTACTGCAGGGAAAAAGAGTGCTACTTATCGCCTGGATCTTATGCAGTTACTTATATCCTGCATACATTGATAAATGCCATCGGAAAAAGAGACATCACAATATTTTGTGTGGCAGTTGCATAATGTATGAACAATATACATGTGTGTATTCATCATTAAGACACCTGTATTTAGATCTGTGGGGGAACTGGCAACTAGGCTGGAGGGAAGGGTCAAGCAAGAGCCAAGCTTGGTGTTATTACATAGCTGAAAACGGCATAAGCATGATCTCCCCCGGAATCCACAAAACCTTATCTGGTTATTCCCAGGGGAAGGCAAGCAGTTTGGTGAGATTCTTGCAACATAGGCGCTAAACAATAAAGTTCAAAGTGTTTTCATGAGTGATTTTGGTTGCTTGTGCCTGACAGAATCTAACCTAATTAAGGTTCTTAGCTAATGAGGGACAGAGATGTTGAAGTTACACATTTAAGACTGATACCTTGTAAGTATCCTATGTCAATCGTAACATATAAAAAAGTCCTGAAGCAGAGAATAAACTCTTAAGCTAAAAACAGTATCTAAGAACAACCACAGAACTAGAAAAGCCTGTGATTATGATTTGTCCTTTGATATAAACTAAGGGCCTATGGACTCTGTGCTGTGAATCTTCTCCACACTTCTTGAGTTGAGGGTGGCTTCATTGCTTCTAAGCTTTGGGGAGGGAACCTAGATATGCTGGCATGATTGGGGACTCCAGCGGATGGGTGAAATGGTCAGGTGGCTCCATTACTATTATCATCCCTTCGCCTATTAGTTGTTTTTATAGTTTAATGTTTTAATATTTGTTAATAATTATTTTAGATATTTAGTTTTGTGTTGTGACATGGGCAGCTGTATTCATTAGATAAATAAAAATTATAAACACCTGGCTATCAAATATATGTGCTTATTTGACTGATGAGCTGGGTTTTAAATCAGTGGGGGTTTTTAATGACTAGATACCAAAGTCTGGTGAGTCAGAAATGCTGAGCTGCTGCTTTCTTGTCTTTTTCTGAGAATACCATTCATGTATTCTCATACTATGAATGGGACAGAAGCTCTGCTCTCAACTTTAGCATTAGTCTGAAAAGCCTTTTTAACTCTCTCCCTTTGGCTAAGCTGCTTCAATATGTTTGGCTATTACACAGTTGAACGCTTTTTGACAGGACTGAAACCACACCTACAAGAGATCCTGCCGAAAGTACATTTCAGAGCCACTTTTAAGCCAATTAACTGTTAACATCTTGCTGTTCTTGACACGGGTTGTGCTTTATGCAGGCGGCCAGATGCTTGCAGGGTTTCCCGATTTCCTGATTGCGATGCCGATTTGTGAGGCGGTTTGGGTGGGGGGAGAGGGTGTTGGATGACACTGCAGGAAGACCTGTTCAACTTACTTTCTGGTGTAAAGCTAGCTCGCCCTCCTGAGGTGCACCTTGGGAAGCGTGCATGTACCACAACAGAGCTAGTAAATTGGCAGGCAAACTACTACTTGGCATAAGCATTGCAATCTCCTGGTTGATGTAACAATGCCATAAAATACTAATACCGGTATTATAGTACTAGTAGTAAAAAATAATGAAATATTTGATTTGTAAATGGAAGTTGAGCGATTGTGGAGAAAGAAATCAATGGTTTTACCAATAGCAATAGGAGCCCTTGGAGTAATACCAAAATTTTCAACTTATTAGACCTGAATATTCTGACTTTGCAAAAACCCACCTTACTTGGAACTGCCTAGCTACTCAGACGTTACTTTAACAGCTCTTAGGTCCTTGATTAGGAGTTAAACTGTTTTTACCAGTCCAGACTGTGAATTGAATTGAAGATTAAATAAAATAATAACAACAATAATATTCTGCAGTTTATAAATAAACATTCTATTAAGGACCTATGTATTAAGATGAATGCTATGAAAATCTGAAGAAAAGATAAGTTTTAATATGGCAATAACAATGTCAAAAATGCAAAGATCAAAAGGCACTGAATTTTACAATTCTTTTTGTGCTCTATTGTACATGATAATTAAAATAAGCATCAACAAGTTTTCTGCATTATCATGGAAAATAAATTTCTGATATGCTGAAGAACCATATTTTAAGGACCGCATCATCTCTATTCTCTTCATTAAAGCTTTTTAAAGAAAAGCATTCTGCAAAGCAGCTGTCAAATCCATAATATATGGAACACTTTAATATTTACAAAGTTTAAAGGTGCACTAAAGGGAAAAAACAGAGTAAAAGCTGCTTCTCAGCTTCTAAGTACATTTATTTTTTGGACAATTGCCCCATTTCCTGTAGAATCAAAAATACATTATGTTACATATACATCTATAGTCTTAAAACCAGGTTTCTATGTATATATATGTTTTTACATGAATGTGCTACAAAAAGAGGGATGAAGGTGGCAGCAGCAGTTTCTTGAAGAAGTTGCTTGTTTTTACAGCTACTAATCTTAGATCCCATGTTATTTAATTTTTCTCAAGCAGCTAAAGAAAAGATGTAATGGTTGTTCAAATATTGACAAAAGCTTTTCTCTTCAAAGAGTCTTTATTGGATTCTTTTTCCCATTCAGTTATATTGCATGGACGAGTCTCTTCCAGTCTGGTCTACTTTCCACTTGGATTATCATGATGCATTTCTGGTGTGTATGTAAGTAGAACAATCATAACCCAAAGATGAAGCAGGACCTGACCAAAAAAAATAGGAATAATGCAAGGTACTTTAAATCAAAATAAATCATATAGTCTGATGTGCGAATTGGTTGCAAGCAATATGACTGATCTAGAAAGCTTGCTCCTACTTGAATGGAGAACCATTTGAGAAATCCATGGCTAAACTGCAGACTAGATTGGGAAGCCAAATAAATATAATATTATTTTAAGAAGGCAGTGGCAAACAAAATTTTCATTTCAAGTCAAGAAAACTGCATAGAAATGTCCATGTATCAGGAATTGTATTGGATTTGAGAGTAACTTATCTTTTTTTTTGATACAGGAACCAAAGGCACCAGGACCTAAATATGGATCATTATCCAAAATACAGTCTGCTGCCTTCATTGTTATGACCTGCTGTGCTATCCTATAGAAAAGCCCTCACACGGAGAACCAGATGACCCACATCCTGTGTGCTGAAACCCCCCTGAATAGAAGTCATCTACTCCTGAACTTTTGAATTACAAACATTCACTGATATAAACAAACCAGTCTGAAATCCAAACCTAGAATGCTCCAGAAGACAGAAGAAAGCAGAATAGGGAATTTACAGTGTGCGCATATGTACACTTGGGAAAACTATCATGCATTGAGAAACTGAGTACATGCCACTGGACATTGCACTCTCCTGTCTGTTCGCTGATCTTGAGGGGTTTAGTTTGCAATGCACTTCCTTTGTGTTAGTGGACAAGGTAAAAATTGTAGAGTTTTTCATAGTTGAATGAACAGCCTCGTGGAATGTAAGGAGAGGGCTGTCTGTATTGCTCTTTCACAAGCAGGACTACATGTTTAAAGTAACCATAACTGCCACCAGTTACACTTTAAATGTAATGAGCTATGGAGTCTATGGAGAGTCTCAATCATCCAGGTCATGGTTGTCCCAAAGGTTTGCCTTTTTTTCAAAAGGCAACTGGGCTTTGTTTTTCATTGAAGATGTTTAGTTTAGTTCTGAACTGAAGAAGCTTCTTGAATAAACGAAATGTCATCAATGAAAGACAAAGTCCAGCTGCCTTTTGAAAAAGCACTTTTGGGATAAAGAGCTACAGAATTTTAAAGACTTTATCGCTTGAGATGATAATGAAGTATATAAAAAGACAAAAAAATATGCAAAATCTTCTTTAAAAGGCAAATTTGCGTTAATTCCATCCTGCTGCACAATTACAAGTAGTAAATTGTGTAAGTTCTTACTTATTTTTATCCCACCCTTATTTGTACAAATAACTCAAGGTGGTGGACATATCCAATACACCTTCCTACTCTTATTTTCCCCACAACAACAAAACTGAGGTGTGTGGGACTGAGAGAGAAGGACCTGTCCAAAGTCACCCAGTTGACTTTTATGTTACTTAGATTTATAGCGAGCGGTTAAAATTATACCTTACCTGTTTTGTATATTTCATTCATTGCATATCAGATAAAAATGAAATAATATATACCGGTAATGAAAATTACATATGTTGCCTTATGAGTACATTAAGCAAACTCACCATGTAAATGATTACAAATACCCTTGCAATGGGATATCGACGCAGAAAGATTCCAAGACGAATGCTGTAATCAATTACAATTAAAATATTAGAAAATACCTTAGCGTGTGTCACCAGAGAGTTGCATAAAGACATTACTACATTGCAAGTTTTATTGATAATTCATTTTCCAAACATCCCAATAATTCAGATTTTCCACAAGACTTAGATATTGGTTCAACATTTTAATCAAGATATCCACTACAAGATCAAGATTTCTTTCAAAGATCTTCTCCCTGGACATAATTGCTTCTTCTAAGCAATCTTTCTATTCTCTGCCTTCTCCTCACCTGAACTGGTCTATAGTACTTGCAGCTTTGCGAACCTTGCCATACATTCCCGCTGCATTCACATCGAGATCACCAAAAAGGACAGGAACATTTCGCATGCGAGTACCTGGAGTAATAATAATAATTCAAAAAGCCATTAGCAGCAGTAAAAATGATGCATAAACTACAATAAATATTCATTACATAAAGTATGACGATATTATGAGAAAGCAAAGTAGCAGACCAAATTAGATGTGTGATTTTATAATGTTTTGTATTTTATCATGACCGCTTTGTCAGAACAGAAATTTCAAACATATTCAAAAGGACTTTGAATGAATCTGTGAGGATTCTGCATTCATTTCAATTTTATTTTAATGAAATACTCCACAGGTCAGGCAATCTACGTCTGAAAATGTCCTCACTGCAGAACACAGGTTGCAAAGATATTATCGGAAGTATAGTGGCCTATTAATAATCATGTAATAGCAAAAATCTTTTGGGAAAACTCTCTCAGTACTATAAAATGAAGCCATCTGAGGTAAACAGTAATTTTTCATTGTAACATGGACCCCATTACTGTCTCAATTTCATAGGTTTTCAGGTGTGAAATTCATTGCTTATTTTGTTGCATTTTATTTATTAAACTTTTATGCCACTCATCTCCCGTATAAGGTGATTCTGGACAGTTTTTCTTATGTAACAAAATGGCTCATCTATATGTATGAGAGGAAAATACTAGAAGATGAAAAAAAAATCAGAAAATATTGGGAAGGCAGAAGAGAAAAGAAAAGAGAAACCATGCAACGACTGAGAAACTCAGAGGCTGTTGAAAGAAAAAGGAAACTATGAATAAAGGAATGGAATGGAGGCTGTTCCATTCCTTTATTTGATTGGAAGGACTGATTGGTGTCATAGCAGGAGCATCAACATTAATGTGTTAAGCCAGTGTTTCTCAACCTTGGGAGGTTTAAGATGGGTGGACTTCAACTCCCAGAATTCCCCAGCCAGCTGTGCTGGGGAATTCTGGGAGTTGAAGTCCATCCAAGTTAAACTTGTCAAGGTTGAGAAACACTGTGTTAAGCTTTCCAATCTACCGGGATATACATTTTCACAACAAACAGTTCATTTCTCATTTTACCTTCACTGTTGTCAATTCCTGCCATATTAATGGAGGAGCCATTTGTTGAAGCCCCTTGGACAGTCTTCAGCTGCTGCTCCAGTCGTTCCAGCTGATAGACTAAAGCATTTTTTTCTGTGCTGAGATTCTCCAGCATGGTTTGTTTCTGAATTAGCGTCTCTGTCAATTGATGCAGCCGATTCTCTAACTCTGTTTGGCTACTGCTGCTCAATGTTTTGTTCGTTAGCTGCAGAGTGAACAAAGTACCATTGGAAGAGAAGCACCTTCATTGGAATGAGTGCGGTTTGAACAAAATGCCTTGATTTGCATTTTGCTCTATGCCCTTGCTTTAGAACAGGACTGTCAAACTCCCGGCCCACGGGCCAGATGCGTCCCTACATTGGCCTTGCCCACGCCTGGTTTAGCGAAGGGAGGCAAGTCCCAATATGTCACATGACATTGCCGTGGCAGTGTTTGACATCCCTGCTTTAGAGAAGCACACAGCCCAGAATTCTTTCCCTCAGAAAAGCTGGGAGTGGAGGAAGGATCAGGATTTGCTATCAAATAGGCATAAAACACTATTAGGCAGCAGAATTTGACAGGTCGTATTCCCACACCCTTTCCATTTTTGGAAAAAACTTGGCATAGAGAAGAGGCATGGGGCTGGAGGTGAGCAGATTCCACACACCATGCTCTACCCAGCATTTCTACCACCAACCCAAATGTGAGAGGTCAGGCTTGGCAGAAGAAAAAGAAGTGAACACTTTCATTTTTTGTTAAAACTTTGTCAATCCAGAAGCATAAATCCAAATGTTGGACATATATTCTATCTAGCTTTGTCTCCAAAGAATGATCTGCCTGAGATGGCATAATTTTGAAATAAAGTGATTTGACTGTCATTATACCCTTATTTTAAGATTTTTCTTTTTAATTGATTATTCTTAAGAAAAGATAAATATAATATTTTTAAAAATAAATCCTTACAGTTGAGCTAATTTCAAGGTTAGCTGGTGCAATGTTACAGGGGCATGGTTAAAAATGTTGACTGCAAAATTGTTAACCTAATCCATTACCTGATTTCTTAGTTTCTGAATCTCCTCCTCTCTATCTGTTATTCGGCTTTGCAGAGAATTCTTTGTCCTGTACAATTCTTCCTCAGTATAGCGTAATTCCTGGAAATAAGCATGTCCAGCAGCAATTAATACATTAAATGTGACAATAAAAGCAAAACACAATGGTACTACTGTGACCTATTTGTGTTTACAACTAGAAACTCACTTTCTTGTGAGTTTCAGTTCTGCAACTGAAAAGGCATTGCTGAAGCAGTGAAACACTATATTAAGACCATAACGAACATTTAGAAATTCCTAGATTCAGGCAACTCATTACAAAAAGCAGTATTAGTAGCGGAAAGCAGTTTCAACATTTATTTGAAAATATAAAAAGCTGTCAGTTTATAGCTTTGGGTTTTTTTTGTCTCATTTGCTTTTTTCTGAATAGAAGGGAGGACACATAGTAATTACATATGTAAAAATGAACAAAAACCTCATGCACCTGAGTGAGCAGAACCAATATCTACTTACTGCAAAGCCATTTCTACATAATCATGGGAGGAAAAAAAAAAGCTACAGCACTCTTTTAATATATCAATCTTTAATATATCAAATACAACCTGAATAACTGCAGAAGACTAAGATTTAAGGAAGATTGATGGCAAATTTACAGTAAACAAAAGACAATCCCATATGACATTAATGCTGAGGACTGGACAAAAATATTGCAACCGTGTTGATTTTTACAGACCAGGTGCCACAGTTTGGCTTCTTCCTACAAACCTGTAAAATAAGCAAGGGGGTTTCCTCAGAGACAGAATACTGTTTTTGTCTCAAACCTCCCGATCTTAATTTTTGCACTGTTTCAGCATGAATATATTCATTCTTGTATCATTTATCCAAAGTGTTATTTAACTCCACTAAATAAATAAAACAGGAATACTCGAGGGAATTAGATCTAGTGCTTATATGCCAACACAAACAAAACAGATGAGATTCAGTTCATTTCAAAGAATTTTTTATCCCAGAACAAAAAAAAATGGATTAAACATGAAGAGCTACCATAAAACACCACCATATGGCTTCAAGATACAGAATTAATATTATCTTTTGAAAGCAATCATAGATATTTTGCTTTTTCATTAGTTCAATTCAACCCTGTCAAATTAATATGGAGTGTCTTGTGAAACAGGTAATCCTCCAAGATAAATAATCAGGGAAAGTAAATTAAACACCTTGCCTTTGATATTTCATCTACAACTGTTCACAAAAACAATAAAATCTACTGAGTACAAGAAAAGAGACCTATTTTCAATTGAATAGTATTTACAGAAATTTCTGTGGAAAACCAATTGCTGTGACAATTTCTAGAGATCAGTTTTGTCAGTTAATTACAGTTGCACCCAAATGAAAAATTTGTGTTTTAGTTTGCCCAAATAAGCAGTTATGTATATTATG
Source organism: Laticauda colubrina (assembly GCA_015471245.1). NCBI lineage: Eukaryota > Metazoa > Chordata > Lepidosauria > Squamata > Elapidae > Laticauda > Laticauda colubrina. The sequence goes on from BLBF01000005.1 coordinate 13,481,384, forward strand.
AGCTCCATAAACACAATCCTTAATAAAACAATAACTCATTTCAAACCTGCACATTATCCCGAGTTGACTGGATAATGGCAAATCATTTATAAATTGGTGTTAGCAAAGCTACATTGATGAATCTAAGTCACCAAGACTAAAGTTGACTTAACAGAACATTTACCTTTATTGTTGACTTTCTAAATTGCACTGATGCTAAGAAAATTTGCCATTTAAAACAGAATCCTGTATCTGTCTCCCCCTTAAGCTAAGAGGCTATTTATGCTTTCCTTTAAAAATAAAATAAAATAAAATAAGATGAGATGAGATAAAATAAAATAAAATAAAGCCCTACTCTAGGAATAATCTATTGGTCTAAGACCAGAGTCCCCAACTTATGGGCCCACTACAGAGCAGTGGCCTATTGGCCACTAGGGCCATGTGAATGGCTGGCCAGTGTGTGTGTTGTGTGCACTCACACTTGTGTTGCGGCGAACATTGTGCAGGTGCTAGTATTGCGGAGAAGGTTGTATGTTCATAGCTGTTTGAACATGCGCTTGTGGCCCTGTTCATGCACATACATGCACGTGTAAAGGCGCCCGCCCCCTTCTCCCTTCTGGGTCACCAACTCAGAAAGGTTGGGGAACTCTGGTCTAAGAGATGTATTTGTCCTTTGTGTGGCACACTGCACTAAAAAAATACAATTGGGGGTTAAAGAATGCGCAGAAGCACTGATTAAGGAACAGTACATATAGTCCATGATCTGGTATTTGGCCAATAAGAATACTAACAATGTTGATACCCATCATTGCACATATAGGCTTTTCTTTCAATTGGGTAATTCCAATATACACTGCTCAAAAAAATAAAAGGGAACACTGAAACAACACAATGTAACTCCAAGTCAATCACACTTGTATGAAATCAAACTGTCCACTTAGGTAGCAACACTGATTGACAATCAATTTCACATCCTGTTGTGCAAATGGAATAACAACAGGTGGAAAGCATAGGCAGGTAGCAAGACATCCCCAGTAAAGGAGTGGGTCTGCAGGTGGTGACCACAGACCACTTCTCAGTTCCTATGCTTTCTGGCTGATGGTTTGGTCACTTTTGAATGCTGGCGGTGCTTTAACTCTAGTAGTAGCATGAGACGGAGTCTACAGCCCACACAAGTGGCTCAGGTAGTGCAGCTCATCCAGGATGGCACATCAATGCGAGCTGCGGCAAGAAGGTTTGCTGTGTCTGTCAGCATAATATCCAGAGCATGGAGATGCTACCAGGAGACAGGCCAGTACATCAGGAGACGTGGAGGAGGCCGTAGGAGGGCAACAACCCAGCATCAGGACCGCTACTTCCGCCTTTGTGCAAGAAGGGACAGGAGGAGCACTGCCAGATCCCTCCAAAATGACCTCCAGCCACAAATGTGCATGTGGCTGCTCAAACGGTCAGAAACAGACCCCATGAGGGTGGTATGAGGGCCCGACGTCCACAGGTGGGGGTTGTTCTTACAGCCCAACACCATGCAGGACATTTGGCATTTGCCAGAGAACACCAAGATTGGCAAATTTGCCACTGGCGCCCTGTGCTCTTCACAGATGAAAGCAGGTTCACACTGAGCACATATGACAGACGTGACAGGGTCTGGAGATGCTGTGGAGAACGTTCTGCTGCCTGCAACATCCTCCAGCATGATTGGTTTGGCAGTTAGTAATGGTGTGTGGTGGCATTTCTTTAGGGGGCCACACAGCCCTCCATGTGCTTGCCAGAGATAGCCTGACTGCCATTAGGTCCTGAGATGAGATCCTCAGACCCCTTGTGAGACCATATGCTGGTGCGGTTGGCCCTGGGTTCCAAGACAATGCTGGTGCGGTTGGCCCTAATCCAAGACAATGCTGAACCTCATGTAGCTGGAGTGTGTCAGCAAGACGTTTCTGCAAGACGAAGGCATTGATGCTATGGACTGGCCCGCCCGTTCCCCAGACATGAATCCAATTGAGCACATCTGGGACATCATGTCTCCCTCCATCCAGCAACACCACGTTGCACCACAGACTGTCCAGGAGTTGGGAGATGTTTTAGTCCAGGTGTGGGAGGAGATCCCTCAGGAGACCATCCGCCACCTCATCAGGAGCATGCCCAAGCATTGTAGGGAGGTCATACAGACATGTGAAGGCCACACACACTACTGAGTCTCATTTTGACTTGTTTTAAGGACATTACATCAAAGTTGGATCAGCCTGTAGATTTTTTTTCCACTTTAATTTTGAGTGTTAACTCCAAATCCAGACCTCCATGGGTTGCTAAATTTGATTTCCATTGCTAATTCTTGTGTGATTTTGTTGTCAGCACATTCAACTATGTGATGAACAAAGTATTTAATGAGAATATTTCATTCATTCAGATTTAGGATGTCTTGTTTTTGTGTTCCCTTTATTTTTTTGAGCAATGTATATCTTTTCCATATATAAACCCCCAAATATATCAATGTATACTGATTTTTCATGAGATTTAAGAGGGAAACTCCTGAAATACTACTCAGCAAGCCATTTCAACTCTTCCCAATATTTACCTGTTTCTGCCTCTCTAGTTCAGCCTCTATTTCTTGTTTGGCTGTTTTGTGTGTTGCAATTTGATCCTGCAAATCTTGAATTTGCTCTCTTGTGGACTCAGCTTCACTTATCTGCTGTGCTTCCATATCCTGTAGTTCAATTCTCAGCTGTTGCATTTGGCCCCACAACTTCTGTACTTCTTCCTTTTGCATGTCCCGTTCGTGCCTCAGTTCTTCTAACTCCATAATGCTTGCTGTTTGACTATCCAAACCTTCAATACCGGAGCCTTCTTTTAGACTGTTTATCAACTTTTCCTTAGACTGAGATGCAAAGACAAAATCAAGGACAAGTGAAATTGCATTACAATCCTTAGTTTGTTAACTGTAACCAAAAGGCAGAATGTAAATACAGTAATGGAACCCTATTTGTTGTCAGCATCAATACTTTGCTTTGGAACACAAAGTTTCCATATTTAACATTTGTAATTGCCTAAATGTCAAGGTGAGGAATTTATGGACCTCTAGCGGTAATTGGAATTTTAATCTCTCACTACTACTGCTCGTGGAGCATAAAATTGATGGAAATTGGAGTTGAATCCCCATTTGAGTAGGAAACAAATTCCTGGTCTCAAATCAAAAATATGGCAAATGTGAGCAAAAGTGCATGACATCAGGTTGCTTGAAAATATCATTTAATAAAAATCCTGTTGAAACTTTTCAAATTGAATATAAAATTATATTGAATGCAAAATTTCCTTAACAAGGATTTTTTCCGGTGATTAGTGATTTATATTAATATTTTTAGTCCTTTCAAAATATACTAAAATACAAACCTAACTAACACTTTTATATTTTATTATTTTATTAACAAATTGCATCTGTTTGTTACTTTAGGTTATAGGACAGCCTTCCCCTTTTGTTTGTTTAGCAATGTCAGGAAGACATTGTTGAACTGGATTACTGTGGTGAGTGTTACCTGGAGTATGCGCGTGGCTTTCTGCTTGTAATCCATCAACTCTTGCTTAGCAGACTCCCAGCTAGTTTTGGCTACTTTAATTTGCTGTTGAAATTCCTCTGATTTCCGTTTTTCTTCCACGTATTTCCTCTCAGATGCAGTTATGGCTTCAGCCAAATTCTGACATTCAGCTTCCATTTTACTCAGGCGAGTTGCGAATTCATTCTGATGGAGGAAGTTTTGTTTGGTTTTAGTATAAAATAAATAAATAAAATGCTTGTATTTGTTAGTTTAATGTATTCTTGATAAACAAACATAATAATAAAGAGAACAGTTTGGACTACTGGTTAAGACACCAGGCTAGAAATCAGGAGACTGTGAGTTCTAATCCAACTTTGGGTATGAAACCCAGCTGGTTGACCTTTGGGCCACTCTTTTCTCTCAACCCAATGCATGTCACAAGGTTGTTGTGGGGAAAACAGGGGGAAGAATGAACATTAGGTATCTTCGTTGCCTAAAAAAAAGGTGAGATATAAACAACTGGGCATGCATACCTGCAAAAATACTTTATGTCAATCTGCCAATAAATAACTGACTAAGGTAAAATGGTAGTGCTGATCATAGAATTCTAGATCTAACATAGATGTTGTGGAGCAGGATTGAGATGAAGAAGTTTGTCTCTCATAGTCCTAGTTAATGTCTCAGTTGCTTTTGATACCATCAATCATGGCATCCTTCTGGACCATCTCTGAGGACTGAAGGATATACATTTGGCAGTGATTCTTTTCCTTCTTCTGAGGAGTGGATAGGTAGGTTCATCCTAAGGCTTTCTACTGCAGAATGCCACAGGACTCTGATTTTATTGTTATCAGTTGTTATTAGTTATTCGTTTATCAGTCATTATTGGCTATTCACTGTGTTTTATGTTTGTTGTGTTTGTAAGAGCCATGGAAGTGGCAGTAGCTAGAATGCAGTACTGCAGGCTACTTCTGCTGACTGCTGGCTCCCGGTTTGGAGTTTGAGTTTGCCAAAGAGTTTGGCAGTTTGAGTGTCATTGGCTCACGATTGCCTTAGCCTTCCATCCTTCCGAGGTCCATAAAATGAGGACCCAAATTGTTGGGGCAATATGCTGATTCTGTAAAACTGCTTAGAGAGTGCTGTAAAACACTATGAAGCGATAAATAAATCTAAGTGCTATTTCGTTATTTATTGCTTTAATTTTTCTAGCTTACTGTCCTTGCAAGTATGCCATTTAAGGGCCACCTGTAGTTGAAATAGCTTATAAGCCTAAATGCATGTGAATGGATGCACAGGAAAAGGAAGGAAAACAGATTGCCCAGACTGACCCTTACTTAATACTGATGTTTGAGATTTCATATTGATACAGCAGATTAAGACATGCTGTTTGAAGTTTGCTAGCTTACCATCCATCCACATGGAGCAATCTTTTCCAATCTAAATAAGTTGATGTTGACTTCCAGATTTCTATAGCCTGGAAATTTTGAGAATTAAAATCCAGGTATCTGAATGGAAAGCATTATTATTATTATTTTTTTGGGGGGGGAAACGAACAGTCGGACGGATGACCCTGTTGAAGGATGGGATAAGTAGGCTCAATTCTGATTTTTCACAGCAAATACATCCTGAATATGAGGGTACAGATGAATTTTGCTCCTTTCCCAGGATAATCTTTGAGACCTCTAAAACCACATTTTTAATTATTCCAATAATTTCAAAATAAATATTACTCAAGACTAGTAAGATTAAAACTTATGATTATCACATGTACTGTAACCGAGATTTTGCTCTGTGTATATATTTGGTCTGTCCTAGTTTTCAAGCATGTTCATAGTTTGTAAAAAACCCTCTTGGAGCTGCAGCAGGAATTGATCTTTGGTCCAATTGTACAGAAAAGCATAGGGCGAAGATGGGAAGTGAGGTCCCACTTTTTTCTCTCCAGGCACTGAATGCATGGATTCTCCATGTGAAAAAAGAGAAGGCCCTAAAAACTCTCAGTCCAAACCTCACTTAAATTCAGAAAAAAAATCTGGCATTACATAAAGTTGGATGAGCAGTTGACAGAAAGGCAGCCTTCCAGATGATATGACTAGCCAAGTGTCTCAACAGTAACAACACACTGCATTTTAAATCTAATACCAGGTGTTACTGAAGCTTAGGAAATTTGCACAAGAGTGGATATCTTTCAAATAAATCATGACTCGGGCACAGAATGTATTCAAAGATATCTGAGCTTTCATTCTAAGCACATATGATTCAATTTCAATATCAACAAATATTGATCCAATAAATCTGAAGTGTCTTTGTCTCTATTACTGAGATATAGTTCTTCAATTGGTGGAAAAAATTAAACAGCATTCCCCAGGTCCACTATCTAACCTGCATCTGCTTGTAGTTGTCTTGTTCTCGCCTAAGAGTAGACTCCGCTTCATGTAACCGCTCCTGAAGAGTCTGCAGGGCCTGATTGTGCAGGCTGTTGCCTTCGCTATTATCCTTTATTATTCTGTATAGGTAGAGGACAAAGATTTACGGAAACATCTTTTAAGATCCATATTAACAGATTAACAGAGTTGGAAGGGACCTTGTAGGTCATCTAGTCTGAGCACCCCACCCAAGCAGGAGACCCTACACCATCCAGTCATTTCCTGAAAGCTTCCAGTGATAAAGCTCCCACAACTTCTGAAGGCAAGCCATTCCAGTGATTGATTGCTCTGTTGAAAAATTTCTCCTTACTTCTAGGTTGAATTTCACCTTGATCAGTTTCTACCCATTATTCCTTGTCTGATCCTCAGGTGCTTTGGAAAACAGACTGACTCTCTCCTCTATGTGGCAGCCCCTCAAATATTAGGAAACTGCTATCATGGTCCTTCTTTTCACTAGACTAGCCAAGCCCAGTTCCTGCAACCATTCTTCATAAGTTTCAGCATCCAGTCCCCTAATCAATTTTGTTGCTCTTCTCTGCTCTTTGTTGCTCTTCTCTGCCAAAGATATCTATCTTTGTGGTGTATATATTATTTCTTTATATTCTGTAGTGTTCGCTATCCATCATTTGTCATCCTCTCGCCATTCCCAACATCAGTGTTGGTATTGGCTTACAGCTTTTGTTCTATATACTGTTTTTATCCTTGGGTCATAAGGATAAGGTTATAAGGGTGTCCGGAGTTTGGTTTAAGTTGGGTGGCCATTTAAATGTTTTAAATAAACAAATAAAAACCCATGCAAACCCTTTTTCAATTATTTGTAAGGATGAGACAATAAATAAAGGGACTAGCCTTGCTTATTATCTCATCAGAATACAGTTAAAGAATAATGGATTTAGGTTGCAGGAAAGTTGATTCCAACTGAATCTTATGAGGGAAAAAACCTTTCTGAACAGGAAGAACAATTCGGAACCAATTTCCCAGAAAGGTGGTAGGTTTCTCCTAATTGAATGTGTTCAGAGATTAGACAATTTTAAGTCGGAATTTTGCTCTGAGTAGGATGCTGGACTCAATGGGCTAAAAGGCCTTTACCAACCCTATGATTCTATTTACTGACTGCAACATTGTTTTTGAAATACTTAACTATTTAATCCAATCCTTATTTCTTCTTTCAGTATTACTTTTAATTAATGAACAATTTTTCTATTGAACAAGAAAAAGGCAGGAGTGGAAAGGGGGCTGGGTAAGGAGAGCGAGAGGTTTTAAATCACAATGAAACTTAACCTCTGTAGTATTGATCCTATCACCTCAATTTCTAAAATGCCTTCTTTCTTTTTTATTTTCATGGCATGATATGTCAGCATAATTTTTCCTATTTAATGTCAGAGGTGCAGTAAACAAAGAGCACAGGAAGAAATGAAAACACTTAAATCATGCCTGGGATTATATTTTAACTGAGTAGTTTTGCTGCTTTGATGTATGCATGCATGTATGTATGTATGTATGTATGTATGTATGTATGCATGTATGTATATGTATATACATGAACAAAGCTTACACTCTTTTTCAGAATGTAAGCAAAGTATCCACAGAAAAAACTAAAGCAATAATCTCCACCAAATAAAAAAAAACAATAGAACATTAATTCCTTCCCCTTTTGCTTTTCAAGAAGAGAGAATAGCATAAATAGGAATCCTCTGATGGATACGGTTTTCAGATGTCAACACATACCTTTGCTATTAACATATTATTTCAAGTAAATGTTCCTTAATATGGAGAATTAAGATCAAAATACAGACATACATACACACACACATGCACAACTATTTGGGCGCTGAGCTTAAATTTAAAAAGTCCCAGATAAATACAGTGACACAATGGATGCTGATTACCTTGATTTTTCATTCTGCAACGTTTCTAGGGCTTTATTACGTGAACTAAGAAGTTGATCAGCCTCCTGTAATCTCACTTTGAGGACAGCCAATTGGGAATCCTTGGCAGCGGCAGCTTCAGTCAGATCATCAACTTGAGCTTGAAGTTCCCGAACAAGTCTGTCATTGCTTGAATTGTCAGCATTCCATTTTTCAACTCTTGCCCGGGCATTGGTTAATTCTGTACAGTTGAGTTTAGTAAATATCAGTAAGTTTACAGTCCTTATTATTATGTACGCAACATGATGCTGTCAGTGATCAGAAAAAGTTATTTAGTTCATATGTTGACCCACTAAGCAAGCTAGAGGTTTTTTTAAATTGTATTGCTTAATAGCCATAATGCTTAAACCAGAATGTCTGGATTTACATATCCTATAAATCCAGAAACAGACTTTAATTATGGCTTAGTATAATACATAAATTCAGTCATGTTTCCAGTTATCTAACCATGATTGGAGAACTGGCTTGGTGTGGTGGTTAAAGGAATTGGGCCAACAATGGAAGAATGTTTAGTCATGAAAATATCTGGATGACTTTGGGCCAATTACTCTCTCTTAACTCTAGAAAGAAGGCAAACCACTTTCAAAAAAGTTGCTGTGGAAATTGCATGGAGTTGGGAGTCAAGATTGACTTGAATGCACAAAATATACAATATAAAAATACTACAGTTGGGATATTAAGTCATACTGGAAGCAATCATTACTCCTTTTATTCTTCCACAAACCTACATGAGTTCTTCCATTTTTCTCCTGAATTTGATCACTGGATTTGCAATGACAGTAATCTTTGAAAATATCAATCAGCTTCAGATCCTGCTTATGCAGACAATCCTGGTTGTATTAAGGCTTATGCCACTTGAAGCAATGTTCTATAGAAAAGCAAGCAATGGAAACAAAGGAAGAATCCATGTAGAAGAGAAGTAGATAAAGCATGGTGCACTTTCTATCTCAAATCCTAATTAGAAGGAATATTACATTTTAAGTAGAACATGGAATTCTCATTGCTCATGCTTTACATGCATGAAACACTTGGCTCTCTCCCTCTGCATTTCCAGTTAAGGATGGAGAAAAAAAAATTGATCTCCCTAAGAGGGCAGAAAGGAGCAATAGCATTCATTATCAGGGATAGGCAGGTTTACCAGGTACATATAAAACCAGTAAACGACTAGAAAGGCAGAAGTCAATTACTAAATGAGACATATACATTTCGCTATATAGGAGATAATGAAACTGAAAAGAGCTCATCCAAAGGGGGGTTGAATACTTTTAGAAATCTCTGATTTAACCCATTTCTATATGTTCATCCCAACATCTTCTCAACAAGAAAATATAGAATGTAATTTGGTCTACTTCAAAGCCATAATTTAGCATTTAACTTTACTACAGAACACAAAACACCTTGTTTTGATAAATACCACTATTTTTTTTGAAAAAAATGATGGTTCCCATTTGGAGTGAACAGATTAAAAAGACTTAACTAGCAACCCACCAAAGGATCTTTTAAAATGTACAAACTTGCATTTCTACCTGTTTGGGTTTCTTTGGCTCGCTGAACTAATGATGCCATTTCTTGATTTAAAGATTGCACTTCGTTACGCAGTAGTTGATTTTCAAGGCGAAGATTGGACAGTTCATGTGATTTACCATCATTAAGAGTAAGGTTGGGATTAATTTCTGGGGTTTGCAATGAATCCTTTTTAATATCCACATCAGTCTCCAATCCAGAACTGGAACTATCAGATGTCTCTAAACAAAGAGATACATATTTAACAGAGCCTTTCTTTCTTTCTCTGTTCAATTTCTATGACAAACTATATAGCTAATGAAAGTGTTGAGGTTAACCTATTGAGGTTAATAGGATTGCTGCAATAAATAATTGTACATTAGCTTATAAACAGGAAGATTAAAAAAGCATTACCAAAATAATTATAGCACTAATATAAACATGAAGCATCCTTACTCCACATATGCTATAAACAAATCAAACATCTGACATTTTAAAAATAGGAGATCATACATCAAGACTTCTTAATTTATGACCAACAAAATTAAAGATGTTCAAATGCTGGATAGGTCTCCCATCTTGGAAAATGCAGGCAAAAATTGCAGGTTACATATAAGGTCTATCAATGCACTTGTGTGCAAAGTGGTAAGTCTCAAAACACAACTGAACAAGCTGTTCATTTCAGCACCCTGAAAGCCAAAAGCCCCTGCTGTTGGCTGGGTCTTACTCTGCCAAACAAAACCAACTTTGCAATAATAAAGGTAATAAACAAAGTACATCTTAAAACTAGAAATGAAAAAAAATGTTATCTTCCAGATATTTTGGATTATAATTCTCACAATTCAGGGACAATTTCCATGCTGGCCAAGGCTGATGGGGGCTGTAAACCAAAATCGTCTCAAGAGTATCCCCATCTGCCTATCGCTGTCACATCACTTTTGTCAGTACATTGATCAAAAGAAAGCTATGTAGTTTCACAGGTAATTAAAAGAATTACTAAAATAAGCAACCCTGACTATTTGCTTCATTAGTTCAGTTCCCACAGTATTATTTATTTCATTTAGCAAAGAGTGTCTTTGTAGGGATAAACAAAAGTTCAGCAAGGGTGAAAACCACTTAGAAATATCATGCATTCTTATCCTAAAGAAAAATGGCCACCTACATGAAATAATGAAATGTAGTAAAATGGGAGCCTATTACTAGGGAAGACTTAAAAAGGCATTTTGCCTTTTATTCCAACATTTTGGAGTATTGTGTGCCATATTAATAAACAGATACATTTGGATTGCTATTTTAATTACCCATACGTCTGTTTGCAAGAGGCAAGTAAGGCCTCAAATTTAAATGAGTTTCAGAAGTGCATCGTGCATTTTATAATTTGCAGCAATTTTAGAGAAATTTAAAAAATAAAATAAAAATAAAACAAAGCCTTTAGAATTAATAATGCAACACTGATTTGCCTATATACATTCAGTACGGATTTGAATGACTAAATATTTATTTAAATATTTAAACTTGCATCATCATCCTCTCGAGGGGCAGGAATTGCTAGAAAATTATAAAAATAATACATTCAGTGAACCTGTACCAAAGAAATAGAGAACTCTGATATTTTTATATTTGCTCCCCATGGACTAATCTAATTATTATATTTAGTCAGATTATATCACCTGTTTTGATCCTTGAAAATCATTTACATAAAGGGCAGTCTCCACCCCTTTGTAATTTATGTGAAATGCTGCTAATGAAACAAGCATTAGGAAATCAGACAATGTCTAATTTACAAAAGAAGCTTGGTATGAATGTGTAGTAATCTCTACCACTGTTCTGCAACCTGGTGCCTTTGAGTGCAGTTCCCAGAATGGGGACTTGGAGAGCTTCTGTATTAACCCCTGTAAGTAAACATGGCTTTTCAACAAACTATCCAGATGCTTTGATTAGAATTTAGGACACATCCTAAACTGTGACCCATATGCTTATATAATCTTACTTTAGCCATCATAATCAGAATGACACTGAATGGACATCAATATCAAACCAGGTTCCTGTCACCATTAACACCCTTCAAAAGAATCCTTAACACATTCCTTAGTTATGCTTAACTACCATTGCCTTGACTTTGAATGGAAGGGTCTTCCCCTGTTTTGATGCTGTGTGAACTTGCTGACACAGAGCTAATACTTGAAGTCCGAGAATGATTTTGAACAGTGGCTGCTTTGTTCTTCTCCCTTTTCAGGTCCTTTTTCCCATTAGGTTCTTTTTCAGAACTATTCAGAAAGTCAAACAGGAGTTCATCGTTTGGTTCGGATTTTTTCCTTCTCACAAATTGGAAAGAGGGTCTGGACACAGAAGCTGTCTCTGTGGATGGAGATCCTTCCACAGAGGCCCTGGATGCTACCTTAATATTGGCAGTTCCTGCTAAAATTGTTGCCTTCTGATGTTTGATGTTCTCAGCTGCAGATGAGATAAAGCTAGATGTAGATGACGCAGGACCCTGCTGCTCTCTGGTCTTATATGGATTGGGATACACGCTGACATCATCCCCCTGGCTATCAACGTAGTTAATACCACTTGCATTTTCTTTCTTGCTTAAAGCAGATGCAGCTCCTTGGTCTACTCTATTGAGCAGGTCCTCTGCCTTGCCAGCCAGGTCAGCAAACCAAGACATAATGGAAATCAAAGAGTATACGGAATTTTATCATTCAATGTTCAACCTGGGGGCAAAAATACAAAGATCAGAAAAGTTACACCACACAGTCAGACTAAATGTCAAAAAACATTATTGCAATGTTTCTTGAAATGTAGTTAATATAATTAATATAGTTTGCCTTTCCCATTCTGCATTGTATGTGTTCCCACATTTTTATAGACAAGTCAAAGATACATTCGTACACCATCCTTGGAAACAAAAGTAGGATGTCAAAAGGAAGCTGAGCAGCATAGGTTCAAACTGATAAGAAATGCTAACATTTCTTTATATTTTAGAAGAGGACTGTGGAATAGTCAGCTATCAGATGGAAAGCTTCAATTCACATCATATTTATTTTTTGCTCATTAATTAGAATCCTTTGCCTTGGATTTCTAAGAGATTGTGGCATCTCTTTAACATATACCTTGGCTTAAACAGGAATCAGTTGTTTTGGTAGTATAAATGACTTGCTGGAGATTGATTTGGGGTTGAGTATCAGGCAATTACTAGGAGACATGCAGAACATAATCCACTTGGAAATTTTTCTCTGCAATTTTCCCAAGCTATACAAAAAACAAACATGGATGTTTCTAATTTGTTAAATGTAGGGAGGAAGCTGAATTCAGATGGTTCACTTCCAAACAGTTACATCAAGAAAACATGTACAAAATAATACTAGTGGTATATCTGTATCTGACAAATTCATATATTTTACCACTGGAAAAAAATGGCCAGAAATATGAATAGGAATCAGTCAAAAATATTAAAAAGTTCATTTGCTTTAGCTTTAAACATATGCAGGAAATTATGTAACTTTCATTCATTTAATAAACTATTAAAACAATTGTGATTTTCCTTTCTGATTCTTAACTGCATTATTACTATATGGGTAATATATGGGTAATCTATCCATATTATATTAATATAGTTATTAATTCTTATCAGCAATCCCAAAATGCACACAATTTCCTAATGTAAAATCAGTCAGATGTAAAAGATCATGTTCATGTCTGAAGATTCAATTAAAACTGATTTACTGTATTCATGTCGATGCACAAGAAGTCTCAACTAATGGTTAGCACCTGCTAGGAGTTAGAGATCAAAAGAATTTAGGAGATGAAGTGTTGGATTTACGGCTATGTAGAGATTCTAGGTTGATCCCTCTTTTAACTCCATCCCCATGGGTTCTGCCAGCCCTTCCTCTACAAAATCAGAACAGTGATCTTTCTGCCAAAAATAAATAAGTTCCTTGCAGCTGCTGCATTTTTCTGATTAATGTATTAGGTCAAACTAAACTAGTCCTTGTTATGTTATTCCTGGGAGCCAGAGGTACATAATCTCTGAAAGGTTTATTCCTAGTCAGTGTCTGAGTTCAAAATACAGTATGTTTCCTTCTGTTCTACAATCCCAGGTCATTTGGAATTGAATATGTAGTGAATGGGACTGTAGTGATCTTTGTTTTCTCCTCTTGGAAGAAATTATGTGCAGCATAGAAATCCTCGGATTATGGCTTTATCAACTTCTGCTATCAAATAAATTACATTTTACAATTGATCACATAAATGCATACCCGAAAACAGTTCTATTTTGCATACAAAGGTAAGACTTTATGGTATGCTAGCCTCAATATTCTTCTATGTTAGTATGATGTTACCTAGTTTGGGTAATGAAACATCTGGAAGTTCAGAGAGCACCAAGGGACCCTCATTTCAACCCTGAGCTATAAATATTCTCCTTTAAAGAAAAAAATATATATGTGAAAACAGAATTTTTGAAAACCATGTAAATGGCATGGCCATATAATATTTACAAATACTGCAATGTAATGCCCTCTCTTACTAAGGTAGGCCAAATTGATAAGAAAATGGAACATAGTGTAGCATTCCAGGCAGCTGAAATAAGAACAATTGTAGGTCCATTTGGTATTTTCAGAAGCTCTTACCACTAGTCTACTGTTCTCAAATTTGCCTATTCTTTCTATTTACCCCATAAAAAAGAAAAGTCCAATCCATGCATTCAATGTTATTTTGCCAAAGGTTTTCTCCAACTTTCTAACAACTTCACTTGGGGCCAGATGCTCTTCCTTGTCCTTTTAACTATCCTTAACTTCTTTCTTTTCCTTTTGTCTTTCTTTGTTTTTGTCTTTCCTTTCCTTCTTCCTTTCCTGCTCTTCCTTGTCCTTTTAACTATCGTTAACTTCTTTCTTTTCCTTTCTTTTCCTTTTGTCTTTCTTTGTTTTTGTCTTTCCTTTCCTTCTTCCTTTCCTTCTTTCCTTCCTTCCTTTCCTTTTTCTTTCCTTTCTTCCCTTCCTCCTTTCCTTTCTTTCTTTCCTTCCTTCCTTTCCTTTCTTCCCTTCCCTTCCTTCCCTTTCTCCAGGAGAAGGACACTACATTTTTCACACTATCACCCTGTTAAGGCTTTTCACACTAAACACCCTGTTAAGGCTGCTCCTCTTTTATTTGGCCTGGGCCTCTCTTGTCTTGTCTCCAGGGGAGGCATGATAGCAGTCTTCCAATATTTGAGGGGCTGCCACAGAGAGGAGGAAGGGATCAAGCTATTTTCCAAAGCCCCTGTAGGCCAGACAAGGAATAATGGATGGAAACTGGCCAAGGAGAGGTTTAACCTGGAAATGAGGAGAAACTTTCTGACGGTGAGAACAATCCACCAATGGAACAGAAGTTGCCCTGGGAAGGTGTGGGAGCGCCATCACTTGAGACTTTCAAGAAGAGATTGGACTGCCATTTGTCAGAAATGGTGTAGGGTCTCCCGCTTGGGCAGTGGGGGGTTGGACTAGATGACCTCCAAGGTCCCTTCCAACTCTGATTACCTGTTATTTGTTATCTGTATCTTTCCCAGATTCACGGCAGCCTTTCAACAGGTAAAGAGATCTCTGCTACTTCTGACCGATGACGCCAGCAAAACCTGCATTGGCTGAACCTACCCTGCAGTTCGTGGGGATCCCTGACACAACCAGAGCAGGAAGGAGCGAAAATCACGACAAGCTCGAGTCCAAAGACGGTCTAAAAAAAAACAACTCTCGGGGGTCTTTATTCTTTTTCCCGCCCCTCCGATCCCCTCCATCTGCTCAGGCGACCCCCACATACACATACAGTCCTACACCCACACCCTCCGGTTTTTTAGGCCTCTGCTTACCTCGGGTTTCTTTCGCCACCGATTCTGCCACGATCCCTTCAACCAGGAGCCCAAAGCGGACCCGGAATGCCGAGACAGGATGAAAAGGAGGCAAACGGGGTTACCCTCAGACCGCAGAGGCATCCGGATAAAACCTTCCGGGAGACGTGGCCACCAGCAGGCGAGCACAAGGACCCAACGGAACGTCACTCCGACGAGGTTTGCAAAGCGCCGGCGCGGACAATACCTGCCGGGGAAGTGACGCAAACACGCATGCCCGAATCCGCGCCATTCTCGTGAACGACCGGGCCGTTTCGGGGGGGGGGGGGGCGAGAGGTGGAAAAGGGGTAGCAGAAATAAGAGGCTTATTTGTGGTTTTTCTTTCTTTTTTTGTTTTTGTTTTGCTTTGTGTTGAATGAAAGAAGGGGAAAGGATTACGTTTTTGACTGGAAACGCCGATACCGACGACACATTTCTGACGATTAGGTGCGCCCTGCAATCCAGATCCACACGTAGAACGGTGTTTTTTCAAGCTTGACAACTTTGAGGTGTGTGGACTTCAATTCCCAGGATTCTGCTGCCGGCATTGGTGGCTCAAGGAATTCTGGGAGTTGAAGTCCATACACTTTTAAATGTTCCAAGGTGGGAATCGCCGAGCTAAAATGTTGCACTGCCAATTTACGTTGAACAAAATCTTAAAATGACTTTTCGGTGTTTTCATGGACACGTCAGATTTTATTTTTCGCGTCAATGCAAAGGATTTGCTGCTGCCGTTTCCGGAATGTTTGTCCTCTATGTCACCATCCAGACTAGTTTTACGATTTCTTGATGCTCTCCCATCCAAGAACTATCTCGTTCCAACCTTGCTTGCTTTTTTATTTATTTTTCAATCTTGATTTGTCAGTCTCTTGCAAGATAATAGGTATAAGTGGAAACATAGTTATGAATACATGAAATGGGTACAAATAAGAAAAATAAAAGAAAAAATAGGACAGGGATGGTAGGCACATTGGTGCGCTTTATGCACGCCCCCCAAACACCTCTTAGGAAAGGGGTGAGGTCAATAGTAGACAGTCTAAGGTTAAAGTTTTTGGGGTTTGGGGAAGAAGCCACAGAGTCAGGTAGTGCATTCCAGGCATTGACCGCTCTGTTGCTGAAGTCCTATTTCCTGCAATCAAGTTTGGTGCGATTAACCTTGACTTTGTATCGACTGTGTGCTCTTGTGTTGTTGTGGTTGAAGCTGAAGTATTGACAGATAGAACATTGCAATGTATGATTTTATATACTTTACTTAGATCGGACTGAAGGTGGCGTAGTTCTAAGTTTTCCAGGTCTAGAATTTCGAGTCTGGTGGCAAAATATATTCTGCAACGAGGAGAGGAGTGGAGAACTCTTCTTGTGAAATATTTCTGGAGTTTCTCAACTGTGCTAAAATCAGATACGTAATGTGGGTTCCAGACTAATGAGCTGTATTCGAGTATTGGTCCAGCAAATGTTTTATATGTTCTAGTTAGTTGTGTGATATTACCAGAAAAAAAGCTACGCAGGATTAGGTTAACACCTCTTAATGCCTTTTGGGCTATGTAGTTGCAGTGGGCTCTAGCACTTAGATCATTAGAGATGAGTCCTTTACAGAGCTTGGATCATCAACAAGGTCTTGACTATTCAGCTTGTATTTTATTTTCTGATTTTTTTTGCCAATATGTAAGACAGAGCATTTGTTTGTTAAGATTTGAAGTTGCCATTTGTTTGACCGTTCTGATACATAGTCAAGATTTTTTTGAAGGGTAGCAGTATTGTCTGTGGTATTGAACAGCTTTACATTATCAGCAAAGAGAACACAGTTGCTCTTAATATGATCACAGAAGTCATTTATGTAGAGTATGAAGAGAGTTGGTCCTAGAACACTGCCTTGGGGGACACCACTATTGACAGGTACAGAATTTGATAGGACACTCCCAATTTTGACCATTTGTTGTCTGTTGACAGGAATGCTTCTATCCAGTTATGCAGTTGTCCAGAGATACCATAAGATTTTTGTTTTAGTAGTTTGTTGTGTGCCACTGAATCAAAGGCTTTACAGAAGTCTATGTTGATTGTGTCTGTTGCTTTTCCCTGATCGAGTTGTGTAGTCCATTCACTTTTGCAGTGTAAGAGTTGCAGATTACAGGATAGTTTTTTTTTCTCTGTATCCAGATTTATTAGAGAGTAGGTTGTTTGTCTCCATGTGGAGGATAATGGATTGGTTAATAATTGATTCCATGACTTTACAGGTGATGCAGCATAAGGAGATTGGTCTATAATTTTCAACGAGGCTGGGGTCTCCCTTTTTGAAGATGGGGATGACCATGGCTTGTGACCATAGGTTTGGCAAGGAGCTGGTCCTGAAAGATTTTTCAAAGATTATGCTTAGAGGTTTGGCTATGGCAGTGGATAGCTTTTTTAAAAAGTAGGCACATATTCCATCCGGTCCAATAAATAGAGATGGTTTTAGATTGCATCATGCTTTTTCAACATTGTCTTCTGTAAAATCAATATGTATTAGATCATTGTAGTTGTCTGTGGTACAGCTAGGAAATACTGGGCATGATGCATTGCTGTTTACAAATACTAAGCCAAAGAATGTGTTAAAGAGGTTGACTTTAATGGTCTTTTCCATTAGGTCCTTTAAGAGGTGGGATGGACCTTGAGCCTTTCAGTTTGTTGTTTACAAAATTGTAGAAAGCATGGGTGGAATTGGTGCATAGGTTTTCCTCTTGTTTAATGTGGTAATTGGTCTATTCAGTCTTTATCTGGTGGCATAAATTTTTGTATCGGCTTTTGAAGTTGGCAACGTGACCAGATTTGTTTTTCCACCAAAGTGATCTCTTTTTGGATTGAAGCTTCCTTATTGTTATGGGTAATCTGTTTTTTCTGGTTTTGGGAATTGTTATTGGTACATATAGTTTGATGACTCTTTTGACTTCAAGTAAAAATATGTTGTAATGGTCTTCAACAGTGCTGCATCCAGATAATGAATAGAAATTGCCAATCAAGGGATGAGAGATCATTATCTGTAAGATCATAGTTGCCTTTTTTGAAGTTATAATTGGGAATTACGTTGTGATTTTTTTGTGTGTGGACATATGTTGAGACAAAAGTCAATCGTGGTGGTCACTGTTGGAAAAGGGTTCTTTAATTGGTATTCCGTAAATTGAATTCAAACTATTGCAGAAGATGAGATTGAGGCAGTTATTAAGTCTAGTATTGTTGGTTACTAGTTGTTTCAGTCCCAGATTTGTTACAGTGTTGTAGAAGGTTGCAGGTATGGGTTCAGTTGTACATTTGTTTAGGGTCCAGTTAATATGAGGTAGATTGAAGTCACCAAGAAAGATAAAAGCGTGTGGACAGGATGCTGCTCATGTTAGTAGTGTATTTAGCTTGTTTACATGTTCAATGTCAAAATCAGATGCTCTGTAACAGAATAACATAGTAAGATGGTAATATAGTTAGAAAGGGGGAGCAGAAATAAGAGGTTTATTTGGGGGATTTCTTCCTTTTTTTTTGCTTTGTGTTGAATGAAAGAAGGGGAAAGGATTACATTTTTGACTGGAAATGCCGATACTGATGATACATTTATGACGATTAGGTGCACGCTACAATCCAGATTCACATGTAGAACGGTATTTTTCAAGCTTGACAACTTTGAGGTATGTGGACTTCAATTCCCAGGATTCTGCTGCCGGTATTGGTGGCTTAGGGATTTTGGGAGTTGAAGTTCATACACTTTTAAATGTTCCAAGGTGGGAATCGCCAACCTGAAATGTTGCACTACCAAATTTATGTTGAACAAAATTACTTAAATTACTTTAAATTATTTTTCGGTGATTTCATGGACACATCCAATTCTGTTTTGTGTCAATGCAAAGGATTTGCTGCTGCCGTTTCCAGAATGTTTGTAATCTATTTCACCATCCAGACTAGCTTTACGATTTCTTGTTGCTCTCCCTTCCAAGAACTATCTTGTTCCAACCTTGCTCGCTTTTTTGAGCTCAGCCAAAATTGGGTGACAATACGGTGATAGTAGATTTAGGAGAGTTAGTGTCAGCCATTATGCATTTTCAGATATTTCCAAGGCATCCTTTGTTTCAAGAGGTATTTTGCTTTTATGCAATGTTTCTTATTGTACAACCACATCAACCCTTTATAGAGAATTCAGTGTAATTGTTTGGCTTGATTTATGTTTAGATGTTATACACATAGGAATATAACATCTATGTAATATATTTTAGTTATCACCACAATTGCCTGATTATGGAAAAATTTTAAATTAGAATGCAGGACTTATTCTGTATTAATAAATCTTGGGAGGTATTATACCTCAACATAATTTACTTGGGAGAAATACTTATTTATGTTTCTTATCTATACAATCATGGTTAAAATAATAAAGACTAAAATGGAGTCATCTTTCAAGTAGGAATACATGCAGAGTTGTGAGTTTAATTAGGCAATTTAATTTTGAGATTTGACTGCTAGCCTCAAGCTAATGATGGAATTTTAGTTTTCATCCAGTAGAGGGCACTGTCTGAAATCTTTTAGTGTCTTTTAAAAATGGGTTTTGGTTGGTGAGAAAAACATACATAGTAAAATGTGAAATATATTCAGGGCACTGGAGTAGCTTTCCCCCCCAAACCAGGGGTCTTCAAACTTGACACCTTTAAGACTTGTAGACTTCAACTCCTCCTCCTCATGTTAGCTCAGAAATTCTGGGAGTTGAAGTCCACAAATCTTAAACCTGCCAAGTTTGAAGACCCTTGCCCTAAACCATTCCATGTATTGTGCTTGAATTTTAGTGTTTTACGATATAAAATTCTGTTTCCTGGTTTTTAAAGCATTTCTTTCAAGAACAGGACAGCAGAAATGGGATCATTTATGTTCTGTATGGAACTTGGTAGGTTCCAAGTACTTCATTCTAATTGGCCGAAAAGGCCACTTACGGATTGGTTCACTAGGAACCAATCCAGGAAGCCGCCAAACAATGGGAAGAATTAAATAACTGTCATTGGCCACAAGCCGGCAGGCTAGCCACTATATAAAGGGGTGCCGCGGCTTGGGCTATGTTCCGTTTCTTTACCTAGCGGTTTGAAATAAAGAGTTGTTGTTTGGAACCCGGTCTCACGTGATTCTTTCCGGACGGAACACTGGCGATGAGGATGGGATCGTCGTAGAAGCAGAGACTGAAGAATGTGGCGATCTGAACTGAGCGAAAAGAGATGGCTGGTAACAACGCACTGCCCGCACCCTTCAACCCAAATGTGGAGGATTGGGAATCGTATATCGATCGCTTTCTTATGTTCTTAGAAAGCAACGAGATGGAAGAAATCTCAGATCAAAGGAAGAGGGCTGTCTTCCTTACACACTGCGGACCGGCCGTATTCAAAATGTTGAAGGCGCTGGCGAAACCCAGAGATGTCAAGCAGATGACCTGGTCCAACCTGAACCGAATGCTCCGAACACACTACACACCGGTGGTCTCCAATCTAATCAAGAGGCACGAATTTTACAAAAGAGACTAGAAGGAGGATGAAACCATTGCAGACTTTGTGGCAGCCTTGAGACACATTGGAGGAGCATGTGCGTTTCAAAACATGGACGAGGCTATGAGGGACCGCGTAGTCCTTGGCCTGAAAGACTCTACCCTTCAGAGAAAACTACTCAACAGGCCGAACATAACCGTGGCCGACGCCACTGCAACTGCCGCCGAAGCAGCGAAAAAGTCAGCAGGCACCATGCGGAAAATGAACGCAGTTCCAGACCTGCCGACCCAAACAAGGGAGAAGAAGACAGGGAGGAAAAATATTCACAAAACTCGACCTAGCACACGCTTATCAGCAGCTACCAGTTGATCCAATAACAGCAGAGGCACAAACAACAGTAATGCATAGAGAGGCATTCAAATGTAACCGCCTCCAATTCAGTGTTAGCGTTGCCCCAGGCGTTTTCCAAAGCCTCATGGAACGCCTACTAAACGGAATCAAAGGTGCCATCCCATACTTCGATGATGTACTGGTCTCAGCAAAAAATGCCAGCCAGCTAGAGACGAAGTTAAAAGAAGTCTTAACTTGCTTTAGAAAATCAGGCCTAAAAGTGAAGAAGGAAAAATGTGAATTGGCCACTAATCGGGTCGAATTTTTGGGCTATTTAATCGATGAGCAAGGCATTCACCCAACTGAAAAGAAGGTGAAGTCTATCAAAGACGCTCCCAGACCAAAAAACAAAACCGATCTCCAGGCGTTCCTAGGCCTCATAAATTTTTACCATGTGTTTCTACCCCCTAAGGCGACAATAGCAGAATGCCTACATCGACTACTAGATAAAAAAAAACGCTTGGACATGGGGCCACCGGGAACAGAGAGCCTTCCAAGGTATTAAGGACCTATTAACGTCAGACACCATTCTTATCCAGTTTAGCAACACCCTGCCTCTGACAGTCACCTGCGATACTTCACCTTTTGGGGTCGGCGCCATCCTGAGTCACCAGCTTCCAGACGGCAGAGAGGCACCGGTCGCCTTTTACTCAAAGACGCTCTCCAAGGCGGAACACAATTATAGCCAGCTTGATCGCAAAGCCCTGGCAATCGTCACCGGGGTCAAACAATTCCATGAGTAACTTTACGGAATACCTTTTTCAATTGTAACCGACCACAAGCCTCTCCTTGGAATCCTAGCAGGAAACAAGCCAACCCCGAACATTCTGTCTCCTAAAATGATGAGTTGGTCTGAATTCCTCGCTGCCTACTCCTACACGCTTCTACACAGACCTGGCAAAGCCATCTCACACGCCGACGACTTGAGCCGTTCCCTGTTGCCCATCACAGAAGACGACCCTGCTCCAACTAGCTCCACATTCCAACTTGAGACCTTCCCGGAGCTACTGCTGACTGCAGCCAATGTCGTGAGAACCACAGCCAAAGACCCTTTGACAGTGCGAATACTGAACTGGGTAGGTAAAGGCTGGCCGGAGGAAAATAAAAAAACTGAGACTTTTAAACCTTTCCGTACCAGACAGACTGAGCTGTCTATCGAAAAGGGGTGCATCTTATGGGGTGACAGGGTGATAATCCCAAGCAGCCTACAAGAAACCGTCCTCGGCATGTTGCATGAGGGTCACCCGGGCATAGTTAAGATGAAAGCCCTGGCCAGGAGTTATGTCTGGTGGCCAGGGCTGGACAAAGACATTGAATGCTGGGTTGCAACATGCCACGCCTGTCAGAAAGCGAGGCCTACCCCCCCCCCCACAGGCACCAATACGGGACTGGGAAACTCCCCAGGGTCCATGGTCTAGGGTGCACATTGACTTCGCTGGGCCAACAAAGGGGAACACCTTTTTGATTGTAGTCAATGCATATTCGAACTGGTTGGAAGTCATCCTCATGGCTTCCACAACTACCGAGGCTGTCATGAAACAACTCGACAAACTGTTTGCGATGCATGGGCCACTAGATGTACTGGTTTCGGACAACGGGCCTCAGTTTACTGCCTTGCAGTTCGAACAATACCTGGCTGCCCAGGGTATCCGTCACGCCTTAACTGCGCCGGCCCATCCAGCTGCGAATGGCAGGGCCGAACGCATGGTTAGGTATACAAAGGAGGGCCTAGAGAGAATGGACAAGGGGGACGTGCAGGACAAACTCAACCAACTCTTAACCTTGCAAAATATTACCCCTAGTAGCACTACAAATAAAAGCCCGGCTGAACTGTTAATGGGTAGGAAACTACGGTCCTACCTGGACAGGTTACACCCCACCTACACATGGGACAAGCCCCCCGACTCCTCCAGCAAATACCGTACCTTCGAAATCGGCGACCTAGTCTATGCCACAAACCTTACCGGGGACCCTCTATGGCTGCCAGCCACCATCACACAAGTCACAGGCCCCCACTCCTACCGACTAATGCTAGATGATGGGAGGGAATGGAAGCGGCATATAAACCAGTTTCGTTCCCGCAACCTCGAAAGAAAAACCGCCGCAGAACCAAAAATAATAAATTCCGACGAAAAAACAACCAAGGGGGGGGGGAAGTATAAATAAATAAAAAAGGGAGAGATGAACCTTCCATAACAAGACAACAAACTCTGCAAAATGACAATCTAACCAAACAAAAAG
This sequence comes from Laticauda colubrina, assembly GCA_015471245.1. Classification (NCBI taxonomy): domain Eukaryota; kingdom Metazoa; phylum Chordata; class Lepidosauria; order Squamata; family Elapidae; genus Laticauda; species Laticauda colubrina. The sequence goes on from BLBF01000005.1 coordinate 13,504,712, forward strand.
AGTACTCACGGTTAGATGAACCCCAAGAAAGAAGTCCGGGAGCAGAAGAGTGAAGTGAGGCCATCCTGGAAGGTGGCAGCCAGGCCAGCTCAACCAACCCGACCAAACCAGGAGGGAGCGGCGGAGCCATCTCAACCAGCCCAAGCGACTCAGGCGGGAGCGACATGGCTGACTCACCCTTCCAGGAGGTTCCATGGAGAAGGTCGAGAGAAGCAGCGATCCCGTCCCAACCGCTTGAAGACCAAAACAAGACTGAGCCGTGCAGGTCAACTGGAACTAGGAAAAGCCCCACCTACCTGCGTGACTATGTCACCCACACTGGACTGAACTAAAGGGGGAGGGGTGTTCTGTATGGAACTTGGTAGGTTCCAAGTTCCTCATTCTGATTGGCCGAAAAGGCCACTTACGGATTGGTTCGCTAGGAACCAATCCGGGAGGCCACCAAACTGCGGGAAGAATTAAATAACTGTCATTGGCCACAAGCCAGCAGGCTAGCCGCTATATAAAGGGCTGTCGTGGCTTGGGCTATGTTCCGTTCCTTTACCTAGCGGTTTGAAATAAAGAGTTGTTGTTTGGAACCCGCTCTCACGCGCTTCTTTCCGGACGGAACAATTCATGTTTTAATTTGGGAAGGACATACACATACACGCTTAAAGAGTGAAAGAAGGGAAAAAAAACTCAAAAAGTTCCAAATCAAATCAACTCAGCATTCTCACTGGAATCACAAACGGCCAGGCTCACATTATCCTACTTGGGACAAATTATGTCAAGACATAAGACAAGGTTCTCATGCTGGGAAAGATGGAAGAAAAGAGAGAGGACAACCAAGGAGCAAGGCAAATGGATTTGATCATCGTGGCAATGTTTGCACCATTGGAAAACTTGCAAGAACAGGTTAGAGACAGATCATTATAGAGAAAAAAAATCTATGTGGCTGCTAAGAATAGGCACTGACTCGATGACACATAATGATTTTCAAAGGTGACTGTTAAGAGAGATAAGTCCATAAGGTAAAATCTGTTCATCTCGAGAATATAAGATAAGATGAAAGGGCTAAAGTATGGTTTACTAATCCATGGTTCACCTCGAAATGCAATCATTTATCTCCGCTATTTTTCTACTTAAAGATGTCTTTTACCAATTTCTCTGTCGGATGTCACAATGTGTGCAATTTGATTCTATTTTTTTAATGAGAAAATGCGAGTAAAAGCTCCGGAAGGGCAAATTGTTAGTCAGGAGAAACAGAAGTATTTTCTTTTTGCGGCTGCGGTCAAGGAGGTTAAATCTCATCGAGAGCGTCTGTAGGAAGGCGACCTTTGGGCGACTTGTATTCAAAAAAAAGCAAACTCGCTAATCCGGATAAACCGCCGGAACTCTTGAGCAAACACGCGCCGGGCTGCACAAGCGGGAATCCTGTTTTTGCGAGGAGCTTCCTCCCCTCCCGGGACGAATCCCGTCGCAGCCTCGACTCCCCGCATCCCCGGGAGTTTATCCTTGCGAGTGCTAGCTTCGTTCCCATCATGCAACGCTCTCTCAGGCGACAGCCTCCATCCCGAGGGATTGCCATCCCGCGCGCTCGGGCCTGGCCGCTGGATGCGTTTTGCTGGGAGGCCAATGGTCACAAAGTCCGCCAATCACGCGCCTGCCCCACCTCTTGGTTGTTGTTTTTTTGTTGTTTTTTTTTTTGTTTCCCCCCCCCCTCCTCCCCCTCTGATAAAGAGCCCCAGTTCACCTTCGGCGCCGCCGTTGGCTCTCTGTTTTCCGGCGGAGCGAAGGTGGAGAGATCGGGTCGGGCGGGAGCAGCCCCATTTTCAACCATCACCTCGTATCTTCTCCCAGTGCAGGTAAGAACCCACTGACGGAAGGTTTAAAAGTCGCTTGGCGGGAAGAGCACGCGGAATTGATAGGAGGTGGGCATCGGCTTGCAGGAAAAGACCCCACTCGGGTTGCTTGCAACGAAATTTCATTTTAAATGAATGCCCATCGGTGGAGATTCCCAGTGATAATAAAAGCTATTCTGTTCTTGCTGCCGGGGATGGGACGGAATTGGGATTACATTTCGCGGTCTTCATCCCTCCCCTCCCTTGAAGGGGAGAAAGACTCGATTAAGGTCCCAAGAACGGCTGAGCTGGACGGGATCCAGCGCTTCGCCCTGCCGAGGGTCGCCAGAACGACGACAGCCATTTCCTAGTATTGGTTTCACAGCCTCGAGTTGTGGCTGGGAATGCCCGGCTCCTGCTGCGTCAGGTGTGGAGAATCGATGGCCTGATGGCTTTCGGGCTCCGTTGATTTCATAGATAGAAGTGACCCCCAAATTTGCAGCTGGGCTACGATCGTCTCACTCGCCCCTTTTGTGATGCCTTCCTTCCTCCCAAACTATCAGGATTGACCTCACCCCATTCCTGAGAGGTCTGTAAGGGGCGTGCATAAGTGCACCATCGTGCCTCCTGTCCCTGTCTTATTGTCCCCATTTATTCGTACCTATTTCCTATATTCTTACTTATGTTTATACTTATACCTATTATCTTGTAAGCTATTGACAAATCAAATCAAATAAAAATACCTGGCTTTCTCGGTGTTGGGAGTGGATGAAGCAGTGTTGAAGCGGATGCTCTATCTTTCCAGAATTATGATTTACACAAGACTTAAAATGTTAACTGGCTAAAATGTGCAGCAATACTGAATTGTGCAGTCAGAACTCTTGTGTAGTTGGAGTGTAGTGGTTAAAGATTCAGGAAGCAGATGAGTGCATTTCTTTTAGAACGGTAATTCTTAAATTGGGATGTGAAATTTAAAACAGGTCAAGATAGTGGATATACATGGCTTCATATAAGTTGCCAGGAATCTTGCCAGAATCTATGACACTTACCTAAGTTATAGTATTAGTAGATTAGTATCTTGCCCACACATGTCTCAGAATCCTTTGGTGAAATCGAATGACCCAAAATACAATTATCAGAAAAAAGAATACAACAGAAGTTAAGCATTCCTTTTTTTGGCTATTTGTTTAAAGTGCATTGAAGGGGAAAATGTAAAATACATTTAAAAACTATCTTAGAAACCTCTGTGGGAGTCAACATGGCTGAAATTCAAGACTTCTCACCAAATAAAAATTAATATTTCTTTATGAACAGTAAGTTTTACAAACCACTTTTCTAAAAGCACTTAAGGGCAGGCAGCCTTAAATTTTAAGAGCCCTGAGTAGCTGTGTTCACAGAAACCATAAGCTAGCATGCTGCAGATTGTTGACACAGTGAACCACTCCTAAACTACTTTACTGATTTAGTGTTTTGTGGAAACCCAGATGTTGAATTAATGAGTTACTTATTTTGTACAATCTAACTACTATAATATTTCAAGGAGGAAATGGGGGAAAATGTCTCTAGATGTTCGTTTAGCAGTATATGGTAACAGCAAATTAATTTATCATTTACTTTTACAGTCAGATGATTCATAACAATATGGAAAGTGTCCCTTCCCTATCAGCAACAGGCATTAAATAAATTGGCTGTGTGTATGTTCATATTGAGGGTATGGAAAGTGTCCCAATGGCAGTAGGAACATTTGGGGCTGAGCCTCCTAACCTGGGAGGATGGCTGCAACAGATCCCAGGAACAAAATCAGAGCTCTCTGTCCAGAAGAGGGTAATGCTAGGAATAGCTAAGATATGGCACAGAACCCTCACATTCTACTGAGCGTCTGATGGAGCAGGGGTCACCAACTTTTTGGACCTCGTGGATGATCAAACTCATAATTTTAAATCCTGCGGACTAGAGACCCTGTAAAAATTAAAAAAAAAAGTCTGCAGGAAAATTCCCCATCTTGTTTTTCTACCGATCGTTCTTTATTTGGGGTCGCAGGATACCATCTCCAGCTCTGTATTATTATTTTTTTTTTTTTGGGGGGGGGGGAAAGAGACTTTTGGCTGCATCCAAGGAAAGCAGCAGAAGTCTTTCTTTCTCTCCCCCAAACTCTGCCAGAAATGAGTCTTTGTGAGACTGGCACAGCCTCTTGGAGCAGGATGCCTTGCAGGGTCCCAAAGACTCACTTCTGTCGGAGCTTGGGGGAGAGAAAAAAAGACTTTTGCTGCTTTCCTTGCATGCAGCCAAAAGCAGAAGAAGAAAGAAGTAGCCTGGTGGCCAGGCAAGGCACATGGGATGAATGGGGCAAGTTCCCACCCTCCTCCCTTTTCCCCCTTCCCTCACTTTTTCATGTTGTTCACAATACAAATGACGCAAGCCTTGTGTTCCCGCAGACCATTTGGCACAGCCTTGTGTTCCTTTGCAGCCTGGATTAATTGCTTTGGGAGGTGCTTTGGAGATGACATTTCTCTGTGGACTACCAAAAATTTCTCATGGACTACTAGTGGGCCCTGGCCCACTGGTTGGCAACCACTGTGATGGAGGACCCAAAATTAATGTTTATGGAGATTCTCAGTCATCCAGGTCATCATGGTGGTCATAGTTGTTCCAAGGGGCAATTGGATTTTCTTTGAAGATGTTTCGCTTCTTATCCTCCTTCGAAAAGTAAATAGGGATGGAACTGACTTCACTTTGGGGGAGGGGGGAGTTCCATAAGAGGGGCACCACTGTAGAGAAGATGTACCTCCTCAAACTCACCAGACATTATTCTTTAACAAGTAGGACCTGCAGCACGCACCTTCTGCCAGATCTGATAGGATGGGCAGGTGTAATTGGGATGAGGTGGTCCCTCAGATTGCTTTGTCCCATGCTAAGAATTTTAAAGGTTGAAACCAGCACCTTGAATTGGACCTGGAAGCAGACTGATAACCAATATAGCATGATAAGCAAAGTAGAAATACACATAACTGCCTGCACTGCTGCCTTTTGCACCAAGTGAAGGTTCTGGATACTTCAAGGTTCTTCAAGGGCAGTACCATGTAGAAGATATTACTATAATCCAATTGGGAGGCGACAAATGCCTAATTGATCATATGTATGTAATGTAAAATTGACATAAGCTTAATGATTCATGAGACTGAACTATCTTTGGGGTTACTGCTTTTATATTGCCTTTTATATTTTTGTAAGCCACCTGGAGTCACTGGGAGTGAGTTGGGAGATCATATAAATTTTCTTTAATAAATTGATGCTTTGCATTTGAAGTATTTAGTGGCTGGGTATTCTGTTCCAATCAAGTCTAGATAATGTTACTGTTATCACTAGTTAATGAAAGAAAGTGTAACTTTTTGAAGTAGAAGTAGATAAATCTCCATTGTAACATGATTTCATTGGTGTCTGCTGACTTGGATAAAATTTGTTTTTCTAAGATTTTTCTGATTATTGAGAGGTGGTTTCTTTCCCTATTTGCTTCAAATCAGGAGATCTATAGAACCCAGGTAAAACATGTAGTTTGGACCCTGACATTTTTGGGCAATGTGTCACAAGTTAATGAAGTGCTGCTGGAGTGTGGATAGTAGAATCAGGACAAGAACATATAACTTGAAACATTAAAAAAAAAAATCCTGAAAGCTACATGTAGGTTATAAGATACTTGGTTAAGCTGGCTCCACTTCTAATCAATTCAGCCATGGGTGCAGTAGTGGTGTAAGAAAAACTAGCTTGAGTTTATGAGTTAAGAATTTCAACATACTGAAGAGGTAATCTTTTAAGTACAACATAAAGTCAGGGTATGAGGAGCACTAGTGGTCTGGAAGAAAGCTGAAGAGTGGTAGATAAGCTTTCTCAAGTGACAGTTTGTTCTCCAATGCTTATCTTTCCCTGCCAAGCATGGCAATAGGACCTGAAGGGAATTGGGTGTGTTTGGGGTCCACCTTTAATATGAGACAGGTGTATGTGTGACTTAACTGGCTTAGCCAGAATCCTAAGTGGGTTGAATGCATGTACCTAGAACTCTGATGCTCTTAAAGATTGTTGGTGGACAAATCAACACAATGATATTAAAATCAAGTCCTTTCCTTCTCTTAGAAATGTTAATAGGTCATTGCTAGCCAGCTTGGATTGTTTTTATCTAAAAATGATGAGGCTATTTAATCAAATAGCTCCTTAATCCATAGTTTTAATACTGCATTTATCAGGAAGTCTCACAAAAACCTGCAGATTTATTTTTTTAAAAAACAATGTAAGTTTAAAGTACAGCACACTGGGTATAATTATGTACTCAGAGAGTTCAACTGCATATACTGGAATTTTTGCATATACTGAAAAGTTCCTGTGATTTCCCAACTTCTCTACATAAGGAGAATCAACACCATAATGTCTTGTGATTCTGTGTTGAAAGAGGCCAACTTCCTGATGTACTCATTTTAAGTCAATGTCAATAAGCTAAACCAAACAAAAAAAAAATCATTGCCAGAACTGCTTCCCATAAAGTGAGACATTTAAAAGCAAATTGCTGCAAAATTGATGATAAAGGACTGAATTATCACAACAAGCTTTGGAGGAGAAAACATGCCCCTTTTTATATCGTGACTTTCATAGTAACAGAATCTTGATATGTAGCAGTATTGCACATCAGCTTTTTTTGTTTTTGTTTTGTTTAGATTAGAGCAGGGGTGTCAAATTCACATAGTCACAGTGTCATGTAGCATTGGGACTTTTTTTCCCTTTCACTAAACCAGGCTTGGGCATGGCTGGCAGGTGATGCATCCAGCCCACAGGTTTGACAGCCCTGATCTAGAGCCTCTAAAATGTATTCTACTGAAATTGTGCCATATCCTCAAATAATAGTGGCATATAATTCTACTTAAACAGGCACAATTACCTTCTATTAAGCCTCCATTAAACTAAGCGTGCCTAATTTACTTTAAAAAAAGAAAGATCCTAATAATTGGGGGTTTTTAGTTTTGTTTCCTTGGGTGATGTCAGCAGGGTGCTTTCTATAGCCAAAATTGTTGAAGCAAAAATATTTCCCGATCTCCCCGTCCTGATGGTTCATGTTATGGGGGCATCTGCTTTTTCTCAATTTATTTATTGAAAGCTAGAGAAGCACTAGGGCAATCTCTACATATTTTATACTAGCTGGATCATCGGGTGATTTGTGCAAGCGATAAACAATTTTTAATGACTTGCAGTGCCCTTTTGCCTTTTAATTGTTTTGTATAAACTAAAAGAAAGAAGAAAACGCGAAAGAGTCTACAGTTAGACTATGGTGAACATTGCATTTATGTAAGAATAAGTAGATCAAATTTAGAAAGTTTTTGCTGTAGCTAAATTGGGGACAAATTAAGTTGTCAGTGTGGTATAGTATGGTATAGAACAGGGGTCGCCAACCTTTTGGACCTCAGAGACCACCAAACTCATAATTTTAGATCCCAGGGACCACTAACTGGTTCTGTGGGCATGGCCTAATTTGTGGGTGTGGGTTGGTGGTCATGTGACTGGCTGGGCATGGCTTGTATGTAAATGTAAATATAAATATAAATATTTGTTTTCTTAAGTTTTCGCGGGTACTGACATGTATGGTATTCAGCTTTGTTCGGGTATTTTCCCACGTCATTATAGTTTAAAAGCACAACTATAATGACGTGGGAAAATACCCAAACAAAGCTGAATACCATACATATAAATATTTATATAAATATTGTATTTTTTATTTAAAAAAGAGCAACTTTTACCCAAAATCAGGCAAAGCAGGCAGATTGAGTTGTTCACAGAATCACAGATTCATTCAGTGATTGATCCACCTGCCATAGGCTAGCTCAGTCTGTCACATAAAAATTGATTGCAAGCAAACTGATAAAAATGGCTAGCAAGCAAACTCACAAAATTAACTCACAACACACCATGCATGTAAATATTGAATTAATATTGAATTATTTTTAAAAAGAGCAACTTTTACCCAAAGCAGGAAGGTTGAGTTGCTCATAGAATCATTCAGTGATCGATCTATCTGCCATTGGCTAGCTCAGTCTCTCAAATTTGCTTGCCATGAGTCTGCACTGAATTTGCTTGCAAGCAAACCTTCAGTCCTAAGGAAGGTTTGGCTGTGTTTAGCTAGAAAGCAAGAAATCCAACCATTTCCTGCTTCCTAGCTAATCTAAATCTCCCGGCACAGCAGAACAGATGATGGTCGGAAAAAGGAAAAATAGCAATTTAGCAGGCAAGTTTATCGGGTAAGGAGTGAGTGGGTGGGGAGGGTTCCTGCGGGCCATGTGGGCGGCACAGCCTTGTGTTCCCGCGCAGCCTAGATTAATTGCTTTGGGGGGGTGCTCTAGGGGTGAGATTTCTCTGCAGCCCACTGAAATTTTATCATGGCCCACCAGTGGGCTGCAGCCTACCGGTTGACAACTGCTGGTATAGAACAGTGGTCACCAACTGGTGGGCCATAGACCACTGGTGGGCCATGAGAAAATTTTGGTGGGCTGCAGAGAAATGTGCCCCCCAAAGCAATTTATCCAGGCTGTGTAGGAACACGAGCCTGCACCGGCCACATAGCCTGCCTACCCGCTGGCCCCTACCGTTCTACCGAGTGCAAACCTTACCTTGAGTAGAGCGACATGAGCTGGAACTGGAAGGTAAGACCAATGGTGGGGGAGGGTAGCTGCTCTTCCACCCAGGTGCACTGGCCTGCCATAGAATGGAAGAGTTGCTCCAGGATGACCAAAGGGCCAGTCCTGTGACTATTGTAACTCTGGAATATGGGACCAAGCTTCTCACCAACGTCAGCAAGCCACCGTCAGTCAAAATTCCTATTACTGGTCCACGGGATTTAAAATTATGAGTTTGGTGGTCCCTGAGGTCCAAAAGGTTGGGCGACCCCTGGTATAGAATACTATACCAATATAGTAATAGTGGCTAAAGCACCAGCCATGGATCAACTCCAAGTAGTCAAGTATAAATGCAATACAATAACAAATCAATCTATCAGCTAATTTTAGGTGCATATGCCTAGGTTAACTAAATTCAAAAGGAGTCATACTCTCTGTCCCTTACTGCACACATATTGTAAGTATGTGAATAATACTTAGATTGACTTTGTAAAATTCCTTTTTACAGGCATTTTGCTTAGGCTTTGTTTCATATCTTGTTTGTTATCTTGTCTCCCACTTCTGGTAGGTCTTGAGTAAAGAAAGAAGAGATGGCCTTGAAGGGAGCTATATTTCTGAGCTGTGTGCTGGGAATTAGTACCCTGACCCTGGAGGAACCTGAGGATGGAGGCAAGCATTGGGTTGTCATTGTGGCTGGTTCCAATGGCTGGTATAACTATAGGCACCAGGTGAGAAGGCTTTGAGTTCCAGTTGAACAATGAATAAGTAAACAGAGGATTTCATGCTAAATTGAATGAAATTTTTCAGAACTCCCTCTACCTAGCTAAAAATGTCAGTAGACTGCACTGAGAATGAATGTCTTGTTTGTTGAAATTTAGCCAACTCAATGTGGGATTTTTATTATTAATACTATATCCAGATGTATAATAATAATAATGAAGTAACCCAATATTTTTAAGCCTGACTGCCCATCAAAGTAACTGAGCCACGACTGTAATCAATCTTCTATACTTTCAAATATTTATTCTTACAAGAATAAAGAAGAAACTCTGCATGAGGTGTAATATGTTAGAGGAAACCATTCTTGTTAATTGTCTTAACTGTCCTCTTGAGTAGGAAGGCAAGATACACACTGAATAAATAGAATCAAAACATTACTTCCAATCTGCTTTTAGCACAGGTATGATTTAGATTTATTTATACTTCCTGACCCATCCAGAAGTCACTAACTTGGCACCAAATCTTAATATTTTTAGCAAAGTTTGAGACACTTAAGTTTGGCATTTGTTCTTTCTTTGCTGTAGTACAGAGACAGAACAGACTATACTTTCTCCTCATTTAGCAGCTGTCAGGGTTCCGATGGATGCCCTAATTAATCCATTAGCCTCGAGCCAAGTTTCAAAACATTCTGCATTCTGTTCCAATGACTTGGTCGCTAAGTGAATATATGAATGAGAGAGATATGTTGTGAAGATCACTGGTTGCTATCATCTCATTCAGATAAATTTTTCTGGTACAATGTACAACCTGTTTTCCTTCCTTTTTTGCCCCCTTACCGATTGGAGAGATTGCTTAAACAAACTGAGCTGTTCCCCCCCCCCCCAACACACAGCTTCCCTAAAAAAGTGCTAATGCAAGTTTACAGGCTCAGGTCTATAACCTTAATTAGTTGATTAGAACCTTGCAGCCTGAAACTGACCAGACTTTAATCAGTTTCACACTGTCAGAAAATTTTGTGATGAATGCTACATAGGTCTGAAATGATTTTTTAGTTACAGTTGATAATGTTTGTGTTTGTGAATGGTCGTTAAGTAAGATAGTCATGAAGCAAGAAGTGCTGTAAATGGGGCATTCTGGTAGGTTTTGCAGTTCCAGTTCAGTTTTGTAAACATTAAGTACAAAGCAGGTCAAAGAGAAACAGACAGAAAGTTATGCATGGAGGAGGAAGCTTGAGGTAAGAAAAATTTCGTATAGACAAGAGAAGAGAAGTTGCAACAATGAAGTGAAGTTGCAACAGAAGATATAAAACAGCAGCCCTCAGATTCTGCAGAAGGATGTTTACTTTTAAAAAACGCTAAATAAAAGCTGCAGTGATTTTTATTGTGAAATCTTCCTCTCTTTTGCACCAAACTTGTTTGTCCTTATTGCAACTAGAAACTTGTTGATGGAAGATGGAAACTGTACTAAACTGCAATTGGCTAAAATAACCAGACATTGCAGAAACGTGCAGTCCTCTTCAAGAAGAGTCAAGTCTAAAATTTTCACTGAAGGAAACAAAATGACCATGGTAGAAACAACTCAATTCTATCTCTTTTCATGGCCTAAAAATCAATGTTTCTCAACCTGGACAATTTATAAAATGATAACTTATAAATTATTTGGACTTCAGCTCCCAGATTTCCCCACCTGGCATGAGAATTCTGGGAAAATTCTGAGAATTGAAGTTCACACATATTAAACTTGCCAAGGTTGAGAAACAATACCTAAAATTGCTCTGTCTTCAGGTGTTTTTTATTCTCTGTTTACTTTTTATTATTAATCTCCATCTGATCTATGACATTTCAGTATGTGACTTGGCTAAAACGTTTCTATAATTTTTATTCTGCTATGTTTGCAATAGAGAAGAAAATGGAAAGCCTAGCATAACATTAACCTGTGCATTTTGTGTGACAAAGTTGTCCTACTGTTGGAACATATATACATATACATTTTCAGAATTGTTGGATTAAGAAATGCTGTTCATTCTGTGTTTCCAAGAAAAAAATATTAAGGAAAATCCACTATAATGCAGTGTGGGGTGGTTTTGTTTGCAATAAATCTTTTATATTATTGACTTTTTAAGCACTTTTGAAAGATTCATTACAGTGACCTGTGAAAGTTAAATGTTGAGTAATATCTGTTTCTATCTAGACAAGGAAGTTAGAGGACTACAGATATTGTGAATAGCATCCAACAATAAGAACTTGGATAGTTGTTCCTTTGGCTTAGCTATAGGTTTAATTTCTGGTTTAAAGGAATTTTTCCAATGTTTTTCAAACCACATAGAAACATTCACAAGGTAAATAATAAATTCTCACCACTTTTTCCTACTCTTTATTTGGAATAAGTTAGGCTTACTATAATGGAATGGCTAAATGAAAAAGTATCTACTGTTGTGAGCATATAGACTCATAATTTTGCAGGTGTTGGCTTCTCTTTCCCAAGCAGTGACCCATGCAGCAAACCACAGAAATTCAGTAAAGCGTGAATGCTGTGAAAATAGTTGCCTGTTGCAACTGGAAAGTTCCAGAATTACACCTGCAATTTACCACATCATCAAACCTTGATTTTGGTCATAAGGCTGAATTATAGTCAATTAAAAAGCATAGAAAATATCTCAGAGTCTAAAGAATAGTAATTATAAAAAGCTAAAGGATATAAAACAGAAGTGTATATATAAAGCAAATCATCCCTCATAGTTAGTCAACAAGGCCAAGCAGGGGGGAAATTATAGTTGATTGAGTATGGTACACAGTAGTCTCCACTGTAGTGTCCCTAGTCTCAGGGTACCATTAAAGACTCATTTTGGGACTTGAGGGGCCTATCTTAGAAATTTGGATTGAATACGTTCTACTGGTGCAAAATCAGAGAAGGGGTAAAGCTGAACACCATAAAGAAGTTTTTCTATTGGCTTTTAAAGGTATATAGTAATCACCTCTTATTTGAGGAATTTAAGGATAGCGGATGAGCTCCTCTGTGCATTGTAAGCAATGCATCCTGGGTTTTTCTACTGTTGGCAGAATGAAGGACTGGATACTTGAAAAAAGAGACATAA
>BLBF01000005.1:13518359-13561077 GCA_015471245.1 Laticauda colubrina
CTTCCTTCCTTCCTTCCTTCCTTCCTTCCTTCCTTCCTTCCTTCCTTAGCTGTAGACTAATATTATCATGAAATTGGAGGAAAAAGGAAAGTAAAGGGAGAAAGTTTAATGGATCAGGATGGGGAATTGGCTTCCCTGAAGGAAAAACTAGATTTCCCCCAATGAATATAATTCTTATTTAGCATTAGACCTGCTTTATAAGGTTCTCCTTTCTATAGCAGTTGAAGTTCATGTTGTAAAATCTCTGGAGACTGATATTTTATGTATGTCTGTAATATTTACCCTTTTTCCATTTCCAGCAATCCAACCAAAGGCATTATTATTAATCGACCAAATGGCACAGATGTATACAAAGGAGTATTAAAGGACTACACAAATGATGTAAGTGTCTGATTTCCTTGCATGATGATATGGAACAGAAAAGCTAATGGGGATGAAACAGTGCTTGTTGCTATGAAAGCAGTAATTAAATCCAAATAAAAAAATACTGTATATCCAAATAATAAGAGAATGCAAACAATTGAAAATGCTATTTCATTTTAGCTTTTACGCTCCTGAACTTTTCATCCTGGACTCCATACCTAGTTTTGTTACCTCAGAGCTGTCAATTAGCATGTATTTTCTCTGCTCTCATCATTCTCTCCAACAGGCTTTTTTTCAATGATGAGAGTTGCATCCTGTACTGTATTTATACCTCTGGTGGAGAAACATTGCTATTACTTATGTATAATGAAAGTGTTATTGTATTATATATAATAATAAAGGCAGGATATAAATTAATAGATATGCTGGTTGTGGGTTGCTTGCTACAGATACAAAACAAAGAGCTCATTTCAGTTTTCAATTTATACCGATCTGTAGGATGTAACACCAGATACCTTCCTTGCCGTGCTGAGGGGTGATGCTGAAGCAGTAAAGAACAAAGGATCAGGAAAAGTATTACAAAGGTAATAGGAAAAAAGACAGATTAGGTTCTCAAAAGGTGACTTTATTGCTAATGTAACTTTACAGGCTCTAAACATAAATAAGTGATTAGTTTTTTTTAATTTTACAGTGGCCCCAAGGATCATGTATTCGTTTACTTCACAGATCATGGCGGCCCTGGAATTCTGGCTTTTCCAGATGATGATGTATGTTTTTCCACACAAAATGCCTTCCTATGTGTCTGCAAGGAAATCAAAAAGGGAGAGGGGAAAGAAAGATCCTGGGTGTTTATTTCTTTTGTCCTTTATGAAAAGGAAACCAGAATATTAGTTCCTGAATTTGACATGTGATCCTTGCAGAAATCATTTCTGAATGTTGGGGGGAGGTCCATATGTACTTTTGAATAATAGTATGAAAGAAGCATGTATATTGGTTGATAATTGTAATGAATTTTCCAAGGGGATGTGTGTGTGTGTGTATATGATTGACTATAAAAATAGAATGTAAATAATAATTGCTTTGATTTCTAAATTTATATCTTCTTTCTCTAACTTGAGGATATATTGAAGTTAGATAAATAATGATATTTATTTTATTCCCAACAACTTTATTTTCTCAAAATAGTAACTAAACTCAAAAATTTCCCTTCTCTTTAATCTCATCTTCATGGACACTTATTCCAGCATATATCTCAAATTGTAAGGGTTTCATATAATTTTGGGAGAAGAATATGCACTGTAAGTTTCTAATTTCATCTGCCCAAAAGCTAATTGTGAACAATTTGTTTTTCCAGCTCAAGGTACAACACCTGAACAAGACAATTAGGTATATGTACCATCATAAAAAATACCAAAAGGTAAAATTCTTACCTTCCTGATATAAAAATAGTAGAGTTTTCTTTGTTGCTTCATCTGTAATTTTTACAATAGTTTAATGGAAATGATGATATTATAGAAAGTTAAAAGTTTATGTTACCAAGTATGAAGAATTATACTATGGCAGTAAACCTACAAGCTTTGTTATTTATTGCGATTGACTGCATGAAAATTTTGATTTTGAAGTGCCTGGGAATCATGCAGTCTTTAGTTTTATGCTATGATACAATAAATTTTACACTAATAAACTGTTTGGAATGTGGCCTTGTTCACAAGATTATGAGGAAAATGGAAGGAAAATGAAATGGATATTAAATCTGGGCTCAGTTCTATGAAGGCTTCTTTTTGTCCATGCTCTTGCTGCTCTGCTATGATTAATGACAAGTAAGAATTAATTTGGGATATAAGATATAAATAAAATAAGAGCAGACTGTACTCCTTTTTAGCATTGATGATGTTACCTATGAAACATCTGTAAGAAAACCACCAAGCTCAGAGAGCATGAAGGCCCCCATAGGTCAAGTCTAAACTCCAAACATTTTGTCATTACAATTCACTTAAAAAAATACAATGGAATATACAATGCTACATAGCTAAGCTGTCATCTGTTTTGAATATCTGTATTGAAACACAGATGCTTATATTATTTTCTGCTTGATGTAAATGCTCATTTCCAGAGAAAAAGATAAAAAAGAACCTTTTTTTCTTCTATTAATCCAGAAAGCCCTAAGAAGGACTTTGTTGATGTGTTCAATTATATTCCCTTTCCAATGGCTTATATAATAAATCATCCAATTTGAAATAGAGCATTTAAAAATGATTGTGTTTAAATGTACCGTGTTTTCCTGCTAACAGATTGGAAAGAGTTTCAACTGCCTATCTGTCAGTTTTTTACAAAATTTGTCTTTGCCAACAATATGTGAGAACTATAACTCCTACAGTCCCTAGCCAGGATTCCCAGTCACTGGGAGTGCTGACAAAGAATTATAATTTCAATATATCTTGAGGATTCCAGATCAGACAGGGCTGGTTTAAAAGGTAATATACCGCTGATCAGCATGAAATTTGGCGAAAACTTTCTGGGACTTATCCAAACAATCTATAAGACACAAACAGTAAAAATAATATGAATGGAGAAATTACGGATAGCTTAGAGATGAGTAGGGGAGTGAGGCAAGGATGTCCCCTGGCCCCATTGTTATACATATAAGTAGAAGAGGTATTACTCAGAAGAGCCAGGACAAAATACAACAGAACCAAGATATCAAAGGATTAAATATTAAAAAAGAAGAGTATAAACTCCAAGCCTTTGCCGATGATATGGTATTCATAATGGAAGACCCAAAAGAAACAAATACTATACTAATGAATGAAATAGAAGAATTTGGAAAGGTAGCGGGGCTGAAAATTAATAGAGAAAAAACAAATTAATAACAAAAAACAGCATAAAAAAACAAAATGAAGAATTTGCAAACAAATTAGATATGCAGGTAGTAAATAAAGTAAGATATCTTGGGATCTGGCTGACAGCTAAGTGTTCCTCAATCAAAAAGGATAATTATGATCAATTGATAACCCAAATATTAAAAGATTTAGATAACTGAGCCAGATTACAACTGTCCTTGTTAGGGCAGATTGCAATAATAAAAATGAATGTCTTACCAAAGTTGCTATTCCTGTTCCAGGCGGTGCCAGTCAAGTTGAGGAAAAAATTCTTTGAAGATTTTAAACAAACAAATTTCAAAATTTATTTGGCAGAAGAGAAAAGCCAGAATAAAATACAAATTATTACAAGATACTAGAAAGAAAGGAGGTCTCCCAGAGTTTGAATTATATGATCAGGCGGCAATAGCCACATGGCTGAAAGATTGGATCAATTTGACAAATAGAAGGATACTAACGTTAGAGGGCTTTGACCTACAACTTGGCTGGCCATGCATTTATCTGGGATGGGAAGAGTAAATATCACTTGTACTTTCAAAGACATTGAGTGAGAGATGCCTTGTTAAACACATGGAAAAAAATAAAAAGGAACATTATGGAAAGGTGCCATTAAGGTTATCAACAATAGAAGCAGTAAAACATCCCAATGTTCTGGATTGTACCAAAATGATAAAATATAAAGATTTGCTAAATGAAAAAGGGAATTAAAAACTAGGAACCAATTACAACTTCAGGGAATTGAGATAGGATAGTGGCCTTATCTGCAAGTACAAACATATTATAATAAGGATAAAGAACAATTTGGCTTTTACACAACCCAGCAAGAGTTAGATAAAATATTTTATTTATTTATTTATTTTGTCAAAAGCTTACAATACAATAGAAATAAGAATAAACGTAAGTTTAAATACAAGAAATAGGAACTAATAATTTGGGACAATAGGACAGGGACAGTAGGCACGATTGTGTGCTTATGCACGCCCCTTACAGACCTCTTAGGAATGGGGTAAGGTCAATAGAAGTTAGTTTGAGGGTATGGCAAGGGGAAGAAAAAAAAAGATCAGTAAAACTTACAACTATCTATTAGATTATAAAATGAAGGAGGAAACTGTCAAAGAATGCGTGGTAATTTGGACTAAAAATCTGGGCCATACTATCAATTTAGACCAGTGGGAACATATTTGGCAGGCAAACTATAAACTAACAATGTTGGTCTCTTACAAAGAGAACTTATATAAAATGTTTCATCGCTGGCACTTACCACCGGCAAAATTAGCCAAAATGTTCCCTAACATGACACCCAAGTGTTGGAAATGTAATTATAATCAGGGAACATAGTTCCACATGTAGTGGACGTGCCCCCGTGTATGAAAATATTGGCAAAAAAATAGAATATGGATAAAGGAAATAGCATAATAGAGAGTAAAATTCAAACTGGAATTTTTTCATTGGGCATGTTAGAACCAAATATGAAGAGGAAGCACCAATATTTAATTCTTCATATTATAATGACAGCTAGAATAAGTTTTGCTCAAAATTGGAAATTGGCTATGACCCCTTCAGAAAATATGATAATAAGGTATGCTGAGATGGATAGACTAAGTAAGTTGTTAAAAGATAACCAAGAGAGTGAATATTACAAAACATGGGATATCTGATATGACTGGATAAAGAAAAGATGATATCTGATGACCTGATAACATTTTGGAAAAATAAGGGTGAGGTGTAAATAAATATAAATAAACTATATGTATGCATATAATGCATATGTAATATACATATATAATTTACATATAATGTAAAATGATGGAGTTATTATAACAATGTATAACATGCTATCAGAAGAAAAGTAAACATGTATCTACTGCTTTAAACAATGCTGTAAAATGTAAATATATGTTTTTAATTTCATAAACGTTGAATAAATAAATTTATTTTTTTAAAAAGACAATATACCGGAGAGAAAAAGTGAATATAATAAAACAACTGCTAAAATGTTTCTTAATGGAGTTTTCTATAAATTACAGATGGTTTTTTACATTGAAGCATGTGAGTCTGGATCAATGATGGAAAATTTACCTGATGATATTAATGGTAAGTGATCAGTCAATATTTTGATCCAGAAACCAATAAGTAACACTGGTGAAAATTCAGCTTAAAGGAACATTTGAAGGAAAAATCCTTATAAATCCAAATTTACATGATATACATTAATTTATGAAATTATAGTAATTTGCAAAGTCACATAGTTGACACTTTTACATAATTTATGCCCATTTATTTGTTGATGCAATTTGGGTGCTACCTTACTGCAGTTGATTTTGGGAGGCTCACTAAAATCAATAGCACAGAATACAAAAATAATCAAAGCAAGGACAAGATGGCAGTCCAACAACAAACAAACAAATCACAAAGAGGGAAGTCTCATCCACCCTACCCCAAAGTCTGGGAGATCAACCAGCTATTCAAGTCCTTCTGGAATGCTATATGGGTCTCAGGTGGGACCTCGTTCCAAAGGGGAGATAGCATTACAGAAAAGGCATATGTTTCCTGGGTCTCGAAAGATGACACTGTTTAATTGAGTAGCCTGGAGCATGTCCACAAGGTTGGATTGTACCAGATAGGCAGAAATCATGGGAGATAGGCAGCCCTACAAATATCCAGGCCTATGGGAGACAGGCAGCCCCACAAATATCCATGTGGTAAGTTGTCAAGATCTATATCATGTAGACTTTATAAATGATAACACAGCTTGAATTGCACACAGATGCAATCTGTCAATTAACATAGCCATGGAGCAGAGCGGTCACATAGACATTTTGGACTAATTGAAGCTTCTGAGTGGTCTTCAAGGGCATACCTTTAAACAGCAGTTTGCAGTAGTTGAGACGTGAGGTGACATTTATCCAGACAGACTAAGAACAATGAACTTGACTGTTCTTGAAGAGTGAAGATTTGATTGGCTATATCCAGTAAAATGATGATTGTTAAACTGAGTTTCCATTGTAGTTCATTTCAGCGGATAGGGTATGTGTTGACAGTATAATTGAACTAGTAGTTAATTGTGGTTTAATAATAGAGAACCTTGGCTAAGGTTGCGACTGGCTGACGTTTTGTTTATTTTGTATTTATTTTTTTCAATCTATGAATAAAACTGCAGGTTTTCTTCTAGCACTTAAAACTTTACATTTTGGGGGGGCATCTAATAGTATTTTGTGAATAAAACTAAAAATTCATATGAAAAAGTAACCTTGTAGCCAGTCCTCACATTTACTCTCTTTGCAGGCTGATAAAGCAAAGAAAAGATGAAGCAAGATCATAAACGCAATTGTGGTTTCACTTGGTTGACCACTTTGCTTAACCATTGAGTTGTCAATACCAACTGTGGTTGATAGACAATATCTGTAGTTCTTTTCAAGTGTTCAGAATCACTGACTTTGAAACTGCTGAAGAACCATTAAGAATGTACAAGCCAACACAAATTGCTTGTGGTCTGAAAGAACTATTTGCATTATTTATGTGTATGAAAAGAGGCTTTATTCTTCAGTCTTCTAGATCAAACTTTAAACTGCCAGAATGAAGACCTTCTTGGCTTTGTCGTTGGCCAAAAATAAGTCAATATTGGTACATTCTTCAAAGATATGAAATGTAAAGATGTACTTAGTAAAAGTTCTCAAATTAATGCCAACACACTCATTGGCATTTAGGAGGTGGGACCACCTACTCCCTTTTGTAGATTTTTGTAGATTCTAAATATATTAATAACATTTGTGATCAGTTGAGAGCTCTAATTAAAATTGAAAATGCATATGAAGATCTCAGATACCATTCAAGTTGGGACAATTTCTCCTGTGCCATGCTGAAATTGCCAACATATCTTAGAGGTTTCATTACTGACTGATTACCTTGTTCATTCAGTCCTTTTAGTTTATGTCATTTGATTTAAAGTGAAAAGATTTTTAAAAGAGTAAGGATTGTTATTGGAGCAAGTTACCTGAAAATCCAAGTGCTTCAAATAGTACCATTGGTCAGGTTGTACAAGTATATCTGACTTCTGACCTCAGCAAGTCACTAAGGCCTATCCATTTTCTTCACAGTTTATGCCACAACAGCGTCTAACCCTGAGGAATCTTCATATGCGTGTTACTTTGATGAAAAAAGACAAACATATCTGGGGGATTTGTACAGTGTCAAATGGATGGAAGATTCTGATGTGGTAAGTTGTCAAGATCTGGTATTTGCTTGTGCAAGGACCCATATTAGGGATTTACACTGTGGCAAGATGAAAGAGATATTTCATTGCTTTTATTGCATCTGTCAATAGCCAGCTAGTGGCCCCATTCCAAATGATTTATTCCTATCTGGAGAGAATCATTTGGAATGCCCTTGTGAAAAGTATTGGCATCAGGGGATGGTCATGTCACTTGGAGTTGCTCACAAATGGACCTTGACTTGGCTGGCCCCATTAATAATAATGATAAAGGCATGGTTGATTATCTGGGAATAATTCAATTCTCAGAAACTTCTCCTGCGGAAGTGGACAGGATCTTTTAGGCTGTTAGGCCAATCACCTGACATGAGGTTGGGTTTATGCAGGGGTGTCAGCCTTCTTGGAGGAGGGAGAGGCTTATTCTGTTAGCCTTGAAAGAAACATTTGTATGCCCTATCTTCAAAAAGGCCATTTATCCAGATAACCATCCTGGACAATTTTTGTTTAGTCTTCTTGTTGAGAAGGTGGTTGGGTTGCAGCTGCAAAGAGCTTTTGAGACAGTGGGTTACTTATATTCTGAATCAGCTGGATTCAGATTGTATAGCATCAAGAGGGCATGATGGTTGCACTAGTTAGTGACCTGTGTTGCAACCAAAACAAGGATGGTACAACCTTAATGATACAGGAGGATTTACAGGAGGATTGCCCATTTAATCAGGAATGACAAGTCAAATTCAGTCTAACTAACATCACAAGACTGTATCCCAGGCAGCTCATTGGACCTAACCAGTCAGAATCCATCTCTGAGTGAATCCAAATTACTTTATCTACCAAATAGCAAGAAAGGCTCTGCGACCCTATAGGTGGCTCCTAGATTCTGACCTTCCTCACTAAATGGGTCATGCAGATGTAACAAATACAGAGAGATAATGGTGTTTTGCCACATTTATTGCCATGATGTAGGCCTGAATATGGACTGTTACTTATGTTCAGTCTTTGTCTTTCCCTTCTGGTGCTTCATCTCCCAGAGTTCCTGGGAGAGAAAAGCCACATAGGAGCAGTCTGGTCCATGTCCTCAGCCACCCACCTATTTCAGGCTGAAACTAAGGCCAATAATGCCATTCAGAGCCAGCTCTAGACATTTTGGAACCAAATCATATGGTTTGATTCTGTAAGGAATTTTTAAAAGGCATCTATTTTTTTCCTTGTGAGCTTTATATTTATGATTTTCATTCCTGGACATTTTTTTTGGGGGGAACGGGTTACCCTATTTACACAGTAAATATATAATCTTATAATATCTTTAATCTAGTAATCTATATAATCTTAATTATATAGGCACCCATTGTTGTCCTATGGCAAGAAATCTGCAAAATTTGCATTGGTCATCGAGCACACTATTGTTTTTAGCTCTTTTATTGTGGTTTTTGGAAGTCTGGGGGGAGGGAAAAGAGGGGGGGAGAAAAATAACTTCACTTCAGTATAATATCATTAGTAAAGTATATTGCAAAAATGTCTAAAAAGGCATTTTCTTTCAATTCTCTGAATATTAATCACTGGTCCTTGCATATTCCTCATAACTGTTTTCAATGTAAAAAAGATCTGTGATGACTTTTGTGGAAATTCCTTTTGAGCTTAAACTTCTGTTGTGTAATTTGTCACTTGGAAAGTTTTTCAGCATTTTTTTTAAAGATTATATTATAAAGATGCTAACTGAGAACCAAAACTTTGGAAAGAAACTGTCTTTGAATATTTGTTCATAAACGCCTTAATTGCATTGTTTCTTTTTCATCTTGCAGGAAGATTTGAAAAAAGAAACCCTCCACAGGCAATTTGTATTAGTAAGGAACCACACCAATACCAGTCATGTGATGCAGTATGGAAATATTGTGAGTAATTAATAGTAGGGAAGTGTTGAAACAGGTTTCTGTGAAAGTAGTCTTTTACCCAGAAGCTCAAGAAGCTGCTTGAATGAGAAACATTTTCAAAGGAAAAACCAAGAAAGTCCCATTTCCACTTGGGACAACCATGACCTGGAGGGCTGAGACTCTCTATAGACATCCACTTTTTCTGAAAAGTTCATTTTAAAAGCTACATTAGAAAAGGGAAAAAAAAAACAACCCATAGAAGTTGCATGATTGAGTATTCTTATTTACAGCTCTACATAAGGAATGCAACTTTTAAACTGCTAGGCCTTTGAGTTTTGAAAGATGGAAAGAAAAAAGAAAAAATAGAGGGAGGGGGATGGAGAATCCTTTATCTTTCTTGTTTTATAGTTTCTAATCAAGATCTAACTTTCAATAGATTAGCTCACCACAGTAGGCATGGCCCGGACCTCTGCCAGGATAAAGAATGGCTAAATGGGAAAACTTATGTCTTCCCTAACATAAGTTTTCCAAAGTTAAGTTCATATATGGGGCAGACTCTGGCATCTTCCCAGTTCTAGAATTGGGATGATGCTGGGAGTTGTTTAGCATAAGGAACAGAGAATAACAGAAGCTCACAATTTTGCTGAAGTACAACTTTCAGTAATCCCATCTGCAATGGCATCCAACTGTCCTTTGCTTATATTTTCTGTGCCAGGTAGACCAATAGGGAGCATGATTTACAATGTGATCCTTGGATCTGCAAGCTCAGTGAGCCTCCCTAATAAATAATTTTATAAAAGAGTCCCATAAATGTGCTTCCATTTTTTTAAGTGGTTGTCTTTTTATTTTTCCACTTGCAGTCTATCTCTCATATGAAAGTAATGCAGTTCCAGGGCTCAAAAAAGAATTCCAGCACCCCCATTTCATTGCCACCGATCGATCACTATGACCTCACACCTAGCCCTGATGTGCCCCTTGCAATTATGAAACGAAAACTGATGGCCACCAATGATATCTATGAAGCAAAGGCAATTGTAAAAGAGATGAAGACATATCTGGAGGTAAGAGTGAGGAGGAAATGCAACATGGGCTTCAGTTAGAAAGGGACTGTCTTGTGTTTCAGTGAAAAGCATCTCTGTTCAAACAGAAATGCTCCATTCACACGTTGGGCTAAGCTAAGACTGAGCAAGCTGAAGACACGGGGGTTCATACCAAGTCTCTGGAAACCCTTTCATTGACAGTGGTTTTAAAAAAATAGCAGCATGGCTTTCTCACCAGTGGAAACATAACATTTATAATGCTAGCTTTACAAAAAGATACCTTGCCTTAAAAAGGCAAAAGAATATCCTACTTAGGGCTGTGACATGTTACTTTGCATCTTGGCTTCCATCTACTCTGTCCCCCAACTCCCCATATATAAAATGTGGTTCCCAAGTAGCAAAAAATTGCCCACCTTTATATATTTGAGGGGGAAAATGATACCTTTGAATAATGGTGCTAGGAAAAAAAACCAGCTGATAATACAGTACTAGTAATTGACTAGGATAATGACTCATCTGAATAAGGTGTAACATAAAACATAAAACAAAGGTTATTAAACAATTACAATAGTGCAAAATAAAATATATATGACACCATGTAAAACTGTAGTCATGGATACATCCAGAATAGAGGGCCCTTAACACACTTGTGGCCCAGGACCACAGCCAAGTCTTTATTGCAGAAAAAAAAAAAGAAATTATTGGACAAAACCCTGAGGCTGGGAAAATCAAAAGCAATAAAAATATGCTGTCAGCAAACAAGTTGGCTAGATACTACCACTGATGACCCAAGCATGAGTTTGCAAGAACTCAGAGGAGGAGGAGTTGAGGCAGGAACCATCTATTTTGGAGAACTGTGCTCTCTCTCTCTACTCTGAATTAGGCAAGGGAGAACTGTTGACTTAAAGTTCATCTTACTAATCAGGGATAGTAGAAGATCAGCTAGCTAGTTTGCCATAGTCCTCCCTATGTAGCAATTGCTAAACTCCACATGGTTTTGTCTTATTGTAATATCATTATACTTTTGATTATTTAGAGCTTTTAAGTCTGGGACCAGAAGCATTAAAGTTGGATGTATTGTTGTATGGAGTTTGACAAGAATGTTCTTAAGAATAGAGACAGTAAACAACCAGTGAGCTAATAGGAATAATGCAAATAGTCTTGTTCATTTCAGCTGAGTTGACAATGAAACTTCATGTCAGCTGACAATCAGACTTGAAATATCCTTTTCAAAAATGTATTGGGTTCAGATTTAACCTGGTTTAAAGGAGAACGTTGAAAATGTTGAGACCTAAATCTTAGTATATTTTAAGTATATTAAATTCCATTAACTTAATGATTCTACTCAAAGAATGAATTATTTCTTCCAGGAGTGACTGGATTGTATATTGTTGCATCATAACTATGGATTTATGACCAAAATATTTGCAACCATCTGCATAATTATAACCTCTATTTTGCAAGGTTTGCAGAATTGGGAAATTCCAAAAAGTTAAAAAAATGCACGAAACATTAGTCAGAATAAGGAGGAAGATAATGTTAAGAACTTAAGTGTTATAAATGTAAAAATTGACCTTGAAAAGCTACTACGATGATTGTAGGCAGGTAGTATTAGGGGAAATATTCATGTGCAAGTGAATACATTCTCATTTAGTGACTGTCTTATACAGCAATCATTCACAGTTACACAGTGATGAAAAAAATAAGTTTGCATCCAGTCCTGGCAATTATGCAATGAAATTTTGAAATAAAATCAGAAAATTGTGATGTTTCACTTAGCAGTTGCTGAGTGCTAATCCCACTGGTGGTTGCTAAAAGCCTGCTCTTGTTTTACCTTATCCTGAAAGAAAATGAAAGTTGTTCCAACATTTTTTCCTCCTGTATTTTTAAGGAATTCTTGTTATATTTCCAAGATCCTAAAAACATCAATTTCTCCTGTATTTTTTTGTCTTTTAGGCCAGACAGCTGATTCAGGAGTCAATGCACAAGATCATGTTTTTAATAACAGGCTCTAAAGAGCATGCAAATAAAATCTTGTCATCGAGACTGAGCCTCAGAAATTATGACTGTTATGAGTCAGCAATGGATCACTTTAAAAAACATTGCTTTAACTGGCACAATCCTTTGGTAAGTTAATTCAAACTGTTGAGGTAGGTTCTAGGGATTGTAACTGGTCTTATTTGGACTGTAAAATTGAAAAAGTGGTC
Organism: Laticauda colubrina; assembly: GCA_015471245.1. Classification (NCBI taxonomy): domain Eukaryota; kingdom Metazoa; phylum Chordata; class Lepidosauria; order Squamata; family Elapidae; genus Laticauda; species Laticauda colubrina. The sequence goes on from BLBF01000005.1 coordinate 13,530,927, forward strand.
TGTTCTATTTGTATAGGAAGGAAAAGTTCAGTTTGGTTATTTGGTTGACCAGGATTGTGAATGTTTGCATTTTTGTTTTTCCACTTGAGCAAGAAGTAAATCTTACAATTTTAATAGTTATCTGGAATTGTCAAGGGCTTGTGTAAAGGTTCTAAGATATGTTAGACATCGTGTTTCTGAGCCTCAGCTTCTTGCACCCTTGACTGTTGGCCAAGTTGGTTGGGGCTGCTGGAAGTTATAGCTTCTTCAAGCCCGAAAGATCAAGATTCCTCATTCCTGGTTTGATAAAACTTCTTAGCGTATGTTTTTTTATTTGCTATGAAGTACAACTTTGTTTAACAGAAGGAAAAAATTACTAAAAACATCCATTATGGAAAAAAAAATGTTTGGTATGGTGTGTGCTTACTTCATGGTAGAAAAGATCCTCCGCTGGATCCAACTACACTCAGAAAAAAGTCAACCATATGGCTTTGTCACTTCAGATCTGAACTGTTGCAATTTGCTGTAGAAGAGCTGACCTTTAAGGTCATTCAATAGTGTCACATGATTCAGCAGGAGAGGGCTCATTTGTTACAGGTGCACCAAATCAAATTAAAAAATAATCTTTGTATAAAACACTACTAAGGGAGGTGTATTGGCTGCCAGTTAGTTTCTAGGTACTAGTGATAGTGCTAGTTGTCACTTTGAAAGCTTCACATGGTTCAGGCCTATATCAGTGGGACCAACTCCTTAGGTTGAATCTGCCCACCTAAGGAGGCAATCAGAGAAAGAAGGCTTGTTAGGGTTTCCATTATGAGGAAATGCCATCTGCGGAGTTTTTTCAATGATTGGAACAGTGAATCCCATTATTTGGACATTCATTCCTTATTATGCTTCTGAAGAGCTATAACAACATAGTTCTTGAGAAGAGCATTTGAAGATGAGTATTATGCTTTTTTAAGGGGTGGTACTTCAGTTAAATGGTAACAGTTTTGCTTTTGGTTTTACTGTTATGTTGATTTGTTGTGGTTTGCTGTGAGTTTTCAGAAACTGAGTAACTTAAGAAAACAGATAAATCCATTGAAAAGGAATAGGATTAATAAAATCTAGGAAAATCTCTTAAACCTGCAAATTGAGTAATGAAAAGTAATTTCTCTTGCTTGTGTTCATTTTCAGTATGAATATGCTCTGAGACAGTTGTACGCCTTGGTCAATGTTTGTGAAACAGGGTATCCTGTTGACAGGTAAAAAAGCACATGTGTATTTTTTCTATAGATCTGCTGAAAGCAAAAGCCAATTAAAAAAAAAAAAGGCCTGAAAGCCATAAAGGATATCCTGTAGCAGTGACATTCTTGGATGGAATTTTCCTCCTCTTTATGTGATTTTATTTTATTTTTTTAAAAAAAATGTTTACAAATTTCTATAATGTAATCTCAGTGGGATTTCAAGAAAGGAAGGCACATATGGTCCATTGTTGTCAGCCCTTGTCTACTGCGGGCCCTGGTAACTTCCACATGTAGACATTTTTATTGGTGCTCTATGAAAATATTCTTTAGTGGTTGGTATTTTATAAAATTTTGATGTATAAATATAAAACATTAATGCTATGAAGATTTTAATAATTTACCATTGTTTCCTCTTGCAGAATACAGTTGGCTATGGATCAAGTGTGCCTTGGATAACTATCCGTTCCAATAAAATCTACCTCCTTTCAATTAATAAATAACCATGGCATTAATCTGGAATAATCAACAAGGAATTAACCCAAAGCAAAGCAAAATCATTTACAGGCATATGTTAAAAAGCAACAAGCCCATGTTATTTTAAGACAAGTGACTGGGTCCTGCACTTTAAAGTTTTCACAGTACACTGTGTTGTGATCCCACCCAGGTCTGTGTTTTACTCCAGGAGTTGCTTCTTGGCTTCCCTGGTTCTTCAGAGCCTTTCCAGTTGCCACCTGGATTCCTCTGTGTCAGCCTGGGATACTTTTATTTGTAATATTTAACAAATGCGCTGACTGGCAGAAGCTCTTCCTTTTAATTGAAATATGTTTAGTTATTTCTTTACAGAGGCTTTGGTGTCTCAACTATTTACAGGTGATCCAATAGATTTCTCAAAATTTTTACTCTTTTTACTCTTGGTTTTTATAATTGTAGGTCAGTGCTTTCATGATTTGAAGGATACATTATTAATTAAAAAGTTTACATTGCATGGTTCAAGAATAAAAAGCCATCAATCTCTCCCTCCTGATTAAAACTGGGGGGGAAACGTGCTACAATGCTATAACATGATTCAGCTTCATTAAGGAACAAATCACAGTCTTCCATCAGGATTGATGGAAGAATTACTTTTGCAGCTTCTACTGAATGAGAAGATATATTGTTTGTTTTCAAGTCTAATGTATGTTTACAAAAGTTGATAGGAGACATTGCTGTATTTAGGGCAATCTTTGAATTAAAAAGAAGTTGTGTGTTTCTCTAGTGTTTTTTGTGTTTAAATGGGTGATATGTTATTGCATAAGAATTTCTACCTATAATATGTGTATTTAAGCTTTTACTGAGGAAGCTGAAGTGTTTTCTGGAATTTTTGGGGTTCTCCAAGAGTTTAGGAAATGTTCCTTGAAGACAAAATTAATAATACCAGGGAAGTTAGCATGAAATGGAGTTTTTCCAATAAAACTAATCTGGAAATTATTCTGCTGGCTTCCTGAAGCAAACAACAAAGTTATTTTTTGTCCTTATACCTGTACAAAGAAATCAGCTGGGCAGAGATTTGAACTCTATTTTAGCATTAATGACTGCATCTTTTGTGGCACTTGAAGATAATTCCCCCCCAGCAGCCAAGAGTTTCATGTTGAAAAGTAAGGGTTCTTCATTAGCTAGCTTAGTAAGAAGGAGGATTCCAAAAGTCTGAATTATTTGAGATCTGCTGTCATAAAAATATACATTTCATTCATGCCAATGTTGTGAATCTTAGTAATTGGCATTTACCCGAAAACCTAATATTCATATTATTTGTTTCCTTGATCCAAGTTACTTTTATCCTGCTACTGAAGGCAGGGGTACAGTCAATATGGCGGCCATGACTGATTAGGGCCCTGCCCTTGTTTCAACTATTTCACATATGATCCAAGTAAAAAGAGTTCCAGCTGTACAGTTGTGATTGCCATTTTGACTTTTTTTAAACACACACACACACATTTTGACTCACCTGAATCTTAGCTGGGGGGGTGGACGTGGGAGGGTACTTCCTGTCCTGTCTGGAAGACTATAGAAAATGGGGTTTTAATCTTATGACTTAGCAGAAGTGGTTGGTCCGTGATTTGGGGACTTTTAGTCCTTCAGTAAGTGAAACAAGTGGTTTAAAGTTTGCACAGGAACAAGGTATCTATTTTGTCACTTAAAATCCCCTTTCCAGGAGACCCAAATATGGGGAAATCTGAAGGCTGCAGTTGGGATTTGCCCATTAAATTTTCTTTGTCAAAACTGTTCTATACAATTCCTAAAATTTTCCCATACTTTTAGCCCAGTGTTTTTTAACTTCAGCAAGTTTACAGTGTGCAGCCATATTAATTGTGGGAGTTGGAAGTCTACACATCATAAACTTGCTGAAGTTGAAAGTTACTGCATTAGTTGTGCTGTGTTCAACATATGGTAACTTTGATGCTTCATATCTAATGCCCCGTGAAAACATTATTTTGCAGTAGTTCAAACATTTCCAGAGAATATTAAATATTTTCAGAGAATATTAAAAGCCCACAATGTTTTATATGCTGTGTATATATATAACTGTGAAAAGGCTGTGTTACAGAGATACCACGCTGACTAGCAAAAAAAAGGCATCAGATCAAACAGCTTGTTCTGAACCAAGATTTCAGCTGATCCATCTGTGGGGAGTATTAAGAATAACAGCCACCCAAAAGAGGTTTTCTGGCAAGGAAACAAGTTGGGAGAGAACACCCACAGCATGTTTTCACAATTTCAGTTTCCAATTCAAAGAAAAGTTGGGCCTTATTCTTTTTCACCACTTTCCTTCCACCCTACCCAATCTTTCCCTCTTAAACATTTACTGGCCTGTTTGTTTGCTTTTCCTACTTCCTTTTGCTTCTAGCAAATCATTAGGCGATACAGAATTGCTGAACAAAGTAACATGGTTTGATCCTGTGACCTATATTCTCTAAAAACCTTAGTAAGCTAATAGGCTTTCCTGCAGCTGTTAGCTTTGAGGTGCTTTGAGTTTTAAATGACTTCTTCCTTAAAAAACAAGACATTGCACTTTTTCCTTCCTCAGATCGTATCTCCCATCCCTTATCTTTCAAGGGCGGTTGGAAGTTCATTGCTTAGACTTAGAGTCTGAATTTATTAAATTGAAATTTAAGTACTAGCACTGCTTTCCAATAGTGGTTGATGTGTTTGTTTTTATTCAGATTTCTAGTCCAAAATATGCATAGATGTTTCTTCTGAAACATTCTACATTGATCCAAGTGGACTTGATACTAACTTCCAACTCTATGATAGATGAATGAAAACCAAACTACCTAGGGCTAATTATATTTTTCCTTGTCTTGGAGATCTCCAATATTTAATATGGAATGGGGGTCCCAGTTGTGCAGAATTGAGCTAGCAATATAGAGTTTGGAGTTTGTCTTTGGTCTTCGCTAAAAAAAAGGGCACTTGGAAGTTTGTTTTCAGCTGAAAATGCTGGAGTTTAGAAACCACAATGATTTCTCATTGAAGAAACGATTTTAGGTTTCCTGGCTTCTGAGTTCTGTGACTTTATGGGAATGGACACCTACATTGGTGTCTACTCCCAGAAAATGAATAAATTCACTACACAAATCTGATACAACAACTTCCATCTACTCTCCCTCTGGGCTAATGCAAAGTCATTTATGAAAGCACATTTTTCTTTAAAATGGATAAATTGCTATTTATATGATAAAGGATGCTTATTCCCAGGTAAATGATAGAATTCCAATTTCTTTGCACAAGTAAAAATCATGTCCGTTGAGTCAGACAGTCTCTGCATCTTTGGAACCACATAGGAATAAAAGACATATGATTCTTCACTTCCACTTTCTTCCCCCTCCAGCTTCTGTTATTTGGCTTCTACAGGGGAAAGTTTTCCTTCAAATAGTGCTTGACTCCTGGTGACTTCACAGACACCTTCACTTAGTTGTCAAGGCAGCATTACAAGTGTAGCATTGCTACAGATTTATATTATGTAGCTCAGACTTAGTAAGATAAAAGAGGAAAAATGTTTATTTTGGACTTTCTGTCCAGGGCCCCGGTAGCCTAGAGAATCTGGAATTGTCAGTTCAATTTTTCCATGTTTGCTTGGTGACATTCAGTTGAAACTTACTTGGGTAGATAATTTGCCTTTTCCAAATGCCATATTTTTTAAAAATAAAATTAGGATATAAATGGAATGTAAGATTACTTGCCACCTAGCAGTTGATTGATTCCAGTTCAGTGTATTATGAGAGCAATTCAAGTCTTTATTCATGTATGAATTGGCTTAGCCAATCCTGTACACAAGGATGTTGCATAATGTTTGCATAACAAATTAATCCCTAATTGTTTATGTCTGAGTGCTTTCACAATCATCTATGTGTGTATTAGAAATGAGTGAAATATTTTAAAAAACAAAAATACTTTCAAAATTAAATAATTTCATTGTTTTCATGCAATACTCCTTGCCCCTCCCCCAGTTAATTTTAGTAATATACAACCATGTGAAAAAAATAGCATTCCATCAGCAGAGTTTCTGAAACAGGATCCATCGAACAGCAACAAAGCAGTTCCCAAAGCAGATGGGAAAACAAGTAATCTTAACAATACCACTCAGAAAGAAAAACAAGAAATCCAAGAAGAAACCAGCATGGCTGCACAAAGATCTCTCTGGCAAATTGAAAGAAAAAAGGACAAGTACAAAAAAATGGAAAGAAGGACATACAACTAAGGCAGAACATCAGCAGATAGTCAGAATCTGCAAAGACGAAGTCAGGATAGCAAAGGCTCAGAACGAACAAAGACTTGCAACAAAAGTTAAAGATAATAAAAAAAAAGTTTCTTCCAACATATAAATAACAAGAAAAAAAATCAAGGAAACAGTCGATCCACTGAAGAGAGAAGATGGCAAGGAAGTAACAGGCAACAGAGAGAAAGCAGAACTGCTTAACTCATTCTTTGCATCCATCTTCACGCAAAAAAAAAAAACTATAGCTCAACCCACCAAAAACATAACTGTAAAAGACAGACCAGAAATAAAAGTTAAAATAAGCAAAAAAATAGTAAGGGAACACCTGTCTGATCTTGATGAAAACAAATCACCAGGGCCTGATGGATTACATCCCAGAGTTTTAAAGGAGCTGGCAGAGGTCATCTCAGAACCACCGCAACATATCTTTCAAAAATCCTGAAGCACCGGGGAACTACCAGAGGACTGGAAAAGAGCTGATGTGGTTCCCATCATCAAAAAGAAAAAAAAACAGACCCAGGAAACTATAGACCAATCAGCCTAACATCAATACCCGGGAAGATACTGGAAAAGATAATAAAAAAACAGATCTGCCAACATCTAGAAACAAGTAAAGTGATAACTACCGTGTTTCTCACATTATAAGGCCGGGCCTTTTTTTTTTTTGACCCCCCCCAAAAAATGGCTAGACCATCGGGGGTCACTTAATTCCCCCCCTTGTATCCTCAGGTGGGCAGGTGGCAACAGCTTGGATGTTCGGGAGACCTTCCGCCACCGTTGCTTTCCCTTCTACCTTGCTGCCGCAGCATTAGAGGAATGCCGCGGCTTTTGGCACAGCCATGTGCGGCCAGTCAGGGCTCCTCCCTGCAACCGGAGCCCTGAGGAGACACTTGGCTTCAGGTGCTCCCGTCGCCGCCTTCCAAGGAAAGGCGCTCGCCCGAGAGGATCTCTCCCACTCTCTCCCTCCCTGTAAGGTCAACGTCTGTGCTATGGCTGAGGAGGAGGAGGCTGTAGCCGATTCCTTCTGCTTGCTGAGAGGTGAGGAAGCTGTGGCTTTGCAGAGCAAGCAAAGCGCTGCTTGCCTGGGTGGGATTTGGGAACGAGGGGCAGGAGGAGGCATGCACGCACCCGCAACTCGCTTTCCCGACTCTGCCCAGCCCACACGGCTCTGGCGCGGCCCTGGCGGGATGAGCGGAAGGTCTGGCGGGGAGGCACTCGCTGCCTTGGTGAGAGCTCTGCCGCCAGGAAGGAGGGCCCGCCTGTCAGCTGCGCTGGGCGCCCCAGGCTTCACTTGCTCTGCAAAGCCGCGGCTTCCTCGCCTCTCAACAAGCAGAAGGAACCGGCTGCAGCCTCCTCCTCCTCAGCCGCAGTGCAGACATTGACCTTGCAGGGAGAGAGAGAGGGAGAGATCCTCTCGGGTGAGCGCCTTCCCTTGGAAGTTGGTGATGGGAGCACCTGAAGCCAAGTGTCACCTCAGGGCTCCGGTTGCAGGGAGGAGCCCTGACTGGCTGCACGTGGCTGCACCAAATGCTGCGACATTCCTCTAACGCCGCGGCAGCAAGGGAGAAGGGAAAGCAATGGTGGCAGAAGGTCTCCTGGTATGAAGTGGCCCACCAACGCAGGCAGCACCATATCCAGGCATGGAAGCAGTTCCTAAATGCAAGCGCTCCCCCCCTGCCATTCCCCTCCTTATTTCGCATGTTTAATATGGGCCTTAATTTGGGGAGAGGGGCTTAATTTGATTTTATGCCAATAAAACATGGTGGGGCTTCCTATTGGTGGAGGCCGTATTGTTGAAGAAATACGGTAGCAGTCAACATGGGTTTGTTAAAAACAGATCATGCCAAACCAATCTTATTACATTCTTCAACACAGTGACTAAATTAGACGACCAGCAAAATACTGTGGACATAATATATTTAGATTTCAGCAAGGCATTTGACAAAGTAGACCACAACCTACTTCTTAGTAAGCTAGAAAAAGGTGGAATAGATAGCAGCACCTCTAGACGGATTCCTAACTGGCTGGCAAACCGTACTCAACGAGTAGTCTTTGATGGGTCTAAGTCTACATGGAGGGAAGTAAGCAGTGGGGGGCTACAAGGTTCCTTCTTAGGCCCAGTACTCTTCAGTATCTTCACTGACAACTTAGATGAGGGAATAGAAGGGGAACTTACCAAATCTGCAGATGATACTAAGCTGTCAGGAACAGCTAACACCCAAGAAGACAGGCTCAAGATCCAGATGGATCTTGACAGACTAGAACACTGGGCCATATCTAATAAAATGAAATTCAACATAGAGAAAAGTAAAGTCCTATACTTAGGCAAGAAAAAACAAAAGTACCCATATAGACTGGGTGGAACCAGGCTCAACAGCAGTAACTGTGAGAGGGATCTTGGAGTCTTAGTGGACAACCAGCTAAATATGAGCCAGCAGTGTGCAGAGCAGCCAAAAAAGTTAATGCAATCCTAAGTTGTATTAACAGAGGGATACAGTTAAGATCAAGGGAAGTACTAATGCCACTCTATTAAGCCTAAGTAAGACCATACCTAGAGTACTGCATCCAGTTTGATCACCACATTATAAAAAAGACATTGAGATTCTAGAAAAAGTACAGAGAAGAGCAATCAGAATGATTAGAGGACTGGAGGTTAAAACATACAACGAACAGTTGCAGGAACTGGGCTTGGCTAGTTTAGTAAAGAGAAGGACCAGGGGAGACATGATAGAAGTCTTCCAATATTTGAGGGGTTGCCACAGAGAGGAAGGGGTCAAGCTATTTTCTAAAGTGCCTGTAGGCCAGACAAGGAATAATGGATGGAAACTGAACAAGAAAAGATTTAACCTGGAAATGAGGAGAAACTTTCTGACAGTGAGAACAATCAACCAGTGGAACAGAAGTTGCCCTCGGAAGTTGTGGGAGCACCATCACTTGAGACTTTCAAGAAGAGATTGGACTCCCATTTGCCAGAAATAGTGTAGGGTCTCCCGCTTGGGCGGGGGGTTGGACTAGATGACCTCCAAGGTCCCTTCCAACTCTGATTACCTGTTATCTGTTAAATGGCCATAGGCTGGTTTCAAATTTCTCCTTTGATATTTGAATTGAAAGTGAAAATCTTATACATCTTTACAGATTCATTCCTCTAAGTCAGGAGTGTCAAATTCACTTGGTCACAGCAGAGTCATGTGATGTATCTGGACTTTTTTCCCTTTTGCTAAACCGGGCATGGGAGTGGCCCAGTGGTGGGATTCAAACATTTTTTACTACTGGTTCTGTGGGTTGATGGGTGTGGTGTGGTGGGCATGGCTTGGTGAGCGTGGCAGGGGAAGGATACTGCAAAATCCCATTCTCTCTCCACACCACTAACCTGCTTTCCAGCTCTGTTCTCCTGTGCAGGGTAACAAAAGAAGACCCAGCCAATCAACTGGGACTTGGGAGGCAGAGAATAGATGGGGGTGAGGCCAGCCAGAGGTATTTGCTGGTTCTTCAAACTACTCAAAATTTCCACTACTGGTTGTCCAGAACTGGTCAGAACCTATTAAATACCATCTCTGGCATGGCCAGCGTATGATGCATCTGGCCTGCAGGCCGGGAGTTTGACAGCCCTGTTCTAAGTTAAAAAAAAAAACAGTTTGCTAGGAGCCCGTGTTTCTTCATCCTTTTTTCCTTTGAACTGGCTAGACTTGTCACTTTTTCCTTAAAAACCATGCTGTTTTTAAAAGTACAAGTTCCAATTCATTAAACAAAATCTTGTCACACATCAGCAAAGGAATCTGAACAGGAAGAGCAATGGGAATCCCCATTCAGGGATCCCCAATCAGCATGGCTGATTTATGTGTCAGGTGAAAAGGGCTCTGCTTTGCTCATTGGTGAATTGTGAAGTGTTGATTTAACTTTTATAATGAATTGTAAATTTTTCCAGTGAGATACCCCCACTTCATATGTGAAAAAAAAGTTAGATGTTTATCCAAATTACACAAGGTGACGAATTTAGAGAGCCAGAGTTCTCCGAAGCTGAGTGAATTTTGCACCATCAGCTGATAAGTCATGTGAATAATGAAGTCACTAGAGGAATGTTCCACCTAATTTTTCACATGACAGTGTCTCATGTCAACAAAACTGCTGTTGCTGCTGCTTTAGTTCCAGAATCCGGAACAGAAGCGTGCAACTTTTTCTCGGTCAAAAGCCAAATTTGTCCTTTGGATAATTTCCTGGGACCTGCTTCCAGACAGCCACAATTTGAGGCCAAGACAAAAATGGAATCTGACATTATTTTCTTCATATTTGTAGTCAGTAAGTTAAACATAGTTTACATGATTATCTTCCAGTCAAGGATATAATAGTCTTTTCTTTTTGTCTTATAAAAATTGTATTTTCTAAAACGTTGAAATCTCTTAGAACCCCACTTGAAGCTTTTGGGGCTGAGATTGGCCCTCAATTCTGGTCTATGGCAGCAATCAGAATATTCATAGCTTTCTTCATTTCAGAGACATCTTGAAACACCTTAATCTTGTGTCAGAGAGTTTTCCCCTTATGACAACTTGTAAAAGACATAAATTCACATACAATTTGAACTTGTTGATTTTTATGTGTACACATAAATCTTAAAAGTATAAAAAAACTACATAGAAAGCTATTTTTGTTGGGATGTTATGGATGATTGAAGGCAAAAAAGAGGACAGGTTAGTGATAAATTAATGTAATTGACACATGAACATGAATTTGGGCAAATTCCAGTAGACAGTGGAGAACAACAAAGTGGTTGGACATGCTATGGTCCTAAGTTGGACACAACTTAGTGACTGAACAACAACAAAGAAAGCTAACAGATCTCAGTGGAACAAGATACTGTATGCCTTCTCAGTCTATTGCCTAAATCAAGGATGAGTAACCTCTGGGTCCTGAAATCTCTTTGTGAGGCCACTGGAAACCATCTCACATGAGTCTTGGAAACTGAAGGCACATTTTCTCACAATTTGAAATTAGGAAACACTGAAAAATTATACTTAAAGTGTTAACTTTAAGTTAGCAAAATAAAAGAGATAAGGTTCTCTTCAATTTTCTGATCCTGGTCCTGACCTTTAAATTGCACTTAGACTAAATAGACATTCAAACAGATCATTACTGACACTTCTTCAAATTAATTGTCCTCTATTAGGTAGAACAATTTATCACAGCCTTCCCCTCTTGATTAGTTTACATTTTTCCTGATATACGAGAATCTGTCCTGCTTTTATTTCTAAGCAAAAACAAAAGAGAATTGCTATACTGCCTGAAAGCAGAGTTGAATTTAGAAGCATTAGGTCAGCCAAGGTGGTTCCCCATGACCAGAAAAAATTATCTTGGCATCAGTTCACCATATGAGAAAAAGAGAAACACTTGGTGTTCAGTTTCCACTCACTTCTTTGCTGTAACTCACACAGAAAATGGACCAGGTGGAAAGATTATTTAGTCCAAACACAGTTTGGGCTGGTCTAAGACTGATCCCCAGCAAACGATTTGAGCATGAAGCAGAGGTGGTATTCAGAAGGTTCTGACCAGTTCTGGAGAACCTGTAGCAGAAATTTTGAGTAGTTTGGAGAACTGGCAAATACTACCTTTGACTGGAGATTTTACAGTATCCTTCCCCTGCCACACCCACCAAGTCATGCCCACCAAGCCATGTCACACCCACCAAGTCACACCCATAGAACCGGTAGTAAATTTTTCACTGGCATGAAACTATAGTGCATCGTATAGTATATGGTGCTCATGCAGCTGAATATAGTGCTTTGGACTGGCTCTTCTTTTTGATTGCTCCTCTCCTCTCTTTAGGACCCATATCTGTCTATTCTGTTTTAAGTCCATGGTTATTTTCTTTCTTCTTTTCTTAAATCACATTTCAAATCTATGGCCCAGGGATTCATAGCTTAGGAGCTCTAGGTACCAGTCACCCTAAGAATATTTCCTTTAGTATCCCACTATGTTTCCTGTGCCTAACTTGGATTCCATAAATAAATGGAAAGCTGCCATGTTATCCAGTTTGAAAATGTGCCCACCTGTCCAGAAAAATAGAAAAGGAGAGAATTGAGGGATCAGAACATCCTATGGGATTATATGAATCAAACTCATTAAATTTGTTTTCTGGAAAATGAGCGTTTTTTGAGTTACCTTGCCATGCCAGTGTCCACTGCAGTCATTATGTAAAGTGCTCTCAACATTTTATACATTTATAATCAACCCCAAAATTATTTTTTGGTACTAAGGAATATTTAAAGCAAATTTAAATCTTTTGAATGGGAATTTAATGGCAAAGTTGACAGTAATAGAAAACAAGCATATCTGGGAGGAGGAATGTCCTCAGACAACACATGGTTTATATTATAAACTCACACAATAATGCAGAATTATTTGAAGAGATACAGACAATTTATACAAGTAGCCACATCACTTCTAGACCCTGAGTACAAAAGGTTATCTTGTGACCTTCTAAACTGCTTTATCAGACTGATATTAAGAGGACTGAAGAGAGACTATCTGGGTGACTAAAGCTTTTCCACTCCAAAGTCCTTGTTAACATGGTTTCCATTACCTTAAAATACAAAGTATAAATCAAGAAAATAAATACATTTCTGAAGGTCTTCTTAGAGCACAGATCTTACGAAATGCTATGATAAAGATGACATACTTCTCAATATCAGATTTAAAAGAAATCATACATAACTGGAAGGTACATTTTTTGTGTGGTAGAAAAGGCCTCTTACATTGAGATGACAATATATTAGTCCAGCAGAGCTACCTAACAAAACTACCTATTGATTTCAGACTCTGCCAGAGCAGTTCAGCATCTTAACTGATCAATGGTAAGCCAAACAGCTGCCAAAATTAGATGCCAAACAAAATAGGCAAACAGGCTAATAGATATAGGTATTCCTGGATTAATAACAGTAAATGGGACTGAAATTTCTTTCACTAAATGTGACATCATGTGACAGCAATCCTGGCACTTCCCCATAGTTATTGTTTGGTGAGGATTGCAGCTTGTGAAGCAAGTCCCAGGAGACTCACAAGCAGACCAACAGGTAGGTAAGTAGCTTCCCAGAAGGGGAGGCTACTTACATATGTAAGGCTACTTACATATGTAAGGCTACTTACATATAGGCTACTTACAGGAAGTAAGTGAAAGTGCAGGAAGGCTGCTGGATGGGGAATGGTGACTGGGAAGCAGGTGTGAGAAGAGTGCAAATATGCAAAGACCACAGTGACTTAAGGCCTGGTCCCACTGGCCGACGGACACAAAACGTATGCATAAAGGACACAGCGGGGGAGCAAAATTTGGGGGGTGGCTCCATCCGTTGTCATCTGCTCCAAAAAGTGGCGAAAATTTGCATAAACAGAACGGAAAAGAACGGACATGGGTAGTATGTAGCGGGGATGTTAAACGGATGTTCATAGGAAGCCTAGCGGATGGAAGCAGATGACACCTCCGAAGGGGTTCCAGGAGATAATTTCAAAGCGGATGCATAGCGGATGAAGCGGATGCATCACGTACACCTAAAGGAAAGAAAGGGGATGCCACGTGGATGTATATCGGATGCAAACCGTTCACTGCTCATCCTTTCTATTTCCGTGCTACTAACGCTGTGTAGACATTCCATGTAACTTTTCTTTCCTCCCTCTTTCCGTTTTCAGCTGCAGCGGATGTGAGTTGTGAGGATGCCCAGAGGATGCAGAGAGGATACAGTGGACGTTTAACGGATAAACGGACATAGAATGTTTGTTGCTCGTATGTCGCGGATTTACATCGTACACGGCGGAAAGTTCATCCGTTCACAAAGTTTTGTGCAGCTCAAAACTTCTTGCGTGGATGAAATCTCAGTGGACGGATGCTCGAAGGATAGAGCATATGAAACACGTATGCAATGAGTACACAACGGATGCATCGCGTTTTCCAACGGATGGCAAGCTTTTTTTAATGTTTTACATCCTCTTTGCATCCATTGGTGCAGTAGGACAGGGCCTTTATCACCTTTTCCATTGATTTTGCTTGTGGGAAGCCAACAAGGAAAATTTCAATTGGGACCACGTGACTATGAGATGTATCACAAGTGCAAACAAGTTACCAAATGCCCAGATCACTATCAAAACTTCAAGGACCAGTTGCAAGTACAATTCATTCAGTACCATCACAACTTTGTATTATTGCTGAACGAGACTCATATGAGAAAACCATCATCCTTATGTTAGTTCAGCTTCTCATGGCCAGGTTGTATGTCTTGCTTTGTATTATTGTGGAGAGCTTTGAAGAGCCACATTTTGTACCCAGGGCAAAATTTATAGAGGACCAACAATAGAAGACAACAATGATTCCTCAAATCAACTGCTTTTTCATAGCCTGTTATGACAATGAGGAATCGTATGACAGCTTAAAGACATAGATAAATGAAGTGGTCTGTGATTCGTGAAAACTTTCGTTCTAATAATGTTCTTTTTCTTTGCCCACTCCATTCTTGTCATTTCTTCTGCTGTTGCTTTCCTTCTTCAACCAGGTATAAAAGTGGGTTACCTTATGCAGATTATGTTAGATTCTGGCACACACCCCTAATCTGACTGTCAACCATTCTTGGTTTTTACCAGGTATCATTGTCAGTCCAATATAGAAGGCTTGACATGCAAAAGTAAAGCTTCTACTTTGGGCATATAGTTCTTCTCCTTTGAGAAGTAAATTACTGATGCAAAATTGCTTTCTGATACACTCCTAAGAATGAATTTATGAATGATAATGGAGATAGAGGAGACATGGAATGAAAACATTTCTACATTAATTTATGGCCAGACTCTTGATTGTCAATTGTGTATTCATGGCAAATATTTTGTACCAGGAAATATAAAGATGGGTTTGAATTGGCTGTGATACAATGTGCGCAAATAGAGAATATAACAAAGACATAGAAAGAATATGAGAGATGGCCAGTCAGATTTTTTTGAATTTCAGTGGGTACTATATTGATATACTGAGATTTTATGTAAGTGCACAGACATCTACAGCCTCCTACGTCAGTTTACCATTGGATGGCATTGTAGGGCATCTCAGGTGGGATATGTGAGAATCTAAATACTCTGAGCTACTTAATTCATTATTATTTTTTGTTCTACTAAAGGGAAATCCAATCCATTTGGATTTTCTGTGATGACCATCAAAATTGACTTGCACCCTTTCTGTTATACACTGAGGCAATGATGCTACAGTGTCTAACAATTTGCCAGGAGGTCCATAACTTCAAGACCATTTACTTTGTGCCAGGGAATCTGGCTGTCAACTATGGCTCGAGGCTCATGATTTAATTAGGGAGATCGCCAGAACCCTGACAGTGGCACCAACATCATCCATTTATGGTTTGAGGCTCCAAACTATTATTCAAGTGTTGTTGTTGTTTTCCTTCCAAAAATGAACTTTCCTTGTGTATTCCATTTATGACTGCATATGAATTCTGTCAAGTGGAGGCCCCAGAGGAGGGTTGCATATGCTATCCATATCACCACCCAGAGCAGAAACTGTATTTTGGAGAGTTTCTGCTACTGGAAGAGATCATTTGGAAGAAGAAACTTCCATACCAAGTTTGCTTCAAGAGAGTAGCCTTGCTGCTACAAGACATCTGTGTCCTTGATAACTGGAACTGGTGACTCTTCTCCACTAAGTTGCTTATAAATAAAGCAGAAAGTCACTTTGGGCTCTTTATTTAGCAGATGGGATTTGATCTGATGAGGGAGGGCATCATCATCCATCTGCATAGTTTTGTTATCAACTTGGACAAACAGCCCATAGTCCTGGGGCTCTAAGACTTCAAATTTCTCAGCGCACTGCTGAATCAGCTGGTGAGTCGTGGAATCGGTCTGATATGCCAGGGTCCTTGTTTTGGCCTCGGCCTCCATAAAAGAAATTGCAATGAAATCCTGGAAAAAAAGGAAGATCACTTTTGAAATAACATCAATACTCATCCTGATTCTATTAAAATGCAACTCTATTTATGCATACAATCCCTGTCAGGCTTTTTTCCCACCAAAAATTGGAATACAATTCATTAAAAAGTAACAAACTGCTTTTAATAAATTTCTAAAAGTTATGTTGGAAGAAATATCCTTCCGGGTTCAGCTCCAAGTAGGGAAAAAGACACTGGAAACATGGAGGCTGTTTGGAAGGTTTAATGGTGGATAGGATCACATGGCCTGGAGCTCCAGAGTGAAAAGGAAGGATGATCACATGCTTCAAGGTGAAGGAAGAGATCAAGAAAGGGCTGAGGTGCTGAGAGTGCCTGGGTTTCATAACCTTTGTTGGGATTTGAATTTGAGCTTGTATTCTGATTGGTTGTCAGACTCTCATGAGGGGGCAACTCTGTAGGCTGTCCTGAGTTCCAGGCTTGGTTGAGCCTTGCTGGATGATGATGCACTGAAAAGGCTTTTGAGCAATTGCTATAGCTTTACCTGGAGATCTTTGTTATGTAAAGTATTCTGGCCCAGGCCTTAATGGTCCACCCGTTAACAAAGGTGGGGGTGAGCTTCTGTTTCTGAGGTGAGTTTCTGCTTCTGAGTTTCTACTCTTTAGAGGAAATATTCTGCCTTTTTAATATTTCCTAGGATATTTCAATTTTCTAGGAGAGATGTGGGTGCTAACTTCCTACAGTTAAAACAGAAATGATACTATGTTAAAAATGTGATTTTAAAAATGTGGAAAAAAACATTACAATGTGGGTCAAGTATAAAAGAGTAGATACTGCAGAGCTTCAGCAGTATTAGCTTTAGTGCAAGACTGGATTAAGATAGTTAAGTAATTGAAAGTCAGGTCTTATAAAAACATGTGGAAGGAGTTTATGATTTTTAGTTATATGATCTGAGGAAGGAGAGAGTCTGTTGGATGTCCTCAAAAAGGTTAAAGGGGTTCTAAGCTTTAATGAAACCAATTGGTAGAAGAAATATCCTTCTGTGTTCAGTTCCAAGTGGGGGAAAAGACATTAGATTCATGGAAGTTACTTGGAAAGAAGGTTTAATGGTGGACAGGACCACATGCCTTGGAGCCCCTGGGCGAAAATGGGAAGAGATGCTGAGAACCCCTTGGTTTCACACCTTCTGTTGGATCACACCTTAGTGTTTCCTATTCCTGTGTAAGAAATATATCCCATTGCCAGGGGTGGGGGTACTTCACCTGAGTATTGGCTAATGCAATCTTCCCAGATGCCATATGGTGAGATGGGTAATCCTATCATTTCCTGAGGGCCATGTCTTAATCCCATCACCCTGGAGCTGAAGGGGGGGGCAGGGAGCTGCAGGAAGCTGCTTTGTCTTTAAAACATGTTTCTCCTTTCTCATCCTGGGAAATGTAATATTCTGTCTTTTCAATATTTACTAGAATATTTCATTCTTCTAGAAGAGGGGTAGGTGCTAACTTTCTACACAAGTAATGAATGCTTTCCATGCAGAAGGCCCTAGATTTAATTCTACTTCTGACATGTCTGAAAACATGTCTTGCCTGAAACTATGAAGCAGGAATTATTTTGCAGGAAAGCAGCCAAAAAGTATACAGGTTGCAAAAAGTATACAACTTGCAACAGTTCATTTAGTGATAAAAGTTACAACAGCACTGAAAAGGGACTTATAACCATTTTGCACGCTTATGACTCAGTGGTGGGATTCAACATTTTTTACTGCTGGTTCTGTGGGCGTGGCTTGGTGGGCGTGGTAGGGGAAGGATACTGTAAAATCTCCATTCCCTCCCCACTCCGGGGGGAAGGTTACTGCAAAATCCTATTTCCTTCAGATCCCACTAACCTGCTTTCCAACTCCATTCTCCTGTGCAGGGCAACAAAAGAAGACTCAAGAGGCAGAGAATAGATGGGGGTGGGGCCAGTCAGAGGTGGCATTTGCCAGTTCTCCGAACTACTCAAAATTTCCATATTGAAATTTGAAATTCTCCAGAACTGGTCAGAACCTGCTGAATACCACCTCTGTTATGACTGTTGCAACATCCCCATGGTCACATGATCAAAATTCAGACATAGTTCATAGTTCAAGACAGTTTCTGTGTCTGATGTCATGTGGTCGCCTTTTGCGAACTTCTGACAAGCAAAGTCAATGATGAAGCCAGACTCATTTAGCAACCTGTTACTAACTTAACAACTCCAGTTATTCACTGAACAAATGTGGCAAGAAAGGTCATAAAATGCAGCAAAACTCACTTACAATTGTCTTGCTTAGCAATAGAAATTTTGGGTTCAATTGTGGTCATAAATCAACTACTTACTTTGTGGTTTTATTATAGCTTTTTAAATGTAAAGTTTTATATATATTTGACAATTTAACATTTGTTAAAGTTAGGAGAAGAATATTTTAAGAACACTGACATTTTAGAGTGTTGATTAAGGAGTTCATTAATATTATCTGTTTAAATTTAGGGAGAGGTTGCTATATGGTTATTTTCTCTGAATTAAAAGAAAACTTATTTTTATTTTATTTGATTTGTCAATTGCTTACAAGATAATAGGTATAAGTATAAACATGAGTAAGAACACAGCAAATAGGTACGAATAAATGGGGACAATAGAACAGGGACAGTAGGTTGAAGATCATATTTGTTAAAAATTTGGTTGCTGTATTTTTTTTCTTTCACTTTTATTTTGTATTATTATTCCATTCTTCCTCCTCCCTTTTATGTTAGATTGTATTTTAATGTTTAATCTTGAAATTTAATATTTAACATGGGTGAATAAAAGGAACTGCTACTCAGGGTAGACTATGCATAGCAAGATAGGCAAACAGTTTTTAGCCTGGGATAAAACCATCTGTTTTGATCAAATTCGTCATAGCTTGAAAAGATTTGAGATTCAGAAGGCAACTTTTGATTGTAATATCTGAAGAACTATTTATTTACAATGTGTACAAATAGCACAAAAACAAGATACTCCCTGGATATAGACATGCAAAGCTTGTTATTTGGGGGGGATATAGTGTTTGCTGCCACCCTGTGGTTGAAAGGCAAGAAATTTTAAATGCTAAATTACATATTAGGGCAGCTCAAAAATTACAAATAGGTGTCACTGAGTCAGGTTTCATAATGGTTGCACCATCATATGCTCACTATCATTGCCTGGTTTTTTTTTTTAAACAACAACATGTAAACTATTCTAACGACTTTTGATCAATTGCCTTGATACTATTCAGCAGCCTTATCCATTCTTTTTCCAGGCTGTGCAGTGCCCTGGTTTCAAAGGCAAAAAGGCATTTCAGACCGTACGGTTGATGCTCATATAAGACTGTATTAAACTCCTTTAAAGCAGTGCCATCTTTACCCAGAATTGGGTACAGCTACTGTACTTTTCTACCTGCAGTATCATCCCAGGAAAAGATGCATTTGATTTAAAGAGTTGATGACAGATCTAACACAGTCTTTAATAGGATAACAGAATGACAGAAAAAAGAAGGGACCTTGGAGTTCTTTTAGTTCAACCCCCTGCTTGAGCAAGGAGACCCTATGCTATTCCATCCAAATGGTCATCCAAACTCTTTTTAAAAATTTCCAATATTGGAATAACCAGTGTCTCTGGAATCAAGGTGTCTCAATAATTGTTATTATTGTTCTTAATTGTTCCTACTGTTAGGGAATTTCTCCTTGATTTTCGGTTGGATTTTTTCCCCATAATGTTCCATCCATTACTTCTTGTCCTGCCCTCAGGTGTTTTGGACAACAGGTTGACTCCCTCTTCTCAGCCCCTTAAATATTGGGTTAGCATGACTGCTATCATGACATCCCTAATCCTTCTCTTAGTTAGACTAAACATACTTAGTTGCTGCAATCATTTATCGTACAGTTTCTCCTTGAGATCTCTAATCATCTTTGCTCCTTGTCGTTTCTACAGTCTCAATATCTATTTGCCTTCAGATCAAAAGAACATTGGGGCCCCATTGTTCCCTTTTTATTCCTTTGATGTAGTTAACCATGATCTCTTTTTTCTAGCCTATTATCTTGCCCATTGTATACCTAAAGTGGACAGATTTCTTTCTGTTGATCATTGCCTTGAGGAACGCAGCTTTTATTTGACCCATGACTCATTGATTGGCTGCTTGCAGTCTGTATTTTCTTCAGAACCATCTTCACCTCCATTATTCAAAAGAAACACTTTGACAAATTTTCTTTGACAAATTTTCAATGACAGTCTTCATTTTATTTTATTTATTAAATGTATATGCTGTCCATCTCATTGTACAAAGCAACTCTGGGTAACTACATATTACTATAGAATTGTTCTAATTATTCTAACTTTCGTTGTCACTGATCCTTATCCTTATCTTTCACAATGTAATCTAAGTTTGGCATTGTCTTCCTCCAGTTTTAAAACCATACTTATCTTTTTCTAATCGCACATTCCTTAATATATGTTCAGTGTATAGGTTGAATAAATCAAGGGAGATTATACAGTACAGTCATATCATACTTCTTTGCCAATCTGGAGCCAATTTCTTTCAACATGTTCTGTCCATAGTGTGCTTCCTGGCCTGTATATAAGTTTATCATGAGGATCATAAGTTATTTTTTGATTTCCATTTTTCTGGGCACTTTCCACTGCTTGATGTTATTGACACAATCAAAGGCCTTTCTATAACCAATGAAGCACATAATGACTTGTTCTTGGTACTTTTTTCATCAACTGTCCAGCATGCATCGGCCTTACATTCCTTGGCTTTTTCTAAAACCAGCTTGAACATCTGGCATCTCTTTTTCCACACAGGGCTCTAATTTGCTCTAATCCTAAGAATTATTTTGCTACCATGTGAAATTAAGGATATTGGACAATAGTTTGCACATACTGTTAATTCTTCTCTCTCTTTTTGGCAATGGGATATAGATTGACCTATCTTCCAATCCGCTGGGCACTCTTGTTCTCCAGATATGTTGGTATAGCTTGGTTTCAAACCTTCACTGATTGTTCTTTTGTTGCATGCCATCTTTCTGTTGGCATTCTATCAGCTCCTGTAGTCTTTCTGCTTTGGTAATGACTAGACTGCTGTTCTAACTTGATCTTCTAGTACTAGTGATAGTTCTTGTAAATAAGGGATATCTTCTGAAATATCTTGGAGTGTGACATCTTTACCGTATTATACCCCTTTCATCTTCCTTTGATCTCCTGTGATTTGGTTACTATCGGCCCACTGACTTAGTTCACGGTGTGCTAAACCTTTTTCTGAATTCAAAGATCTTTCGAAATGCAATCACCGAACCGGTAGTAACATCAGTTGAATCCCACCCCTGCTTGTTGTTGTGGAAAAAGCAGGATGATGGAGGTATATTGAATATGTTCATCAACTTGAGTAATTTATAAAAATAATAAAAGCGGGACACAAATAAATGAATAAAAAATTAGAAAATAACCTCTTCAGTTTAAAAGATTCATAGTGATACAGTGTTTAGAATGCAGCATTACAGGGTAATTCTGCTGACTGCCAGGAGTTCGATTCTGACTGGCTCAAGGTTGACACAGCCTTCCACCCTTCTAAAATTGGTAAAATGAGGATCCAGATTATTGGTGGTGATATGCTGACTCTGTAAACTGCTTTGCAAGGGCTGTAAAGTGGTATATAACTCTAAGTGCTATTGCTATTAAACTGATGTCAGGAGTGGTTTCTTAGAGGTTTTCTAATAAAGCGAAGCTTAATTTAAGAATCAGAATAGAATAGAGTTAGAAAGGACCTTGGATTCTTCTAGTCCAATCCCCTGCTCAGACAGGAGACCCTATACCATTTCAGACAAGTGGCTGTCCAGTCTTTTCTTAAAAACTTGTGGTGATCAAGTATCCACAACTTCTGAAGGCAAGCTGTTTCACTGGTTAAAAACTAGTTCACTGTTCTCACTGTTAGGAAGTTTCTCCTTAGTTCCTGATTGCTCTCCCCCTTAATTAGTTTCCACCCATTATTTCTTTTCCTGTCCTCTGGAAAATAAATTGACCTATCTTCTTTGTGGCAGTCCCCCAAATCCTGGAATTGTCAGCTAAAAAGATACTCCTTTGGTCTTTTTAGCTGCCAGAAAAAGGGAGTGTGGGAAAACAAGGCATTCTTGAAATGCCTAGATATCAACCCAGCATCCTAAAGTTGTTGGAGCATAAGAAGGTTATTGGAAGGCATGATAGATGACTCTTGGAGACTGATGTGTCCTATTGGAGAAGTCATATTCAGAGGGTGAGGGAAAGACCAGGGTCAAGAGGGAATTGCATGATATGATTTAGTACTGGCTGCACCCAGCCATGTACCAACATGGCAATTTCTATTAAATCAATTTACTTTTTCTGAGATGAACTAGAGACTTTTGCTTTGGATGAGGGGGATTTGTTGGAGCCCTGACAGGAATACTGCTATCATGTCACCCCTAGTCCTTCTTTTCTCTAGAGTGCTTACTGGGTGTTCATCAGAAAAAGGATCTTCTTAGTGATGGCACCCTACTGATAAATAATTCTTATCCATCCAGCATAAAGTAGAAATGCTCAGTAGCAGTAACTGTGAGAGGGATCTTGAAGTCTTAGTGGACAATCAGCTAAATATGAGCCAACAGTGTGCAGCAGCAGCCAAAAAAGCTAATGCAATCCTAGGTTGCATTAACAGAGGGATACAATCAAGATCAAATGAGGTACTAATACCACTCTATAAAGCCTTAGTAAGACCACATCTAGAGTACTGCATCCAGTTTTGCTCATCACATTATAAAAAAGACGTTGAGACTCTAGAAAAAGTACAGAGAAGAGCAACCAGGATGATTAGGGGACTGGAGACTAAAACATATGAAGAACGGTTGCAGGAACTGGGCTTGGCTAGTCTAGCAAAGAGAAGGACCAGGGGAGACATGATAGCGGTTTTCCAATATTTGAGGGGCTGCCACAGAGAGGAAGGGGTCAAGCTATTTTCTAAAGCACCTGTAGGTCAGAAAAGGAATAATGGATGGAAACTGGACAAGGAGAGATTTAACCTGGAAATAAGGAGAAACTCTCTGACAGTGAGAACAATCAACCACTGGAACAGCTTGCCTTTGGAAGTTGTGAGAGTGTCAACACTTGAGACTTTCAAGAAGAGATTGGACTGCCATCTATCAGAAATGATATAGGGTCTCCCGTTTGGGCAGGGGGTTGGACTAGATGACCTACAAGGTCCCTTTCAACTCTGATTATCTGTAAGGACAAAGGTTTAAATCTGCTTTTATTCTCCCAAGCTTTAAAAATAGTTATAATAAAAATCCTGTTGTTCATTAAATGATAACTAGGCAGTGGTGCGATTCAACTGGTGTGACAACTGGTTCAGTGAGTGTGTGCTTTGCTCACATGTTCTAATTTTTAAAAAGCCCATTTTCAACTCAATTACTTACCTTCTGCTGCAGCCCCAGTGACTAAAACAGCTGAGGCGCGGTAAACCGCTGTGCCATGTGAATTAGTTGTGCTAAAAAACCAGGAAATAAAGCACAGGAGAGAGCAGGGGCGGATGGGCGGAGCCAAATACTCACCAGAAGTACTGATTCGCCCGAACCAGTCCGAACCGGTAGAATCCCACCACTGTATTTAGGTACTTAATTTGAGTCTTATTTATTTTCCAAAACTCTGCTTTTAGGTCTTATGCCTTACAAAATTGTTAAGAAGAAGACTATCAACTCTTTTTGCTTTTAAACTCTTCTGGAAACTTTGCACAAGGAAGATATGCCATTCTTTTAAAGCCAACTGAGATGATCAATGCATAAAATGAAAGATCCATGCTTTCCAAACCTGAACAGATGATCGAGATGCCCGGGCTTTGTTAAGTGTTCTTCGTCTCTCCCATTGGTGGATCGAATCTTGAACTTCAGTGCTTAACTGTCGAGTGACCGCGATCTTATCATAGCTTTTGATAAGTTCTACTGCCCCATAAGTGGTGATTAAATAATAAGAACCTAGGAAAAAATGAAGAAGCATAAACCTACATTGAGCAATTTTTTATTCCTTTGCTCTTCATGCAGCTTCATACAACATTTCATTCTCTCTCTCTCTCTCCCTCTCTCTCTCTCTAGCTTATTTTAATACTACCATTTTAATACTACGGTTATATAATGGTTATATAAATGTTTTAAATTCAACCAACCAACGAACAAAATTTAAATATGGAGGGTAGTATTTGTGAAACCATAGCATGGACATCTGGGGGAGCATTCTGGTTGGGATGGAGAGATATTCAGGCTTGGTTTCTGACCAATTCACTGGATTTAAAACAACGAAAATGTAATGGAACTGAACAACAGATGGCAGTCTTACAACAGACAGGAAAGAATAGTAAGAATTGATGGACGCTGAAATATGATTCTACCAATCTCTTTGGGGAAGTAACCTTATACTGGGTGCATGACAGAGATTTTTCAGTTTGTTAATTCTGATATTTTACATATTTGTAACGTTTTGTCTTGATATCCTTGCAACCAAGTTATAAGGACAAGTTTAGAGACATACTGAAGGAGACATTAAATCTTTGTTGCATTTGTCATTTTGAATAGCACAAGGAGCTGCATTCCCTCCTGTTTGTCTCCCTTAAATCAGTACTCTATTTTCTCCTTCCAAATGATTTCATTTACTTCCAGAGATACAAATATGTCCATAATATTTGGCAAACAGTTTTGAAAAGCCTCCATCCCAACTATGTCCTCATTCTCTGAACATTTCCTTCTTCTTTTTATAAATTGAGTTGGTGCACCTCCATCTGTTCATTAGAAGCGCTGCCTAGCATTTTTGCAATACTGCTGAAGGGGAAGTAAAGGAGTATTTTCAGCCTTGTCCAACTTAGTACTGCACCATCTATATGTTGAATTAAGTGTCCTCTTGCATGTGAAAACAACTCTCAAGTATGCAGATATATCTGATATACTGTGTGTTTATGCAACATATCTTTGTCCAGTGATACAATACATTTATATGCCCACCATCAACAAATTCTCTACAATTGACTAACAATAAAAACAAAACCAAATATTATAAATATGCAAAATATCATAACCCCTCCTTTCAGCTAATAACTACAGGTAGCCCTTGACTTACAACAGTGACCATTCAAAGTTACAACAGCATTGAAAAAAGTGACTTATGACCATTTTTCAGACTTATGACCATTACAGCATCTTCATGGTCATGTGATCAAATTTTGGATGATTGAGATCTGGATCATATTTATGAAGGTGGCAGTGTCCTGGGGTCATGTTAACTACTTTTTTAATCTGCTGACAAGCAAACTACATGGGGAAGCCAGATTAATTTAACAACCATGTTACTAACTTAACAACTGCAATGATTCACTTAACAACTGTAGCTAGAAAGATCATAAAATGGAGCAAAAATCCCTCAACAAATCTCTCACTTAACAACATAAATTCTGGAGTCAGTTGTGGTCATACATTGAGGACTACCTGTATATTGATAGACAAATCCACAAAAAGGGGTCTAAAGAAGAATCCACATAAGAATATTTAATGTCTATTAATTCTTATTCATCTTTTTTTGCTTTTTCTTCTCTTTTTTAATGTATTAATATCATTATTTTTGTGTGCAAATGTAAAGTACCTTCCATGTGGCTCTCTCTTAATTTTATTCATAGAAACAACCCTGTGAGGCATGTTGGACTAAGAGAGAATGATCACCCTCAAGTCTCTGATATTGCCAGTATTGGAAGATGGGCTTTTGTAATCCCAGGCTAATCTCTTAACCTTTCTCACCACTGAACTGAATTCAGTGGTAGGATTCAATTTTTTTTTACTATCATTTTTGTGGGCGTGGCTTGGTGGGCGTGGCAGGTGAAGGATAGTGTAAAATCTCCAGTCAGAGGTGGTACTTGCTGGTCCTCTGAACTACTCAAGGTTTCCACTATGGTTCTCCAGAACTGGTCAGAACCTGCTGAATACTACCTCTGGAACTGTTCCTCCCAAATCCAGGCCTTGTGGTTATCTGGGCTGTAGCTGCCCCGATATAATAGCTGTAACTGAACTACTGCAAAAAGAAAATATCGGACATGTCTGTATTTCTGTCAGTCTGACAAGTTTTTGTTGTTGTTGTGATCATTATTTTCAGAAGAAGCATGCTATGATATGGAAGTTGTTTGCCCTTCTCTTCTTCTTTCTAGTCTCGCCTAGATTGCTCAGTTTCCTGGTGGTCTCCCTATGTAAAACTGAACAGGATTGATCTTACTTAGCTTCTGAATATTAGCCAAGATAAAAATAGTTTATTTGGCATATTCCATTTTACTCTCATTATATGTTCTTCTACCATCACAGGTAGGAGCCTTATGTTTTTCATTCTACCTCAGAAGGATGTATTGCAGGTTTGTCCAACCTTGGCAACTTCAAGACTTGTGGACTTCAATTTCCAGAATCCCTCAGCCAGCATGGAAGTTGAAGTCCATGAGTCTTAAAATTGTCGAGGTTGAACACCCCTACTGTAAGGCATAGTACTTCTTCAGTGACATCACCCAAAAATATGTGTTTGTGATTTTTGTTTTCTTTGGGAGTTAGGTTAGGGAGGTTAATGTGAATTAAATTTATCTGAACTTTTATGCACGGATCTTGTTTTTGTTTTAAATGCTGGAAATCTACCAAATATTTGTATTTTCCATGCAATGTTGATGAGATCTGGGGGAGTGGGGGCATGCAAGAAAAGACCTGGATAAGCTTTATGTGGCCTGCAAACTGGCCACTCACTTCTGCATTGCATCAATACACTGGAGTTCTTTCATACCTTCACCCAGCTGCAGGGCAGGGTCCATAAGTTCCATCATATACTCTACATTGAGAATCATCTCTGTCAGGTCACTGCGGGCCAGCACATACATGAGCACTGGGAGGAAGTCATCTGCTCCATGAGGCTTCCCTAAAAGGAGAACAGAGTTGACTCACTCAAAAGTCTTTGGGAGAGAACAATTGCTTGAACTTAAGGAAGTGTAACTTAGTTGTGCAATCCAAATAACAAGTTCATGAATTAACCAGGCCTTATCCAAATCATTGTAGAGCATTTGGTTCTTACAATTGCCAAAACATGAACTGGAATAAGTTCTGCTGCCAATATAAACATACAAACTGACATGGCTACAATCCAGATTTCCAGGGTCCTTTCACTAACTTCATAGTCTTCATCAGATTTGGATACATTCTTTGAGGTATGAACCCAAGAACAGCACAGTTGGATGATTCCAAAAACTGTTTCCATAACTGCCATCCAGACACTCTGAGGAGTTCATAAGCAGGACAGAATGAGATTAATCCTCTCTTTACTAGTATGCCACCCCTTGCATTAAACTTAACATTCTGACTCTGTACTTCCATGAATTTACTTCTTTACCTTTTAAAGCTAAACTTTAAAACCACTACCTCGTTTCATGGCAGCAAATGACATATGCTATATCCATGATGGTGAACCTATGGCACGCAGAACCATTTGTGCCGGCATGTGAGCTGCAGGCAAACTTACCTCATTGGGCATGCACATGTCTCACAGCTGATTTTTGGCTGGTTTGAGACCTTTTGAAGCCTCCCAAAGGCTTGAGGAAGGCTTCTGCAGGCTTTGCAGGGTGAAAACTTGCTCCGTTTTATCATTTCCTGTTTTTCCAAAAATACCAGAAGTGACGAAACGGGTCTAGTTTTTGGCCTTCCTCAAGGCTCTGGGAGGCTGAAAAAGGCCTCAAACAAGCCAAAAATCAGCTGTGAGGCATAGTGCAGGTAAGGGGGTGGCGGGGGCAGGTGGGTGCGTGGGGATTACGTGTGCATGCATAGAGGGTATGTGGGAATGCACATTGCCTTTTGGGTGCTGGCACACGTGTGCAAGCGCGCACACAATTTTTGGCACAGGAGCCAAAAAATGTTAGCCACCACTGTCTTATATGAAGAAATAGTACTCAGTGTTTTGTGTTATAAAAACACATTTTTGCAGAGTATGAGTACAGTTTTTACAGTGCTCTGTTACAAGCAAACATAGTGTGGGAAAAGGAATAGAATTCTGACCAGTAGAATACTGTGAAATTATGGAAAGAGTTATTTTGTGATAAAAATGAATATCTAATTATGGAAGAGATCTGATTATTGTAAATGCTTACTGTGCAGAACTTTACATAAAATATGATAGTCAAACTGATTTTAAAAATATACCAATGTTGAAGTGACATGCTATGAGATAATCTTCTGTTTCCAGATGTTCTCACCAATCACAGTCCAAAACAGATGAAATCATGCTTTAAGCCCACCGTAATCAATAGGTTTAAGCATGCTTAAGTGGATTTTAGAACAGAGCCATTGGATTTTAAAATATTTCCCTATATGTCAGAAAACCTCAGAATAAATTGCTTTTCAAGCTGAGATTTATA
The DNA here is from genome assembly GCA_015471245.1 of Laticauda colubrina. Taxonomy (NCBI): domain Eukaryota; kingdom Metazoa; phylum Chordata; class Lepidosauria; order Squamata; family Elapidae; genus Laticauda; species Laticauda colubrina. The sequence continues at coordinate 13,559,253 of BLBF01000005.1, forward strand.
TTCGGATACAGTCTAATATACTCTTTTATGCAAAACTCCCCCCCAAAATAATGAGAATAAATGATAAAAAGGAAAATCTGTAGGTTAGGTGGCAGAGCTTAAAAGCATTAAGGCTTCCTTCATAAATTGTACCTTATGGTATCAATAGAATTTCATCATAATCAATCATCTTGTTTTGCAAAAACATAAAACATAATTGCTAAAGAGAAGAAATATTTCATTATTCCAATAATTTTTTGTGAAATTTTTTTCTTTGTACTATATTTCCACATTCTGTGATAACGGAGGAAGCTTTGGGTGTGGAGCGAGAAGACCCAACAGAATGAAACAGCAGTACTTGATATGAGGTGTTATAATTACAGGAGAGGCATAATAGAGTCATCAACTCTCCCCTCATTCCAATATTCCTGAATATTCGTACCTAGGTTCATCCATCATACCATATATACTCGCATATAAGCCGACTTTAGAACGATTTTTTCCCCCCAAAATTTGGGGGTCGGCTTATACGCAAATAAATCTGATTTGCAGGAGCAGTGACTTAGCGTGGCGGCTTCGTGCGATGAGAGTCTTGGCTCTCATCGCGCGAAGCCGCTGCCCAGAGAAGCCGCTGCCCGCCGCTTCCCCGCCTCCAATCGAGTCTCCCAGCTGATTGGCTGTACAAGCCGCTACCCGGTGAAAGCGATGAGAGTCTTGGCTCTCATCGCGCGAAGCCCCTGCCCAGCGAAGGCGATAAGAGTCTTGGCTCTCATTGCGCAAAGTGCCCGACTTCACGCGATGAGAGCCAAGACACTCATCGCCTTCGCCGGGCAGCGGCTTCGCGTGATGAAAGCCAAGATTCTCATCACCTTCGCTGGGCAGCGGCTTGTACAGCCAATCAGCTGGGAGACTCGATGGGAGGCGGGGAAGTGGCGGACAGCAGCTTCGTCGGGTAGCGGCTTCGCGCGATGAGAGCCAAAACTCTCATCGCGCGAAGCTGCCACGCTAAGTCGCTGCTCCAGCAAGTCGCTGGAGCAAGTCACCACGCTAAGTCGCTGCTGCAGCCCTCGCCTGGCCCTTTGCAGCCCTCGCCTGGCCCTTAGCAGCCCTCGCCTCAAGTAAAACGCGCGCGAAGTCGGGCGCCATTTTTCTCCCTGGATGGACGATGAGCCTCAACTTTTGCCCCACCGCCTTTTCCCTCTGGGCTTCACTTCTGCTGTTCAGGGAAGTCGCGCCCAAAGCCCTGTCCTCCCAGAATCTTTCTGACGGTGAGCCTTGACGGTGAGATCAGGGGTTGAACACCATGGTATTTGGGGGTCGGCTTATATGCGAGTTTTTGCAAAATTCCTCATTTGGGGGCAGTTTTTTAAGGGTCGGCTTATATGCGAGATCGGCTTATATGCGAGTATATACAGTATATCTGAACAGAGAACTAAAGCAGAACTGTAATGTACAATTTGTTCTCTTATGCAATAATTGTACTGATTTTGATCATTTGGGAACAACTAGATAAATTCACTGGGAAAAGAACTGTCAGTGGTTGCCACATTCTGTAATGGAAGTTTTGCCTCCAGAATCTCAGCCATGACTGCCAAAAATAATAATGAAAGCTAGCTGCATGACCTTGGGTCAGTTACTCTTTCGCAGCCCAATTCACTTCACAGGGTACTTGTTGTGTGGGGAAAATAGGAGAAGGAAGGTGTGTTGGATATGTTCACTGTCTCCAGTTATTTGTAATATATATATATATAGGAGACAGGTAGATAGATGATAGATAGATGGTAGGTAGGTAGGTGGATGATAGATAGATAGATAGATAGATAGATAGATAGATAGATAGATAGAT
>BLBF01000005.1:13567197-13591007 GCA_015471245.1 Laticauda colubrina
TATCTATCTATCTATCTATCTATCTATCTATCTATCTATCTATCTATATGGATCTTTGGTTATTTGGGTTTTCTCCTGCGTAAAATTGGAAGTATTTTGGCGATGTTTCGATGAAATCTCATTCGTCATCCTCAGGCCTGTGTCTTCGGCCTTGTGCTTCTCAGAGTAATGTGAGCTTGCAGCTGTTTTTTCTTTTTAACTGCCAGTGGGGGTGTGACTTGACTGGGTGGGGGCTTGGCTGTGTTCTGATTGGCTGGGGGTGTGTTCTCATTGGTTGGGGGCCTGGCTGTGATCTGATTGGTTGGGGGATTGTCTGTGTTCTGATTGGGTGGGGGTGTGTTCTGTTCAGGTGGGGGCTTGGCTGTGGTGGTAGCATCTTGTGTGGCTCTCATGGGTGTGGGTCTGGTGTCATTCTCCATGTTAGGTATTCGTTTGTTAATGAGGGCGAGTTTCCAAATGGCTGGTAGACGGGAGGTATCATCGCTTTTATTCATGCTGTGTGGGCATTTTTCTATCTCTATGGCTTCTCTGATTATTCTGTTGTTGAAGTGTTTGGTTTTGGCGATAGTTCTGGTATTTTTAAAGTCAATCTCATGTCCTGTGGGTTTGAGGTGTTGGACCAGGGAAGAGGTTGGTTCTTCTTTTTTGATTGAGTTCTTGTGTTCTTCAATGCGTGCACTAATTCTTCTGTTGGTTTGCCCAATGGATTGATTTTGATTTTGACCCAAAATCCCTTGCACCGCCTTGCACCGCCACATACATCGGGCAAACCAACAGAAGAATTAGTTAAAAAATTTTAAAAAGCACTTTCATACAAATGCAGTGATACCTTCCAAGACAAACTCTTTCTCTTATCTCAGAACTAATCAGACCAATCTATAATTTAATTGACAACACAAACATTTCAGTAATACTAATTCACTAATTTACAAACTAACATTTCAGTGCTACTAATTTACATGCAATCATAGCATTTATGCACTCCCACAATCCCTTGCCCTTGGGGCTGATATAAATTGAAGTTGTAATATTATTAATGTAACACATGCATAAAATTATATCCTTAAGCTAAATAACTCAATAATTATAGTCTGTACGATAATAAAGAGTTGGATAGTGAAAAGGTGATAGTTAATGACCATGGAAATTTTAATTTCATAGAACTGACATTTCTACGTATTTTAAAAGCAGTCTGAAATGAGAAAATTAGTAGAATAAGCTTTCTCTGTGTGTTTATATGTCATAGACTAGATGCCTGGATACCAAAGTGCATGATAATGTTATGAAGGAAATGGATACATTTACTTCCAAATGATCCACAATCAGATGTTGTTTTGAAACATGTTTTTTTTTTAAATCTGTAGATAACTATGTGTAAAATCTACCATTGAACAGCAGCCATTGACCAGACTTAACAAAACATCTTCTTTTCCATCCTAACTGTGGGAATATCTACACAAAACTAAGCCGAGGATCAGAAAGTTAAAAGAAATAACCAATTCTTTAGAAACCTACTTTCTCCTTATATACTCTGCCCACTGTGCTTGTCCTTGTTTTCATTCATACTTTTAATTTACAACATGTGCCCTAGTTTATCTCCATGTGAAATAAAAAGAAGAAAAAAGACAATGGGAAAAAGTGCAGTCAGAAAAAGGAATCAACTTTGATTGCTACCCGTCTCTGTATTATCCCCATGTTCATCCAATTAAATTGATGATTATTTTTATTGAATGCATATAATTGAATGTGCTTTAAAATTAAGCATGAATATCAGCTGTAGCTGTATGCTGAGATGCAGAGAATGGGGTTCAGAAATAAAAACATATTCTTTAACTCAGGGAAAGTTATTTTTTTTCCCTTCATCCAACTTTTTAAAATACCATTCTGAAAAGGGAATGGTAACAGAAACAGATTCTTAAAGCTTCGTTGGGGACAAGACTCTATCTCAGGTTGGGTTGGATCTGGAGAACTACTAGATGATTATGACTATATTTGCTACCTCCTATTACTGACCCTAGTCTATATGCAATGAAACTGTATGCCATTCTTGCTTATAGATCAAAAGCCCCCTAGAAATATGAACACTCACCTAGCTTCTCATCTGTATGAACAGTCTGGTCCATTAAAGATTTCAGCTCGGTACTTTGAATTAAGTAACTTTTCAATTGTGTCATCATTAAGCGAATCTCTTGTAGCATTTCTGTGCTGGAGATCTGCTTTGCCATCATTTCCAGACTGTAGACTTTATAGTCCTGCACCAAGTTGCCAAAGTAAGAGTCTTTATTCTGAGCTAGTTCCACAATCTTCTTCTGGAGCTTTCGGTCAGAAGAGAGAAATGCTGTGAAGACATTGCTTAGGCTGACCATGGACAGACGACGCTTGGCCCTGCCTAAAATCATCGAATGGGACTTCTTCACTGTAGGACTGGCCCTCAATTCGAACTCATCTTCAGTGCTACTTGTAGAATAAGAATCTGGCTCAGAGGCAGACCTTTGAGCCCTTCCACTGCCTACAGGAGAATGCAATGAATCACTTGAACGTTCACAATCTGATATGCTGACAAGCTTAAGATGAGATTTTGATTCCTTTTTGGAAAGGGAGCAACTTTTTTCTATTCTTGATTTATTCACGGGTTGAACTTCTAACTCTTCAATGTTCTTTTGCTCCAAAGAAAAGGAGCTGGTAGATGATGACTGTTTAAAGAGCCTCTTCTTTCTTAGTGGTGGGATGGGAGGTTGGGAGGTTTTTCTCGATGATAAATTCTGCTGCTGTTCTGTAAGTTCTTTCTTGTCTTCTTCACCAGGCTTCAAGCTTTGAGCATTTGAGGCAGAGTTCTCTGTCACTTCCACCAATAAGTCTGGAGCTTTATCACCCTGGTAATTGTTAGCCAAAGTTCCATTCCTCCTATTCTGTTTTTCGACTTGTTTTTCTTCTGGCAGGGAACATTTCTGACTTTTATCCAAGGAAGAGTTTCCTGAAGTTCTCTCAGATGAACACCGCCTTGGTGGAATGGATGGAGGAATCTTCTTTGAATCTGTAGATGGAAGGCTATGAGGAAAAAATATATCTTGTCTGCTATCTTCCTTGTCTTTGCTAATTTCAGTTTTCATCTCTTTTTTGGTTTTCTTCAAATTTTGGAATAGATCCTCTTTGGAAGGGGTCATAGAAGATGTTTTGGCTTGTTTCACAGCATGAAAGGACAATAGAGGTGGTGGTGGTGGAGGAGGAGGAGGAAGAGAAGGAGGAGGAAGAGAAGGAGGAGGAGGAGGAGGGGGACGTTGAGTAGGAGATCTCTTTGGAGGCTTTGTCACAAGGTTTCTACCACCAGAAGGACTCTCCCTGAAGATCTCTGAAGGAGAAACATGTGGGGGAAATTGATAGCTGCTCTCCTCTATAAAAATAGGATTTACAAACCACAGCTTGTCACTTCCTATTGACAGCTCAGTTTCGTATGAACAATTGTTCGTGCCGCTTGCAAAAGGCTGGCAGGGGTTCTTTCCTTTTTTTGCCTGAGCTGTGATATAAGCAGGATTTTTCACAGAATGGAGAAGCCTTCTTCCTTGTCTTTGATGTAAAGAGGAGCTCCAGAAACCTGTGAATAAATAACCATATCCACAATAATAGCCAACCAAAAGCAATAATGTTTTAACATTCCTTGCACAATGTTGCTTAAAAAGTAGAATTATGTACATGAATATACCACAGTGTTTCAAAGTGATCCAACTAAGATGAATTAAGATAAATAGTGTGATGACATTATAGGAAGAAAGGAAATCAACAGCCTTCATGAATATATAGGGATAACCAGTATTTTTTCCCAATGTAGATTTCCTGGACATGATGAGACCCATTGCTTCCAAAGTCATTTGTCACCTTAATTTCAGTGGGCATGTTAGTAGCTGTGCTTTCAAAGCCATTTGGAACCTTAATTATGTAGTGGAGGGTTTATTAACAGTTTAATAAATGTATACACAACCTGTTGTAAATTCAACATCTGAAAGGAGGATGGTCTATAAGAAGAGGCAAAGATGATGAGTTAATGTGGCTAAGAATAGCCATTACCACTGTATAAAACTAGGAAAGCTTTGTTGCACAGAGCTCTAGGTTTCCAAAATGTTTGCATGACTTTGCACATGGAAGGGTTCTATGTTCTCTCAAACAATATGAAACAAGAAAAAGAAATAAAAAATGTAAGGGTGTCTGCATGAAGAACTCATAAAAGCAAGATTCAAGGGTCTCCTCCATAATAGTTCATTGTAATGGTAGAACTATGATTCTATTGGAATATTTGCAGTGATTACCTAATTGTTGCAGGAAAAGGTTTCCTGAGTGACCAACCCTATCAGCATTTTCAGCCTTGCAATAGCTGAAGGATGCCCAAAAATGATGTGCAAAGAGGAAAGCCATTTCACCCCCACTAAAAACCAAACCACTCTATTGTGGTAGACAAAATAAGTAGTTAAGATAGTTAATAAACTAAGTCAAGACCAAATTATGAAGAAAAACCACACCAGAGACAAATCTGCCCATTTCTGTTTCCCAGTATATTGTTGGGGGGTCTCCCTCATGTCTACAATAAACAAGCCTACACAACTCATAGAGTGAAAGGGCCACATTGATCAATTAAAAATAATTTTAAGTCACAATGAATGAGCTCAGAGGTGGTATTCAGCAGATTCTGACCAGTTCTGGAGAACCCATAGCGGAAATTTTGAGTAGTTTGAAGAACCAGCAAATACCACCTCTGACTGGCCCAGTCCCCATCCATTATCTGCCTCCTGAGTCCCAGCTGATTGGCTGGGTCTTCTTTTGTTGCCCTGCACAGGAGAACGGAGCTGGAAAGCAGGTTAGTGGGGTGGGGAGGGAATGGGGATTTTGCAGTATCCTTTCCCTGCTATGCCACCAAGCCATGCCTATCAAGCCACACTGTGCCCACCAAGCTACATCCACAGAACCAGTAGTAAATTTTTTTGAATCCCATCACTGGATTAGCTGTTCAGTGATTAGCGATGTGGCAGCAGCATTGGAGCTAGTGGCATCAGGAGGGCTGAAGGCACTTGCCAGCATGCCTTTTGGGACAGTGCTGGCAGATGCTCATTGGTGGCGACATTTGATTTAACAATGATGGATTTATCATTTCAAAAAATGCCAGTGAGCCATATGTTGTGCAAGCTTGCTTTAAGTATGCCAACACTACCACCTCATCCTAACCCTCGAATATGGTGCTGGGAGGGCATCAAGATGAGGAGAGATTTCAGCTTGTTATGACAGCTTGGTTTGGTCTGAAAAGCTGTATAACCACTTTGTTAGAAATCAAAAGTTGCTCCTAACAAATATCACTTTATATAAATTACATGTATGGACAATTGTATAGAGTTGTGTTACATGTGTAGAATAGCCTATTTCAATTCACAAGAATTTTATGACATCTATGAAGCAAATTGGTGATGTACTCAACAAAGTTGTCCAAGCTTTCTAACTGAATACAGCAAAACAGATTTCCCTGTTTCCAAAATGCTTTCTGCATTACAATGCTTCTTATTATATTATCCATAACAGATTTCATGTCTAGAGTCTATTTTATTTTGTACCAGAATCTGAAAATCCACTCATACAATTTAACCACCAAATAGAGGTATAGAACATCCTATTCTCAGTGCAGGAGATTGTTTAGAGAACTGAATGTTCTTTAATGGAAAAATTCACTCACCCAGTTTTCATTTAGAAACAATACTAAAATAATAGTAATGTCACTTCTCTAAACAACTGGGTATTAGAAAAAATATCCTGCAGATGGTTGCTAAGATTCTGATCCAGATTGTAGTTCTCTCTGTCTTAGATGAAAGATCATGCTTACAGGCAATAATCACTTTTTCAGAACGTAAAACCAGCATATTTGATGTTGTTTCCATTTCTACATTATAGGTGAAAGTTCATTTATTTCAGTAATGCAACTTAAAAGGTGAAACTAATATATGAGATAGACTCATTACATGCATAGCAAGATAGTTCAAGTCATGATTTGTCATAACTGTGATGATTATGGCTTACAGCTCATGAAAACCCCAAATCCACAATCACCAGAAAATTAGAATATCACATGCAATCAATAAAACAAGGATTGTACACAGAACAATATTGGACCTCTGAAAAGTATAAGCATGCATATGTACTCAGTACTTGGTTTGGTCCCCTTTTGCAGCAATTACTGCCTCAATGCAGCGTGGCATGGAAGCTATCAGCCTGTGGCACTGCTGAGGTGTTATGGAAGACCAGGATGCTTCAATAGCGGCCTTCAGCTCTTCTGCATTGTTCAGTCTCATGCCTCTCATCTTTCTCTTGGCAATGCCCCAGAGATTCTCTATGAGGTTCAGGTAGTTTGAGTTTGCTGCCCAATCAAGCACAGTAATCCCACGGTCATTGAACCAGGTTTTGGTGCTTTTGGCAGTGTGGGCAGGTGCCACGTCCTGATGGAAAATGAAGTCAGCATCCCCATAAAGCTCATCTGTGGAAGGAAGCATGAAGTGCTCCAAAATCTCCTGGTAGACGGCTGCGTTGACCCTGGACTTAATGAAGCACAGTGGACCAACGTCAACAGATGACATGGCTCCCCAAATCAACACAGACTGTGGAAACTTCACACTGGACTTCAAGCATCTTGCAGTATGTGCCTCTCTGTTCTTCCTCCAGACTCTGGGTCCTTGGTTTCCAAATGAGATGCAAAAGTTGCTCTAATCAGAAAAGAGGACTTTGGACCACTGAGCAACAGACCAGGTCTGTTTTTCTTTAGCCCAGGTAAGATGCTTCTGACGTTGTTTGTTGTTCAGGAGCGGCTTGACAAGAAGAATACAACATTTGAAGCCCATGTCCAGGATCTGTCTGTGTGTGGTGGCTCTTGATGCACTGACTCCAGCCTCAGTCCAATCCTTGTGAAAGTCCCCAACACTTTTGAATGGTCTTTTCCTGACAATCCTCTCCAGGCTGCAGTCATCCCTGCTGCTTGTGCACCTTTTTCTTCCACACTTTTCCTTTCCAATAACTTTCTATTAATGTGCACTTTGGGAACATACAGCACTTTGGGAACATCCAACTTCTTTTGCAATTACCTTTTGAGGCTTTCCCTCCTTATGGAGGGTGTCAATGATGGTTTTCTGCACAACTGTTAGGTCAGCAATCTTTCCCATGATTGTGATTTCTACTGAACCACATTTAAAGGCTCAGGAACCCTTTGCAGGTGTGATGGCTTAATTAGATTATTAGAGTGGGACATTTTGAGGCTAGAATATTGAACCTTTTCACAATATTCTAATTTTCTGTGATTATGGATTTGGGGTTTTCATGAGCTGTAAACCATAATCATCACAATTATGACAAATCATGACTTGAACGATCATGCGATGCATGTAATGAGTCTATCTCATATATTAGTTTCACCTTTTAAGTTGCATTACTGAAATAAATGAACTTTTGCACAATATTCTAATTTTTCGAGTTTCACCTGTATAACCCAACATTACACCTATCTGTTAACTGGTATAATGTCTTCCAAGCTGAACTTGGATAAGAAAAGGGTGTCAATATTTTGCAGTAGATACAGTTCAGAACATTGTGTACAGTTACAGTCATAACTTATATAAAACTATGGGCCTAAGTATCACATATAAAGCCCCGGTCCCACTGCACTTAAGGATGCAAAGAGGATGTAAAACGTTAAAAAAGGCTTGCCATCCGAACGCTATGCATCCATTGTGTACTCACTGCATACATGTTTCATACGCTCTATCCCTCGAGTATCCGTCCACTGAGATTTCATCAACGCAAGAAGTTTTGAGCTGCACAAAACTTTGTGAGCGGATGAACTTTCCGCCGCGTACGATGTACATCCGCGACATATCCGGGCAACAAATGTTCTATGTCCGTTATCATCCATTAAACATCCCCTGTATCCTGTCTGCATCCTCTGGCCATCCCCTCAACTCACATCCTCTGCAGCTGAAAACGGAAAGAGGGAGGAAGCGAAAGGTGCACGAAATGTCTGCACAGCGTTAGTAGCATGGAAATAGAAAGGATGTAAGCAGATGCATCTCATATATAAAGCATTAAAACAGACAAAACTTTTGTATATGGGATGTATCTCAGATATTTAGGATATCTGGAGTATGCCTAGAGTATGTGGAAGGACACCTAGTGGAAAACTGATATTTTCTATAAAAAGAGGGAGGAAATCACCTGGATCTCAGTATCAGTCCAGCAGCCCTGGTGTACAGACCTCTTCACCCTTGGTCTTGCCCTTCCACATCATCCATTGATCTCCACCATGGATCATAACACAGTCCTTATGGTAGCTGCTATCATTCAACACCAGAACCAAGCCCTGTTCAGATTGTTTCACCTTTTCTACGCAAGGAGAAGAAGGAGACGTCCAAGAGCTGTGTGGGTCTGACGATGGATCGGGAGAAGAGTGGAGTTTGGACTGTATGACAAGCTGATGATGGAGCTGAGGAATGAAGACCCTCGTGCATTCCAGCACTTCATGAGGATGCCACCAGCCATGTTTGAGGAAATTGTAGAACATCTGAGACCCAGGTTGACCAAGCCAAGCACCAACTTCCGTCCCAACCTGTACCCTGGACTGAAGGTGGCACTGACTCTGCGGCACCTGGCCTCTGGAACCACATACAGAAACATGCAGTATGCGTGCAAGGTGCCACACAACAGCATCAGCAAAGTGGTCAGAGAAGTGGTGCAGGCCATCATCGAAGAATATGTGGAGGAGCTCCTCAAGTGCCCCAACAGAGCTTCACATGAAGGTAAGAAGCAGCGCAACCTACTGAGACACTGGTGCAACTCCCCAGCTGGAGCAGGGGAGTGGCAAGACAGGATGATAGATGATTAATGGATGCTTCCTTCAGCCTGTCGCATAACACTGATGAGATTGTGCCATGTATGTTGAGTGGTCCTACAATGAATAGGGCATTAATAAAGAGCTTTGTTTATTTTAAAATGTGTTGATCAATGAATAAATTGTTGTTGATAAAAAAGATCCATATGTGTGGCAGCTGGGATGGTGGGCCATACAGTCCCACTATGCTTGCACTGGAGGTTTATCTATCCCACAACTATCCTTATCTATCCCACAAGCATGCAAAGGCTTAACCATTTTTTCAAAGTTTTCACCAACACTTTATAAAGTAAAAAAAAAATGAACCAAGTGTCTTAAGCAAAGATAACCTTTATTAACTTTCTTAGGAAAACTTTATGACTTTATTAAATAAGCAAAATGAACCAAGTAAAGTGTCTTAAGCAAAGATAAACTTAACAAGTAAACAACTCAGTCTCTGACACTATTCTCAGTCACTCTGAGTCATGTCCATGGTCTCAGCTGTTAAGCAGCCAGGGACTGTGGAGGTGGCTGTGGCTTGAGTGCTGGTCTGAGGCACCATTGGGGTGCTTGGCCCCGAGGGTACAACAGGGGATGGTATGTTCAGGAAGCTGTCCGAGAGCTGACTTAGTCCCATGAGGTTGAGAGGCCCCTCATCAAGGACTTGAGATGTCAGGCCCAATACTGATGACAGATTGTACGTTTACGGGCTTGGCTGTGGGATGGAGGAAGGAGGAGTGTAGTGGGGCTGTCTGGTCTGCAGCTGGGTGAGGAGTGGTGTCTGTGGCGTGCGATGAACCTGGGCCTGGACTGGGAAGGTCTGTTTTTGCTATGGGAAGTGCTGGTAGTCGTAGCCTTGGTCGGTGAGGGGCTGTTGAAAGCCGTGGAAGGGCTGTGACATCGCCTGGGGTGAAGGAGCAGACCTGGACTGGGTAGGAGCAACTTCAGCTTTGAGGGTTGTGCAGAAGTGCTGTTATCTTCTGCTTCATCACCTGGTACTGGGCCTCGGGCAGTTCCCTCAGGGTCTGGCTCACGTAGGTGATGAAGGTGTTCTGGCCCGAGGATGCTCTGTTCAAGTGGACCAGCTGAGAGAGAAGTTCTGTGATGGTCTTCATTGTGTCCCTGATCTCCAACAGCACACTGTGGTCCTGGCCCTCCAGTCTGCCTCTCTGCCTGCATCCTCTGGAGCTGGGGGGGGGGGGTTGGCCTCTGGTGTCTGCTACTTCTTCCTCCATTTGTGACAGCAGGGCGTCATCCCCCAGATCCTCCAAGTCTTCGGCCTGGGGAGTGCAGCTGTCAGGGGAGTCTCTGCCATGGGGCCCTCTGAAGACACTTGCCTGGACAGGGTAGCTGGCTCCTGGCTGGAAGAAGACTGGCTGTCTGTGGGCTGTCTGAGGGAGAGGGGTCTCAGAGGGGCTGCTCCTCGGTGGCGGATCTCACCCTCCAGGAAACTGCACTTGGCCATGACATACATCTCCCAGTCAGTGAGCTTTACAGCGGCTGCCCAGATTTCTTGAGGTGTAGCTTGCCATACCAGGTGTGCATGTGCTTCTGCAGTGTACCCCAGGCTCTCTGCCTTGTCTCTCCAAGCTGCCTGCTTCTTCTTGGTGTCGCGATAGAGTCTGTGGCCCTTTCTCCAGAGGTACTCGTTCTCCCTCTGCCATTCCAGCACCTCATCCTCATGCTCCTCGGAAACGGTGTACAGTTTCCTCTCTCCCTTCTCCTTCCCTTGCCTCTTCCTCCCTCTGGCAGGGGCTTCAGCAGGGCCTTCAGGGGCTTGAGCAGCAGGGCCTTCAGGGACTTGAGCAGCAGGGCCTTCAGCAGATGGGCTTTGAGGGCCTTGGGGCTGGTCCACCACAGCAGCAGCAGCAGCAGCAGGAGGAGGAGGTTCAGAGTCAGTGCCAGGGGGTGGGATGGTGGTTCTGTCCTTCTTGCCAGGGCTGGAATGAGTAGGCACGGGCTTCCTCTTCTTGCCTAACTGACGAACCATGGTGTTCCTGCTATGTGGCAGCACGTCTTTCCCCTGTATGCTGACTGTATGCGTGCTGCATCCTTTTATATCTGCAGAGCTGACGCAATTCATACTCCCTGCATGCGCAGTGAATGCTTTGCATCCGAGATACATCCGCACGGCATCCCCTTTGTTTCCTATAGGCATCCGTGATGCATCCGCTTCATCCGCTATGCATCCGCCCCTTCCGCTATGCGTCCGCTTTGCAATTCTCCCCCGGAACCCCTTTGGAGGTGTCATCCGCTTCCATCCACTGTCATCCGCTAGGCTTCCTATGAACATCCCTTTAACATCCCCGCTACATACTACTCACGTCCGTTCTTTTCCGTTCTTTTCCATTCTGTTTATGAAAATTTTCACCACTTTTTGGAGCGCATGACAACGGATGGAGCCACCCCCGAAATTTTGCTTGTCCGCTGTGTCCTTTATGCATTCGTTTTGCGTCCATCGGCCAGTGGGACCTAGCCTTAAGTCATACGGGTTTCTATTCCAAAATGAAATAAATTACTTACTCTTACTTTGTAAAGGGGCCATTATTTTGGGGACTATAACTCCCTCATATTTACAGCCTTCAGAAACAAATACATGTCCCCAAAATAGAAAGAACAGACTTGCTTCAGGAAAATTGCCTACTATCTGCATACATGACAATGAGTCCTGCAAAGGAGAAGAATCCCTAACTGTGAATAAGGCTCACTTCATATCTTTTGCTAAGAATAAAAGTGGTGAGAGCATCGTACTTTTTAAGTTCATTTCCTGAGTTTAGGTAGAGTATTCAACAGAATCTAAATTGAAGGAGAACAATTGCACCGTGTTCTGTGGATAGGTTATTTTCAACCACTTCATAATATTCAGCAGGAATTGAACAAATTAGCGTTGTAGATCACATCTTCTTTGGTGAAATTCAGAAATGTTTGCTGCAAATAAGGTTGACTTATTAGGGTTCAAGAGCCAACATGACCTAGAGTTAAGAGATTGCACTAGGACTGGGGAGACCTACGTTCTAGTCCATTACAATCATGGTATCATATAGATTCATTTTCACCTAATCACTAGTGCATAGACAAAACTGTTTTTTGTAGGAAATAAATGGAGGATGGTCCTTGATCTGATGAAAAGTGCAGTATAACTGTAAAAACTAAAAATATCTAATATCTGGTGCTGTGAATGTTCTATCAGTTCTATTCAGAAACGTACCAAGCAAACTGTTTGTTACATTTCATACTCTTCCTGGGCACATTTTTGATAATGTAGTTGTTTATTTCTTTTAAATTAATTTTGTTATTTTAAACCAGGTCCTACAAACACAAATTTTGCTAAAAATTAGACCCAAACTCAAAAAGAAAAGCATTGTCAGTGTCATTCCAATGAGAGAAATCTAAAACCCAACAATTTAGCAATGACGTTTTGATAGAAACCACGTTCACTGCAGAAGGAACTGAACTAATACAAACTCTCTATAGGACAATGTATATATCAGTTTGGAAGGTCAGTGCATGGGGAATTCCATCTCCTATGATTCCAGAGGAAGTGGAAATTGGCAATAAGTGAGTGTTTTAGATTATGAAATCTTTCCTTTTTAGGAAAGAAACTATAGCTACACTACCTATTGTTACCTCCTCTTTATGTTGTTTAGATTTCCTAAAACTATATGATGGACTACAATCTAGTTTTGCCCTTATTTAGTATGACTTTTTTAAAGGGAAGGTTTAGTAAGAATTATAACTTAATGAGATAGCACATGCTTTGTAAACAGGAAGTTCAAGGTTTAGTCCTGGCTATTTCCAGGTTCCTTCCTAAAATACTAGAAAGAAACTGCTGGTCAGTCTAAACAATATTAAACTTACCTGCTAATATATTTGGTACAAGGAAAATTTATTCTGTAATTGAAAAAGTATTTCCAGGGCCTAATAGACTATTGTGCATATTATTTTAATCATCTAAACCAGTGCCCCCCAATCTTTTGAGTACCAGGGACCATTTCAATGGAAGGCGGTTTTTCCATGGGCCAGGGGGTGTGGTTTCATGCATTGCTTGGATCCTGTGTGTATGCAGATGGGGCTTCACTTGCTTGCGTGATCCAGTACCTGGCAGGCCACGGACCGATGATGATCTGTGGCCTGGGGATTTGGGGACCCTGATCTAAACCACTTTGGCATATTCTTTATTGTGACAAAAATTATATGTGGCAGAATATATTAATCTCATATTATAGATGAGTTAATTAATCCCAAGGAATCAGACATGCACAATCCCAGTGAAATTGCATCTTAGGTGAAATTTGAACCCTTTTATTCACTGCACTTATTTTATTTAAAGTAAATAAGAATAGATTTACAAACACAAAGATAAGTATATATACTCAGAAATGAATAGAGTTCCCATATGAAAGCAATATTAAAATAGTGGGATTGAGCTGGATATACTGAATTCCTTCTAGAATTCCTTCTGGTCCTGTATGTCAAATTTTTGATAAAATGTACATGTTTCTACCATTCTGAGTTCTGCATGTAACCATTTTGTGAAGCAAGGCAAATTGTCTGTACTCAGGGCTGAGTTGATCCTGGGACAATCTTAAAGTGTTGGTTGCCCCTCTCCTTCAGAGGTAAGGAATGTGAGGCCATCCAGATGTTTGCTAAATTCAGCATCTTTCACCAAACATCATGCTAGTGTTAACAAAATTTGTAGAATAGCAAGATCTGGAGAACCACATGTTTCTCCATCCCTTAAGTAGAATTCTAATGAGGAAGTAGTCAAGTTAGACATATCTAAGTTTCATACTGTAGCTCTTCTTAGGCTCCACTACCAATATTTATACTCCAATTAAAAAAAAAACAACTTTCATACCCATTTCTTCCCTTCAGTTACAGGAGTTTAAATATGTCAAAATGTAATTAGCCAACTAACATATCCTCTGTGTGAAGCTGTGTTTGAAGACAACTTGGTAACTACCCCCAATTAGTGACAGTGAAAAGTCAGCCATGCTGGAGGCGATTGTCATTGGTTAAGCCCCTGTCACACTGCAGCAACGGATGGAAAGAGGATGTAAAAAGGAGAAAAACACTTACCATCCGTTGGTTAATGCGATGCTTCCGTTCTGTACTCACTACCTTCGTTTTGCTTCCTCTCTATCCGTCCAGCATCCATCTATTGACATTTCATCCGCTCAAAAGGTTTTGAGCTGTTCAAAACTTTTGAGCGGAAAATGTATCAAACACGTCCGTTCTGCATCCGCTAGGCATACGGGGGACATCCGTTCTAATTCCGTTGTCATCCGTTACGCATCCACTATATCCGCTAGGCATCCGCTGTGCATCCACGCAACTCGAATCCGCTCCAACGGTAAACGGACACAGGATGGAAGCGGAACGGACACACAGCGTTAGTAGCACAGGCGGAGAAAGGATGAAAGCGGATGCAGCACGCAAAGAAAGCATTTAAAACGGAAAAAACGTTCTCAGAGGGGACCTATCTCGGATATTAAGGATGTCTAGAGGATGCCTAGAGGATGCAAAAAGATGCTTCCGTTCTGCATCCGCTTTCTATCTGCTTTGCGTCCTCCCCCCATCCGTTCCTTTCCGTGTTATCCACTCTGTTTATGCAAATTTTTGCCCCTTTTGAGAGCGGATAACAACGGATGGAACATTTTTCTCATCCGCTGTGTCCTTTTTACAAATGTTTTGCATCCGTTGGGCAGTGTGATAGGGCCTTTACCTTATGTCTCTGAGCCCAATTCAATATATGAAAACACCAAATTAGACTTTTCTATCCATAATTTTGGGACAACAGCTTCTAGTACTTCTAGACAGCATAGCATGAGAATATTACAATCCCATCAAATGTTTAAGGCATCTTGTTAGGGATAACATTGTTTACCCTAACTGGTTTAGGTGAAATAATAACTATGAATCATAGTTAGTGTATGTTAGAGTGTCTGCAGCTTTAACTGTGAAATAGCAATTAAAGGAGTGGTTATGAAAAACAATATAAAAGTAGCAAGTCTACAGCTTGCTCTCTCTCTCTCTGGCTTTGATGATCCCTGATTACTGCTTGGAATCAAGACTGCATAGCTCGAACGGGAGAGACAACAAAGGACTGATTTGTAAGTGAACTGACATAGGATATTCTACATGGACTTTGCTAACTGAATATCCCTGAATGGACTGACTACATGATACATGACTATTGGACTGTTATTTGACTATGCTATAAACTTATACTGGAATAAACTATATTCTTGATAGCACAAGCGTATCTGTTATTTTTACTGTATGTTAATAAACATACAAACTTAGCTCACTCATTTATCTGTGTGCCTATCTGACTAACGCTGCACATTCTGTTTAGCTTGTCTACCTAACCCTGGTTGGGGAACCCAGGCTTAACACTGGTTATGGGCCCAGAGGCTGCAAAGTCAGTTTAAATAGGATAAAACAGATTTATGTAAAAAGTGAGAGTTTGTGTTGTTATACATTACAGTAAACAGACAGCTGTGTTTTATTAATTATATTTTTATATCCATATAAGAAACCATGGCACAAGTCAATTTACAAAGTTTGTCCCTTATATCCAAGCTGGATGGAACAAACTATGTATCATGGTCTACAAAATGTAGTCTACTTCTACGAGGAGAAGGTCTGTGGAACATAATTGAAAATCCACCAAACGTAGAAGAATGGTATCCAGAGGATGAGGAAGACAGACTAAAGATAGAAGAATTTAAGCATAAAAATCAACAAGCCATTTGCATAATTGCGTTAACATTAACTGATCAACAGCTTGTTTATATCCACGGAGAGAAAACGGCTTTTGGGTGTTGGCAGAAGCTGAAGAGGATTTATGTCCGAGATAATGTTGGTGCTCACATAAATCTAACACGGAAGCTTTTCAGGACGCATCTCCAAACAAATGGTGATATGCTGAGTCATTTAAAAACTATGCAAACCATTTTTACAGAATTACACGAGAAAGAACTTATATTCTCTGAACTACACCAAGTTTATATAATTCTATCTTCCCTTGATGAAAGTTATGATAACTACGTAACTTCACTTGAAATTTTGCCAAAACAAAATTTAACTTTAACTGATATAACTGGCAGATTGATCGAAGAGGCCAGAAGAAGGCTTGAAAGAGATGAATTAAGGAGGAAGCAACCTCAAAAAGAAGATAATGAATCTCCTACTGCATACGCAATTAAAAAGTGTTTTAATTGTGTAAGAAGAGGACATTTGGCAAGATTTTGTAAAAAGGCAAAGCGCCAGAACGCTGGCCAGAATACTAAAAATCATCAAAAAATAAATAAAAATTTAGAGTTAGCCATGTATATTAACGGAGCTGTACAAAATAATTTATGGGTGGTTGACAGTGGAGCATCCCATTGTATAATAAATGATAACAAAAATTTTATTAAAATGTCCCAGAGTACACAGCAGATATCGTTAGCCAATGGCTGGAAACTGAAAGCTAAAGGTCAAGGTATAGCATATTGTTCTTTTATAAAAGAGAATGTAAAA
This sequence comes from Laticauda colubrina, assembly GCA_015471245.1. NCBI lineage: Eukaryota > Metazoa > Chordata > Lepidosauria > Squamata > Elapidae > Laticauda > Laticauda colubrina. Next base: position 13,583,606 of record BLBF01000005.1, read on the forward strand.
ATGTTATATGTACCACAACTTAAGTTTAATTTAATTTCAGTTAGAACTTTGGTTAAACTAGGATATGTAGTTACATTTAAGGGAGATAAATGCATCATTAAAAAAGAAGATAAGAGAATTACTGCATCTTTAAGAGGTGAATTATATGTGTTAAATGATGATGGTTTAAAGGTGGCTAACACAATTTATGAAAATAAGAAACCTCATGATGAATGTATTCACTTGTTACATCGAAGGCTAGGGCATTTAAATTTGAAAATGCTTAAGAAAACTGTTGAATTGTCTAAGGGAATAAGTTTGAAATCTTGTAATAAGTATTTGCAATGTAATGCCTGTAATCAAAGAAAGAGCAGGGTTATACCGGCTAATAGAGTTGATGGATTTACTACTAAAGAGCCTTTAGAAGTAGTATTTGCTGATTTAATAGGTCCGAAAAAACCAAGTGTAGGAGGAGCTTGCTACATACTAAGTATAATGGACCACTATTCTAGATATGGGTTTTGCTATTTAATGAAGAGCAAAACTGAAACATATCAAAATCTATTTAATTGGTTAAAATTTGCTGAAAGAAAAACTAAAAAGAAATTAGTAACTCTCATCACAGATAATGGTACAGAATTTACAAATAATAAATTTCAGAACAAACTAAGAATGTTAGGTATTCAACATAAAATGTCTGCACCATATAGGCCACAACATAATGCCTTTATAGAGAGAAGAGGCCAAACATTACAATCAATGGCACGAACTATGATGTCTGATTCAGGATTACCTGACAATTTATGGGGAGAAGCAATAATGTGTGGTAATCATATATTAAATAATGTTGTTAATTCAACAACAGGTGAATTACCATTCACACTGTGGCATGGTACAAAACCTGATTTAAGTTACATGCACACATTTGGAGCACCAGCATGGGTGCATATCCCTACACAACTTAGATACAAAGGACAGCATAGAGCTAAAAGATTGATTTTTGTAGGATACACATCTAATCATAGATCTTATAGATTCTGGGAACCAGGTACATCTAGAGTTTACACCAGTGCTAGTGTAAAATTCCTAGAACATGTAGGATGGAATAGATTAGAGCAAGATTTAAATAATGAAGTATTTATTGAACCCTACAAAAGGCAGAAAGATGAGATTAGCTATAAGAAGAGTCCAATTAAAGAAGAAGTCCACGAAGAGCAAATAGGACCAGAACAAGAGGAAATAGTTGATCAGGAAGAGTTACATGATCAAGAACAATTAATAGAGGAAAGTCCACCTGTAAGTCCTATAATACCTAGACGTACTACACGTGTAACTAGACCACCTGATAGGTATCAAGCAAGTATAGTTTGCCAAGTAACTAAAGTTCCAACTAGTGTAGATGAACTTAGGATGTATCCTGCTAAGGATCAGGAGAATTGGCAAAAGGCTATGGAAAAAGAACTAAATTCATTAAAGGTAATGAAAGTGTATGAAGATGCCAAATTACCTCCAGGAGAAAAATCCATTGGGTGCAAATGGATATTTAAAGTAAAAACTGGAAATGATGGGACTGTTACCCATAAAGCTAGGTTAGTAGCTCAAGGATTTAATCAAACTGCATCTGATTATGATGAAGTTTTTGCACCAAGCCTTAAAGCTACATCTTTAAGAGCAGCACTAGTGTGGGCAGCTAAGAAAAACTATGTCATTAACCATTTAGATGTAGAAACTGCTTATCTACATGCACCATTGCAGCACACTATATATTTAAGAAAACCAATTGGTATATAAAAGACAATAATGTAAATAGTAATGATTGTTGGAAACTCAAAAAGAGTCTTTACGGGTTGAAACAATCTGGGTTTGAGTGGAACCAATAGATTGTTAAAGAGTTAAACAATATAGGTTTTAAATCTGGTTTAGCAGATCCGTGTGTATTTAAAAGAGAAAATAATGGAACGGTGTCATTATTATTATTATTTACAGATGATATTGCTTTGATAACTAAGACTAATAATGAAGCTAATGAGATTATATCATTATTAGCCAAAAAGATAAAATTAAAGCATTTAGGTGAAATTAAAAGGTATCTAGGATTGACAATTAATAAAACAAATAATGGTTTTAAGATATCTCAAGAAGATAAAATTTGCCAATTAATTAAAACGTATAAGATGAAACTTTGTAAACCGGCAAAGACTCCAATGAGTCAGGAAGTTTGCCAAACTAATGATCAAAGTCCCAAATTTGATAAGTCCATATATCAATCTTTGATTGGTAGCTTATCATATATAAGCAATTGGTCAAGGCCAGATATAGCTTATAGTGTAAATCAGCTGGCACGTTTTAATTCAGATCCAAAAGAATGTCATTGGAAATCCTTAAAAAGAATATTAAGATATCTAAAAGGAACAATGAACCATGCACTGTATATAGAACCAAAGGGTGATTTGAGTCTTAGTGCTTATGCAGATGCAAGTTTTGCAACTGATATAAACACTAGAAAATCAACATCTGGGATGGCTATATTATTTGGTAAGACACTAATAGGGTGGAGGTCAATCAGACAACAGCATATTAGCTTATCCACGATGGAAGCTGAATTTTCATGTCTGTCATTATTATGCACTGACTTGATTTTCTACAAACAGTTATTGTTAGACATGGGTATAACTGTAAAAGATTCCATTATTGTGTATGAGGATAACCAAGCAGCTATAAAGTTAGCTACTAGTATTGCTGTAAAAACTAGATCAAAACATACTGATTTAAGATATTTGAATGTAAGAGAATCAGTGAAAAATGGACTAATAAAATTGGAATACTGCATGTCAGAAGAAAACATTGCAGACCAATTTACAAAAGCTCAAGGAGCTATTAAGTTTCAAGAAAGTTGTGAAAAATATAATTTAAAGATGTAAATGATTCATAGTTATTATGTAACCTAAAAGGGGAGAATGTTAGGGATAACATTGTTTACCCTAACTGGTTTAGGTGAAATAATAACTATGAATCATAGTTAGTGTATGTTAGAGTGTCTGCAGCTTTAACTGTGAAATAGCAATTAAAGGAGTGGTTATGAAAAACAATATAAAAGTAGCAAGTCTACAGCTTGCTCTCTCTCTCTCTGGCTTTGATGATCCCTGATTACTGCTTGGAATCAAGACTGCATTGCTCGAACGGGAGAGACAACAAAGGACTGATTTGTAAGTGAACTGACATAGGATATTCTACATGGACTTTGCTAACTGAATATCCCTGAATGGACTGACTACATGATACATGACTATTGGACTGTTATTTGACTATGCTATTAACTTATAATGGAATAAAATATATTCTTGATAGCACAAGCGTATCTGTTATTTTTACTGTATGTTAATAAACATACAAGCTTAGCTCACTCATTTATCTGTGTGCCTATCTGACTAACGCTGCACATTCTGTTTAGCTTGTCTACCTAACCCTGGTTGGGGAACCCAGGCTTAACACATCTTATTGAGGGATGGGTGCATTGAATAGTGTGGATCGGGATAAATCTAACCCATGTTTTTCTTCCTGTACAAAAAGTATTCTGCTTCATTTGTTTTAATAATTTTTTTTAAAAAAAGAAATGTCTAAAATAAGTTTTGTTCCCTCGCATAAGAAGCATTTAAATACAGCTTCTCCTGATGTATAGTATATAATTGTAAAAAGAAACCTCTGTTGTTTCTTTCTTTCATGTAACTAGCAATGTTGTAAATATTTTTTTTTCCAGATTCATGTCTTCCCATAAATGGGGGGGGGGGGGGGAAGTTGGTACAGATTTCCAATGCCTTTTGATTCTGCCATTTAACCACCAATAAAAAATGAACAAATGAAGCAACAAAAATGACTAATGTCTATACTATTTTAGAATTTCTTTACATGGGCTATAAGCAAAGACACAAGCTGAATGTTGTACTAATGCTGTGTTTCTCAATGTTGGCTCTTTTAAAATGTGTGGACTTCAGCTCCCAGCATTCCATCTAAAAAATTCTAGGAGTTGAGCCCAGCCATTTTAAAGTTGCCAAGGTTGGGAAACACGATGCTAAAAGGTAAACCAACCCACAAGCTCAGAGAACAAACCTTCACCCTCACCAATCCAAAATATTCCTTAAACATTATCAGAAAACAAAACAAAATAGAACTCAGTTTTGTAATGACATATAGTAACACCGCTGTGAAGAGCAGCAGAAATAAATTCTGATTTTCTTTTTCCACCTCCTGTCTGATTCCTTACAGTTGCCTGAAACATTCAAGGCTCCTGCTATCCTTTTAATGGCTCTTTAAATCAGAGCTGAACTGTACAATGAGTCAAAGAAGAGGATCCCTTCAATAGCAATAGAATTGCAATAGCACTTAGATTTATATGCCACACCACAGTGCTTTACATCTCTCTCTAAGTGCTTTACAGAATCAGCATATTGCCCCCAACAATCTGGGTCCTCATTTTACCAACCTTGGAAGGATGGAAGGCTGAGTCAACCTTGAGCCGGTCAGGATCAAACTGTCGAACTGCTGGCAGCTGTCAATCAGCAGAACTAGCCTGCAATACTGCATTCTAACCACTGCGCCACCAAGGCTCTTCAAATGGAAGGTAGTACTCAACAGCCTTTCACACATTTCTATAAACAGTTCCACTGGGAAGAAGGAACAGACCACAGCAGTCTGGAATGTTTTCTTCTTGCAGAAATCCATAACAGCATATAACAAAATCGAACTAACAAAATAAGAGGTGTGTATTTGTAAGTATATCGTATATCATTTTCAACACAACTTACCTATCCCCAAATCAGAGATGGTTTCTAATTCCGTGGCACTATTAGCTTCCAAAATTGCTTGTGGCAATCTTAATGTATACGGAAGCAGATCTCTAGAGAATAAAAAAAGAAGGAAAGCAAGAGAAAGACAGAGTATGAGAAAGCAACACAATGTTTGCTTTGTGTATCAGTAAATTACCTGTATCTCTGAGTTATTGGTTTCTTGTTTATTCAGTTTGGTGCTGTCTGATTCCAAACATTACTGGGTTGTTGAGTTGTGAGCAGTAATACATTAATTTGCAAGGTGGTCTCTAGATATGAGGTCCTAGTGAGAACGGAATAGTGGAGGCATCCTTGACATAGAACCAGGCTTTAATTTGCTTGTGTTTTTTTAGAGATTTCTATGAATGATAACAATATATTATCAGCATTGATGATGCTAACTAGTTTGGGTAATGAAACATCTGCAAGAAAACAAGCATGCTCAGAGAGCACCAAGGCCTCCCTCATTTATAATCCTGAGCTACAAATGTTCTCTATTATTAAAATGTTATCATTAGACCAGAATTGAGAGAAATATTATTAGTGTTAGTAAGGACAAAGAAATGATGAAAAGAAAGTTGGAGTGTTGAAAAAGAATAAGCTTCAGACACAGAAAATGTATCCAGAGAAATGTGAACATATGAGTGTCCTTTGCTGATGGAGTGGCTACTTGATCTGTTTAACATGCACAAGTCTGATGATTGGAAGAAAACAAATTTTGCTACTCTGTTCAAAGGGAAGGCAACAAAATTGAATGTAAGAACTAGGTGGGGATTAGTTTCTTACATGTGTTTATCAAGGTATTTTGCAGGTTTCTGAAAGGGTATAAAAGACAGATGAAGATACAATTGCCAAACTTTGGAAGTATATTGCAATTTTAATGGATATGCAGACCAGATTTTGGTTCTTTAGCAGTGATTTAGAAGTGTATGAATTTGGGAAAGAAAATATGCTGTACTTCTGTTGATTTAGAGGATACATAAGATGCAGTGAACAGACTTGAATTTTGGGGGGAAATGTTTTGCATGAATATGGTGTTGTTGGTTGGTTGTTGAATTTGGTAAAGTCATGATGGAAATAAAACCTGCAGGAAAATCAGTGGAATGCTTAGGGAATTGTTTCAGTGAGTAACATTTAGGAGGGAATCAAAAAAGTATGTGTTAAGTTGCCTTGTATGTTCAATGTATTAAATGTGCAAGAAGTGCTTATACATGATGATTTAAGAGGATGAGGATGTGTATTTTGTAATAACTTTTATCAAAACAAGTGAAAAACGATGTAAAGGGCATGTTTCTGCTCATTTCCTTTTGTTATAAGGAAGTGAGAGTTCAGTATGTTGGGGGAAATATAAAAATTAGCTGAGTGCAATAGGAATAATGAAGTGTAGGTGGCTATAGGGATTGAATCACAAATGACTGAGTGTTAAATCAAAGTGGATGGAAAAATTGAGAGACGGTACAAAAAAAGCACAGTGATTTGAATAACAGAATAACAGATTTAAAAGGGAACTTGGAGGTGATCTAGTCCAACCCCCTGCTCAGGCAGAATTCCAAACAAATGATTGTCCAATCTCTTCCTAAAAATTTCCAGTGATGGAGTACCCAGAACATCTGGAGTCAAGTCCTCCCAGTGATTAACTGTACCAGCTGTGATTAACTGTTCCAGTTACTTTGTTATACAGACACTATCCATGAGGAACATTAATCCATAAATCATAAATTTATTTATGAATAAATAAATTTATTTATGGAAAACAGTGGGAATAAGTATATTTTGCCAGAACAAGAAGACTGTGAAGAGATGTACTGGATTTTCCTTATCTTTGTCTTTCCTACTGCCCTTAACTTCTCTCTGCTTTACTATTTCTTATTTCTTTTCTATTAACTACATCGTATTGTTTAAAGCAAAAAGAAAGAGTGTGGCAGCTGTGTGTATATGAACACAGAAATAAGACCATGGGTGGTCTCGCAATTTTTTTTATCTCGCAATTTTTTTTATTAATTACTTTTTTTGTTATAAACATAGCACTTAGGGATGGCCAACTATGGCATCTTTACAATCTGCAGATTTCAATTCCTAGAATTCCTGAGCCAAATGGCTGGCTCGGGAATTCAGGGAGCTGAAGTCGTCAAGATGCCATAGTTGCTCACCCCTGTCTCAGAGTCTTTCTGTACTACTCTGTTGCAGCCTTGAGGTGGAATAAAAATGGCTAGTTCCATTGTTGTCATTATCACCCTTCTTCTCAGTCACTACCAGTCTTTGATTCACTTCAAGACAATGCATGGCAAAGTTTGCACATTTGTATACTCTGAGGCTGTCCTTAGACATAATCAGAATAATAGGAAAACATAACTTTAACACAGGCAGAATTGAGAACAATTTAAACCTTTCTCGTTGCCAAGGTATATTTCTGCCATAATTAGTTACTACTTTGGAACGGTCCTTATTCAAGATCCCCACTTGTGATAATTGCCATTTCTTTATTAGGGATTTATAACAGTTTATAGCATCATCCTACAACTGCTGGGCCAATCAAACATGAAGAAGGTATAATATAATATAATATAATATAATATAATATAATATAATATAATATAATA
>BLBF01000005.1:13591017-13615577 GCA_015471245.1 Laticauda colubrina
TATAATATAATATAATATAATATAATATAATATAATATAATATAATAATGGTTGGTGATACTGAAAGAACATAAATCAGGAATGATAAAATGGTCATAATGTCTTCTAGAGTTATCCACCCACTATTGTGCTGATATCATAGTAATGAGGACAGGCTCTGGATGGTTGAGTAACACTATAAAGGCATGAATGAGGAAGACCTCTGAAGGACACACTCTTCATAAGACATCACTGACTGCAATTAAATCAGGTCAACTGCAATCCTGGTGGAATAGGGCTGCAACTGCCAAAGTTTTCATTCGGCATAGCTAAAGAGTACAGATTGACTGATGCTGTTTTAAAACAATAAATAAATTGATTAACTGACTGGTGCTATCATTGATCTATATCCACAGAGAGGATGTCCAGCTTATTTGGCAACCTGCTATTCACGCTAGAAAGTTATCTCACTTAAAATGTCACAAGATGTCATCTTAAGGTCTTAGCCATCAGATGAATGGTAGTACAACATACACACTTATAAGATGCTTCTTGGGACATATCCTATTTCCAAATTGTGTGAAATTATGGATTTCTTCTCTGTGTTTCAACCTATTAATGCCTATATATACATGTCCTTTCAGGAGATTAGGGACACAAGATTAGCTATTATAAAGGGCCATGCAGCAAAATATCCTGAAACCATTGATGGAGATTTTTTGTTCTTATTCCCAGACTGAGGTCATTCTTTAAAAAAAAACCAGCTTGGAACAGCAAGTTTCATTTAATATATGCCAATAGAGCTTGTCTAGAGCTTCTTTATATTAAAGGAAGTTGTTTTGTCACACGACTGAACAAGAGTTAAACAAATTGCTTGCCTTGGAAATCCTAAAAAAGGTTAAGAGATGAACTCACCATTGCCATCCGCCCACCCATTCCATTTTGCTGATACTTGTTTTACATTAGTCTAAGTCTTCCACATTAAATGTTCTTGAGCAAGTGATCCCATTGAAGGTACTCTTACTTACCACAAGCTTTCACAGGACTATTTAGGATAATTGGATTACTTACAGCCAGCAGTCAACATTTTACTTATTTAAAAAAAAAAAAAGATGGGGTCTCCCTCCTACTGATGGATATATAAAATAAAATTGTCAGGTCACAATCATTTTGGGGTTCCTGAAATAAGAGATCCTTTTCTGCTGTGCAAAAATGGACAGTGTTTAGCACCAGGGTCAGTGACAGTCATATTAATGTTTAATCATGTTTAATGAAAAGAAGGATTAGGGATGATATGGCAGCAGTGTTTCAATATCTAAGTGGCTCCCATAAAGAAGAGGAAGTCAACATATTTTCCAAAGCATCTGAAGGCAGGACAAGAAGCAATGGATTGAAACTAATCAAGGAGAGAACTAAGGAGAAATTTCCTGATAGTTACAACAATTAATCAGTGGGACAACTTGCCTCCAGAAGTTGTGAATGCTCCAACACCAGAGGTTTTTAAGAAGAGATTGGACAAACATTCGTCTAAAATGATATAGGGTTTCCTGCCTGAGCAGAGGGTTGGACTAGAAGACCTCCAAGGTCCCTTCCAACTCTGTTATTCTGTTTTATTTGAATTATCTCCATGAACAAATTAAATGAGTTTTCCATCTAAATATACTATAGTATTATAAGGAACTTGTTCATGCTCCCTCCAATTCGATTTACAAAAGTGAACTCGGTATTCAAATAATTAATTCTTCAGTAACATGTGAATTGCCAAAACATCACCAGAACATTTGAAGAAGGTAGCTCTTTCCTCCTACTACTTTAATGCTGCCTCTCAGAGTCTTTTGCTTGAGGTGACCATCTTGTTTCTTTTGCTCACACAATAATAGGTTTGGCTTTGGCCCCATAAAATATCTCTTGCTTATGTTTCCCTAATAATGTTGAGTGAAAAAAGATTTAAGACATAACAGTTTCATAACAAGATTGTCTCAAAGCATAAGGTAATTTTGGATAGTGCCAAACTCTTTTTCCCTTCTGGTTCTTTATATTCATACAGTCATATATTCAAGATGTATGTAATTATAATGCAAAGCAGGTGATGGGGAAGATCAAAGAAGGTACAAAAGGACTTTTTTTTTTTAATAAAGAAAGATCTGTTCTGCATGCAGAATTGCTCTGAGCAGATGGAATACAATGGGCTGGATTCACATTATTGATTGCAGATAGAGGGTGCCCATTCTGAATGCTCCTTCAAATAAAATAATTCTTAAGAATAAAAAGATGTTGTCCCAAATTTGTCTGATTTGTTTGCTTAGGTTTTTTTAAAAATTAAGTTAACCAAGAAAACATTACTAAATGTAATTCCCTCCACTGCTCATCCATAGCTTGAGATAACATTCTACAAGTTGAATTTTCTTATTCTGTTTTCCTGTAGAAATTATACCTGCTGTGATGTTTTAGACTACTAGACAATTCATGTCCATAGAGCCATTGTTTCGGAGATATTTCCTTATCTAAACAGAGAAAAAGAATTACCAAAGGAAAGCCAGAAAGAAAGAAAGAAAGAAAGAAAGAAAGAAAGAAAGAAAGAAAGAACAGAATAACAAAGAGTTGGAAAGGACTTTAGAGGTCTCCTAGTACAACCCCTTGCAGATAGAGAAACTCTATATCATCCTGGACAAATGGTTTTCCAATCTCTTCTTAAAAACCTCCAGTGATGAAGCATCCACAAAGTGGTGGAATTCAAATTTTTTTACTACCTGTTCTGTGGGCGTTGCTTGGTGGGCATGGCAGAGGAAGGGTACTATAAAATCCCATTCCCTCCCACCCCACCAACCTGCTTTCCAGCCCTGTTCTCCTGTGCAGGGCAACAAAAGAAGATCCAGCCGATCAGCTGGGGCTTGGGCGGCAGAGGATAGATGGGGGCAGGGCTAGTCAGAGGTGATATTTGCTGGTTCTCCGAATTACTCAAAATTTCCGCTACTGGTTTTCCAGAACTGATCAGAATCTGCTGAATGCCATCTCTGCACCCATAGCTTCTGAAGGCAAGCCACTGATTAATTGTTCTCAGTGTCAGGAATTTCCCCTTGGTTCTAGATTTGCTCTCTCCTTGATTGGTTTCCATCCATTGCTTCTTGTCCTATCTTCAGGTGCTTTGGAGAACATGTTGAGCCCCCCTTCTTTGCAGCAGCCCCTCAAATATTGGAATAAGTAGTGGGAATGAGAGTGAATTCTGACTCCATGGTTGGCTTCCCTGTTGAGCTTCTGGCAAGGAACACTGGAAAGCCTTCTTTCCTTCCCTCCCTCCTTCCCTCCCTCCCCTTTCTAGCAGGTAGGTAAGTTGCTGCTGGATGGCTCAGTGAGAATTTGCGAGACTGGTTGGGAAACTATAATAGAATATTGAAAATGAAGATCATGTAACCACAGCAGCATGAAACAGATACAAATTCCACAAGTGTGACTTCCTTGGGAGTCATGGCCCTGGATTTTCTGTAAGTTAGCCAATTGGAAGTATTTTGCTTCAAAAGTTGTTGCCATATAAAGCACTGTTTTACCCAGTTGAAAGTCATAACAACAAAGATTTTAGTAGACAGATAGATGATAGGTAGACAGACAGACAAACATTTTTATACTTTGAAAATAGGATTCCTTTTACTTAAGCATTTTGTTGGCAGCCTCAGGAACAAGGAATTCCATGCAGGTAGACAGGCAGGTTTTTCTATTACTCTTCCCACTTTTGTGGGTTGAGGGAGCATGTTGTCCATTCCACCTCAAGCAGCCTCTTGAAGACTTTTTTTGTCGGCTGTTTTGTCATTTTCACAAGCATATTTGCAAGATCACATGGCACCATGAGTGGAAAATGTCTAACCAACTTACCTACTGACACAATAGAACGCCACCAGTTTGAAGATGTCTTCAAACACAAGAAGTGATCCTTCCAAGTGCAATACTGATGAGAAATAAGAAAAGTATTCAGGGATTGGTCTCACTAGTATCAGAGATATTGATCTGTTGTTCTGAAATCTCATTCTGAAATGGTCACTTGATAGCAGGAGAAATAGGAAAAATTGGTGATGTGTCTCATTTCATTGGTGCCATTTAAAAAATAAAATTTACAGTGACAGATAACAATTTGACATTTGCCACAAATAATTTGCTGTGAAGTTGAAATGAAACTTATGAGGTAGAATCAAAATTGCTTACCCTGTTTTGTTCCACTTCCTATCAATTTGTCTAAAACCTCCTTCTCAGAGCAAGGTTTTTATCCCATTGCTCAAATCTCACTTCACTCAGAAACTGAGCTACAAATCCTGAAAACTGATTATGCCTCAGCAATCTTTGATACCATTAAACAGAACAAAGCATTCTGCAATGAAAAGAAAAAGAGTAGCATAGCAAAAATAGTCCCATAATTGGCAAAAAGCAAAAAATCATTTGATTTGGAAAACAAATGCTGTTACTTCTCCTATGCCTAGATGAAAAGAAAAACTAGGAGCTTCTCTAAATAATGTAGTTATGGAATGACTGGGAATGACAAGTTGAAACTTAGAAGACACTTAAATGGGGAGAATACTTAAAGCAAAGTATTACTTGAATGAAGACTTACTACATATAGTTGCTATGTGTAAAGTCTATACTGTTTCTTTTTTTTTTTGCAAAAGTTTAGAAATGGTTTGCCATTACCTATTTTTTATTTTTTTTAATTGCCCAGTCTGTTTAAAACCTGGATATTTGGAGGTTTCCTGGGCACTAATTGCTGAAGTTCTGCAGTGGCTTCAATTTGAAGGGAGAAATATGATTCAGATACTTGTGGATATGCATATAACAATCTCCAGTACCTACTTAAATTAATCTTCTTCTTGGAATCCTTTAAAAGACCAGAAAGGAGGCAAGTGTTTATAGAGTTGCTGGTAGGTACTACGGGTATGCCCACACATACTCTAAATTATTTTTTTCTTAACTATTCCAAATAAAGTTGATTCAGAAAAGCTTTTGGCCAGGTACATTAATGTTTGGAGGAAAGGAAGGGAAGGGAAGGGAGGGAAAGAAGTAAGGAAGGATTTCCTTGTTAAACTTGAATTAAATTTTAGCTCAGGGGTGTTGTAGGGGGGAAGCGGGACAGGTCAAAATTCAAGATAGTGCCACAACCAGGGGTGGGATTTTTAATATTTTTAAAAAATATTAAACCCCCCCCCCCAATGTTTTTTGGGCCTTCTGGGCCTCAGGGAAGCCTCCAGGGGACATTTTTACTCCCAAAAGTCTCCCCTGGGGCTCAGGAAGAAAAAAATGGAGCCTGGAAGGGGCATGCAGCACCACCACCCCACCTTTCATTTTGGGGCCTTCCGGGCCTCAGGGAAGCTCCTGGAGGAGTATTTTTGCTCCCAGGAAGTTTCCCTGGGGCCCAGGAAGGCAAAAAATGGAGGGCAGGGTGTGCACCCCCCCTCCCCCATTTTTTTGGCTTTTGGGGCCTCAGGAAAACCTCCTGGGTGAAGCAGTAAGATGACGAGGGAAATCCTGGCACAGCTGATTATAGGAACAACTGATGGCTGGGAGGGGGCAAAATACCTTGAGGAGTGACTGGGCAGGGAAGAACCCAGTCAGTGATGTCAAGCATGTGCGCGATGTTGCACATACACGATAAGGAGTGTATGGAGGGGAGGGGAGGGTGGAGAGGGACCGTGTCAGCCAGGGGAATTATTTGCCAGTTCTCCAAACTGTGTGAAATCATAACAACCAGTTCTATAGAACCAGTCTGAATCAATAGAATCCCACCCCTAGCCACAACTATGCAAGCCACAGATCTGCCCTATTGTTTTGTATGAGATGACAAATCATCTCATCATATTTAACTCACTCTCCCATTTTCGTTAGGTTTTGCTTGTGGATGGCCCTTAAATTCCATCCTGAATAAGTGTTTTTGTAAAATCTTGTTCACTTTCATGTGACAATTAAGACCTGGTTTTGGTAAAACTACTGCATGACCTTTGTTTTCACATTTAATCTGACAAATACATTTTTGAAAACACCCACACACTCTAGAGACAAGACAAATAAAGTGCCTTATCCCCAAAAAATACAGAAGAAAAAAAGAGGAAATGGCGATGCTTTGCTAAAAGCAGGCTTTTTCAAGAAGCTCAGCCTAACAGGAAGGGGATTTAGCTTCATAATGGAATTTTTTAATGCATGCTGGCTATCTTAAGCTGTGGTTTAAATCGCCAATGCAGAGCTAACATCAACTCTATTATACCTTTAATGAGTAACCAACTTTATCCAGGGTATGGAAATGACCTTGACTCAGGAAGTCCGGTTGCCCTGTCAATAGCAAATTAATAGCTGGAGAACTCTGACCCAGGGCTGTTTCCTCCTCTACTCTCCCCTCTATGCTATTTTCTGTTCTCCTTTGTATTTTCATTGTCCTTAACAAAGTGAAAAACACAAATGGATTGCAGCCTGAATAGTTAAGCTCAAGAGTTGATAGTGACCAGCACCATCTGCTTAAAAGTTTATCCAGCACAGAAGACACAGGTTCTCCCCAATCAGTGCTGGCCAAAAACATTTTTTCTGACACCAGCTACTCCTAAAACACATCTCCCCTATCTCTATGAATTCCAGCCCTTTAAAAAAACCTTACTGTATCACTTAGTCTTATTATTTTCATCATCCCTCCCTCTGAAATAACACAATTCATAGTGTTATTAGATGCACATCTGCTCACTGGGCTGTTTAGGGCTATTGCTGCCATACAGAACAAAATTAGATGGTTAACCAAATCACACAATAATCTTCATGGTGGAGAAGGGATTCAAGTCCAAAGACTCCAAATTAGTGTTCATTTCCTGAGCTAGAATGTTGGCTCCAACAGCATGATGTGAATCCATGTTGTGACAGATATTCCCAGGAATGTTTATCTGGAACTGCGCTTCATTCTTGGTTGCATAATTCTGTAATCTGCTTTTTATATTAGCCTAACTTTAATACTTCTATTTATAAAGGTCAACCAATCTAAACTGAATCACAGTTCACCTCAATAATATCCCTTTGCCTTTCACATTTAATCTACTTATTGTGCTTTCTGAAAATTGCTAAAGCAATAAACCTAATAAAGCCATGCTAGCCTTTCACAAATGACTTAAGAAATCTATTAGACTACCAGAGAGAACTTTGCTTCTCTCAAAAAATATAAATAAGAGAACATTTATTTTTTAATTACTAGAACTCGCTAATAGATGGGCAACTTACCTAACATATGGAAAGACACCAGAGGCACGACCCTGAGCTTGCTCCAATGTGTGCTGTGGTCACGGTTACTAAATATGGAGAACTGACACAGCTATCTTTGGCACATTGCTGGAGCTAAAAATAAAACCAGTGACCATGATTGGAAAGCAACATCTCCAAGGCTCCAACTGTTTATCTGTGAGACAATGTCTTGGCATTGTAAAGGATCAAGTTTGAAAGCTTATGCTACTTTTAGAGTTGTTTGATCCTGTGGTGTTGTTGGAAAAAAAAGTTATGCCCTTTGGTCATACCAACTTCAGAGGGAATAGTGATTGAACAACCAGAAGTTAGGTTAGTTTGTCCCCAAGCTGCTATCCCCTAAAAAGGCACCCTGACACTCATTCTGAGAACTGATCAGGAAGAAATTTTACATCCTGTTGGCCAGTATTTGTACTATTCATGTTATGAAGAAGTAAATATAAAAGCAATGCTAGCATATTTTTAAAAATCAGAAAACAGAATTAAAACATTCTTAGGGAACAGTACAACCAAGCTATTGAAACAGCTAAAAAGTATAAAATCATAGTAAAGAATCATGAAAACAGTTAACTTCTAACACCAAAATGGTTTCCAAAATATCTGAGAAATAAAGATAAAGACTTGATTTATTGCCCCAAAGTTCATAACGTTAGTATCAAATGAGCTTTTTGGAGGAGATTGCATTTCCTCAAACAAGGCCCTTTCTTTGACAGACACCAGCACTCTCTCATTATTTAGGGACATCTGGTGAAGAAGCTCAGATGAAGTTTTTTTATACCTAGAAGTTAAATATAGCAGCAGTCGTACCAGTTGTGAGACTTTTTAAGAGAAAACTTGCAGTAGATTTCATTACTTTATGCTATAAATGATTAAGCATTTCAACACCAATGCAGGGGTGGGATTCAATTTTTTTAACAACCAGTTCTGTGGGCATGGTTTAATTGGTGGACATGGCTTGGTGGGCATGTGACTGGCTGGGCATAGCCAACTCAACATCACTCACATTGAGGCATGCATCTCCTTGCCTGGCCTCTCATGACTGTGGGGATGCTGCAATAGTCATAAGTGTGAAAAATGGTCATAAGTCACTTTTTTCAGTGCCATTGTAACTTTGAATGGTCACTCCACACAAGCAAAGTACCAGCAAAGGAGGGAAAAAAAACTCCAGAGATGTTCCTGAGACAGGAAGTCTAGTCCTGCCAAGAATGTAATAAGAGTTAATGGAGAGGCAATTTCTGTAAGCAACACCAGAATGTTTCCTTCCTGCCTTTCTTACAGGATTAGGCCAGTAATTTCTTCTAGCAACAGGTTCTCTGAACTGCTTATAATATTAGCTGTTCCATTTGGATAATAAGGTACGCGAGACCGGTATCTTCAACAAACAATTCTTTATTTAACTGTGTAGTGACTTGTAGTGGAACATTTGGCGAAGCCGCGGCAGCCCTTCTTATAGCATCTGCTCGCAGCTTGCAGCCAATGACAGCTCTTTAGAATTCCCACCGTCCGGTGAGCCAATCAGACTGGTACGTAATTGCCCAATCCGAGAGCGGCCTTTTTGGCCAATCAGTTTTAGCTATTTGGAGTCTTCCAATTTCCATACAAAACAACCCTCCCCTTTTGGTTTCGTCCAACATGAGTAATGTAGTCATGCAGGTAGGTGGGGCTTTTGCGGGTCCTACTTGACCTGCACAGCTCAGTCTCATCGTGGTCTTCCATCAGTTCGGACAGGATTGCCTTTTCTCCGCATCTTCTCCATGGAACCTCCCGGAAGGGTGTATCAGCCTTGCCTCTCCTTCCTGGTTTGTCCAGGTTGGTTGAGCTGGCCTGGCTGTCTCCTTCCAGGAAGGCCTCACCTGCTACCGGTTCTCTTCTCCGGAGGTCGTCTATGGGTAAGTGCTCTTTTTGTTTTATCAGAGTTTCTAATTCGGGTTTGTGTCGTGTCTTTTGTCGTGTTATTGGCGGTTCGTCTCTCCATTTTTTATTATTTTGTGTTCCCCCCCCCCTCGGTTGCTTTTGGAGCTTTTATTGGTGTTGGCGGCGGTGCTGTAGTACTTCGTTCCAATGTCCTAGAGCGAAGCTGGTTGATGTGCCGCTTCCATGTTCTGCCATCGTCTAGTGCAAGTCGGTATGACTGGGGCCCTGTGATTTGAATAACTGTGGCTGGAAGCCATAATGGATCCCCGGTAAGATTTTTTGCATAGACTAAGTTGCCGATAGCAAAGGAGCGATATTTACTTAAGGAGTCAGGGCCTTTTTCACAGGTATAAGTGGGGTGCAGTCTATCAAGGTAGGAACGCAGTTTTCTACCCATGAGGACTTCAGCTGGGCTTTTGTTGGTGGTTGTGCTAGGGGTGATATGCTGAATCGTTAACAATTTGTTAAGTTTATCCTGGACGTCCCCCGTGTCCAGTTTGTCTAGGGCCTCTTTGGTATAACGAACCATACATGTCCATTTGACGCCAGAGGAGCTGGTGCAGTTAGGGCATGTCGGATGCCCTGCACAGCCAGGTATTGCTCGAAGGCGAAAGCAGTAAACTGGGGGCCATTGTCAGAGACTATTACATCTGGCAGTCCATGAGTAGCAAAAAGTCTGTTCAATTGTTTTACGACTGTTTCAGTAGTAGTGGACGCCATAAGGATAATTTCTAACCAATTTGAATAAGCATCAACAATTACAAGATATGTGTTCCCTTTCGTTGGACCAGCAAAGTCAATATGCAGTCTTGACCATGGGCCCCTGGGAGTTTCCCATTCCAGGACTGGTGCAAGGGGGGGTGTAGGCCTAGATTTTTGGCAGTCATGGCATGTTGCCACCCATTTTTCAATGTCTTTGTCCAGCCCTGGCCACCAGACATAACTCTTGGCCAGGACTTTCATTTTTACAATGCCCGGGTGTCCCTCGTGCAATATGCACAACACTTCCTCCTGCAACTTTTTTGGAATTACCACCCTGTCTCCCCACAGTATACAGCCACTTTCAATGTACAGTTCAGTCTGCCAGGTTTGAAAAGGTTTAAAAGTCTCACCTCTATCCTCATCCAGCCAGCCCTTACCTACCCAATTCAGGATTCGAGCTGTCAGCGGGTCTTTTGCGGTGCTTTTAGCAATGTCTGCTGCGGTTAGTGGCAGGTTCGGCCATGTCTCGATCTAAAGAGTGGAGACAGTAGGAGTTGGGTCGCCTTCCTTGTTGGGCAGTGGGGAACAGCTCAAGGCATCCGCATGGGTGATGGTCTTTTCAGGGCGATGGATGAGTGTGTAATTGTATGCAGCGAGGAATTCTGACCACCTCATCATTCTTGGTGACAGGATGTTCGGGGTTGGTTTGTTCCCTGCCAGGATCCCTAGCAGGGGTTTATGGTCTGTGATAATAGAAAATGTCCTACCATATAGGTATTCGTGGAATCTTTTGACGCCTGCTATAATTGCGAGGGCTTCTCGGTCAAGTTGGCTGTAGTTTCTTTCAGATTTTGACAGCATTTTGGAATAGAAGGCGATCGGTGCTTCTCTGCCGTCTGGTAGCTTGTGGCTCAGTATGGTGCCAATTCCAAAAGGCGATGCATCACAGGTGACCGTCAGTGGCAGGATATAGCTGTATTGTATTAAAACGGTGTTGGATGTTAATAAGTCCTTAATGTTTTGGAATGCTGTTTGTTCTCGGTGGCCCCAATTCCAGACAGTTTTTTTATCTAATAGTTGATGTAATGGCTCTGCTATGGTTGCCTTTTGAGGCAGGAAGACATTGTAGAAATTAATGAGACCTAAGAAGGCCTGTAATTCTGTTTTGTTCTTAGGCCTGGGTGTTTCTTTAATCGCCTTTATTTTCTTTTCAGTGGGGTGTATCCCTTGCTCATCTATAAGGTAGCCTAAGAATTTGACTTGATTGGTGGCTAGTCGACATTTTTCTCTTTTGACTTTAAGCCCTGCTTCCCTGAATCTTTGCAAGACTTCTCTTAGTCTATTTTCCCATTGGTGTTTACTTTTTGCTAATACTAATACATCATCAAAATAGGGAATGACTCCTTTTATTCCGTTTAGGAGGCACTCCATGAGGCTTTGGAAAACACCTGGGGCAACGCCAACCCCAAATTGAAGTCTGTTACATTTGAATGCCCCTCTGTGCGTGACTATAGTCTGTGCCTCTGCAGTTTCGGGGTCAACCGGCAGCTGTTGATATGCTTGTGCAAGATCAAGCTTCGCAAAAAATTTTCCTCCCCCTAATGAATGCAATAGGTGTTGAACTACTGGAACAGGGTATGTGCTTTGCTGGAGTGCATGATTTAGGGTAGCCTTATAGTCACCACAGATGCACACTGACCCATCTGGAGTCACGATGGGAGTTTCCCACCTGGCATGGTCAATTGGTTGTAACACCCCTTGTGCGATACGTTTGTTAAGCTGCTCGTCTATTTTCGGTTTTATGGCAAAGGGAACGCGTCTGGCTTTGAGCCTGATGGGAGCTATCTTAGGGTCTAGGCTGAATGTTATTGGGGTGCCCTTGTACTTGCCTAGGGTCCCGTCGAATACATCCTGGAACTCTTCCAGCAGGCTTTTCTCCCAATTGGTCTCAGTGACGCTGTTGATTCCGGTCACTCCGATTCCCAGGGGCTCAAACCATTTGATTCCCAGCAAGCTAGGACAATCACGGTCAACGATTGTCAGAGGAAGTACCTCAGCGTGGTTTTGAACTCTATTAAGGAATGTCCAAGACCTACTACTGGGATTCGGTTTCCCTGGTAATCTTTAAGTATTAGCTTTTGCTGTTCCAGTTCTCTTTGCTTGATGTCTGGTATCAGGTTTCTGATAGTGTTCCATGATACCATTGACAGGTATGATCTGGGGTCTACTTCCATCTCACAGGGCTTTCCTTCGATTTTCACATTTATTCGGACCTTATTTGCGTTTGCTGCCCTGGCATTTCCGATGATTATTGTTTGATGTGTTTCTTCTCTGTCATTCATTCACCGGTTCCTGTTCTCTCGGCTCAATCGGCTTCCAGCTTGTCTCTCTCTGTTTCTGGGAGGGGTGCTGCCGCATCTCTTTGGACGATAGCTCTTTTTGTTTCAGCAGACCCTAGCAATGTGCCCCCATTTCTCACAGAATCTGCAAAGGACATCCAGGAATCTGCATTTGGAGTGCAGGTGATCACCTCCACATCCAGCACACTGGAATTCTCGCCTCTTTCCTCTTTTTTCCCGCCATTTTCTTTCTGACTGAAGCCTATGTATGTCTTTGTTGTCATCATCGGTGTCACTCGGGGAGTCAAGGTCTTCGTGGCGGGCAGTCGCTGTGGGCTGTTTTGGGTTTCCTTCTGCCTTCTTTTCTCAGGTTTGGTTCGGTGGTTCTGCATTTGTTGAATTCATCTGGCGCATGGTGGCTGCGGATTTCTTAGCTGCTTCAGCGGCGGTGGCTTCTGTGATGGCCTCAGCCACTGTGATATTCAGTCTGTTTAGCATCTTGCTTTAGAGTGTAGCGACCTTCAATCCCAGGACCACGCGGTTTCTCATGGCTTCATCCATGTTCTGAAATTCGCAGGCTCCCACGATATTTCTTAGGGCTGCTACAAAATCTCCGATGCTCTTGTCTTCCCGTTGGTCTCGTTTATAAAATTTGTACCTTTTGATCAGACTGGAGACCACATGTGCGTAATGGGCTCATAGCTTTCGGTTTAATTCTGGCCATGCCATCTGTTTTACATCCCGCGGTTTGGCTGACGCTTTTGCCATTTTGTAGACGGCAGGGCCACAATGCGTGAGGAATATGGCTCTCTTCCTCTGGTCGGTTATTTCTTGTAGTTTGTTGCTTTCCAAGAACATCAGAAAGCGGTCAATGTATGATTCCCAATCTTCTTCAGTTGGGTTGAACGGTGCGGGTGGCGCATTGTTACCGGCCATCTTGGTTGCTCGGTTCTGGTTGCCGTGTGCTTCGGTCTCGCTCTTCTAGGATGATCTCACCCTCGTTGCCAGTGTTCCATTTGGATAATAAGGTACGCGAGACCGGTATCTTCAACAAACAATTCTTTATTTAACTGTATAGTGACTTGTAGCGGAACATTTGCCGAAACTGCGGCAGCCCTTCTTATAGCAGCTGCTCGTGGCTTGCAGCCAATGACAGCTCTTTAGAATTCCCGCTGTCCGATGGGCCAATCAGACTGGTGTGTAATTGCCCAATCCGAGAGCGGCCTTTTCGGCCAATCAGTTTTAGCTATTTGGAGTCCTCCAATTTCCATACACAACATTAACAACTGGTTCTAGCAAATAGGTGCAAACCTGTAGAATCCCACCTCTGCACCAATGCTTCAGAAATGCAATCCAGTGCTGGTTTGGAAGGTATGGTTTCCATGTCAACCACAGATTATGTCAATCCCGACTCATATATTGGTGATCAGCAGTTTAACTCAGAGCAAATGGTGTGTGGATCTCAAAATGGGGGACCTTTACTTTTTCGGCATGATCAGATTGATCACTTTCTGGTCAAGCTGCACATTATTGTTGCCTGGAACTGTTGTCCCACCATTGTAGTAGTGGTAGGCAGAAATGTATCTCAGTAGCTTTCCATAAGCACTTGGGAATTTTCCTAAATCTCTGGAAGGCATCACAACGTTGTCCCTAGTTGCTACTGGAATAAATGATATACTAGAGGGCTAAATATTTTCCTATTGCTCTTTAATGTCTACGTGACGATCCTGGGAGGTAGGGATGTATATGTGTGTGTGTGTGTGAGAGAGAGAGAGGGGGGAGAGAGAGGGAGGGAGGGAGGGAGGGAGAGAGAGAGAGAGAGAGAGATCACCAGTACATTACTGATATTAAATTCTACACTGCCATCGAAAGCTATGTAACTCCTAGTTCCTGAAGCTGTGAAAATCTGAGTAAGTAGAAATAACTTAAGTCTCAGTCCTAGCTAAAGGAAGTGACTGTCTTATCTGGAACTATTGGTAGTTTCATATCTGTTCCAACATTAGTTCTGGACAGATTTCTCCTCCCCATAAAAGAGATAAATGTTGTGGTCAATGGCTCTTTGCTCAGCTGAGGAAGATACATTAGTTTTGGACTATCTGAACTAGGATGTACTGGCAACTGGGATCCATGACTTTATCTCTAACATGCTTTACATGAGGCTGCCAAAAATTATTCAGGGGCTACCATTAAACTATTCAGTTGGCATAAAACTAAATGCAATGGTTAGGTTATTAGCAGATGACATCTATATTGCAGTCTCTGTCTTAGTTGTTAATAAGCTTGAGTCCCATTCAAATAACTATTTTGATCTTTAAAGGCCTACATGATTAGGCTCCAGGTTATCTCAGGGATCATCTTTACCAGCGGGAATTTGCCCAGCTCTGTCCTGTGAACATGCAGAGAGAGATGATCAGGATCCCATGTGAATACAAGGGTAAGTGGATCCATTGGTGTAATGCATCCTTCTCTATTGTGGTCCCACTGCTATGAAATACCTGGTTTGCAGAGATGTGACTGTTACCCTTATTATTAGCCTTCTGCAATCTGGTTATGATAGCCTTGTCTGAGTGGATATTTGGGGTTTAGAAGTCTATTACTGGATGTGTGGACATCTATGTGTTGTTAGATGGGTTAGTCTGTTTTTAATATCTTCCATTCTGTATAAACCATCAAAACAGGTACATAAAATGGGTAGATTGCAATGAGGCTTGGAAAACTATTTTCCTCAGATTGTGAGCTTCTGTGCTTTTTCTTTTAGAAGAATGGGAGAAGAGTCCAATTGATGAGCAATGTCCTGCACATCCTATTGTCACCATCCACATGCTTAAGACTTGTTTTATTTTATTTTTTCTCCAACATCGATAGCAAAGGATGAGAGAGAAATTAAAAATTAAGCTTTAAATATAAGATAAAACTGGCTGAGATACATCACTGGAAAGGTCTTAAGCCATATATTCCTGGCTGTTCTCCAAAGGATTTATCCCTAGCCTCTCATGGCAGGGTTTCCTGAAATTCAATCCACAGAGCTACAGAAGGCCCCAGATGTAGGAGATTGCAGATTTAAACACAGATTAATATATTTCAAGGATTACCTCTGATACTT
This sequence comes from Laticauda colubrina, assembly GCA_015471245.1. Classification (NCBI taxonomy): domain Eukaryota; kingdom Metazoa; phylum Chordata; class Lepidosauria; order Squamata; family Elapidae; genus Laticauda; species Laticauda colubrina. The sequence goes on from BLBF01000005.1 coordinate 13,606,303, forward strand.
GAGCAGGAATGTGCCTTGATTTCAGATGTTTTTACTACCTACACCAGATCAAAATCTTGGGTGTATATGATCTAATTTAGTGTCTGGACCAGCCTTCCAACCATTCCCAGTATCCTGATCCTTCTCGTTCTCCTGCTCCAATTTGTTCTCTTTCTAAGAATCTATCATTCATTCTGACTGTGTCTGATGATTAATATTCTTCACTCCACTCTAAGGTTTCAGAAAATTTCTGAAGTCATCTTGGAAGATAACTGGAATGCTTCCATCAGTCATTACTTTTCCTCTTTATGTAAGATGCAAAATTGCAATCAAGAATTTACACTCCAGGAGCATAAGAAGTACATTGCAGGGGAGGACAATAGGATCTGGGATAAACTAAAACAAGGGTCTTCAAACTTGGCAAGTTTAGGACTTATGGACTTCAGCTGCCATAATTCCTAAGTGACTGGAGGAGGAATTCTGGCAGTTGAAATCCACAAGTCTTAAAGCTGTCAAGTTTGAAGACCCCCGAACTAGAGAGAAAAGTACAGGATCTCTAGATGTGCCTGGGATCTGTTCAAGTGATGGACACTTTTATTATAGAAAATTCTCAAAAAAATAGCATGTGCCCAATATTTGTTAGGAGACTACTTGGAACACAGCCATCACTTAGCTTGTTTCACTCCATCTCTTCTCATTCAATTTAGCCTCATCAGACCTAGCAATGAGATAGATAACAGATAATCAGAGTTGGAAGGGACCTTGTAGGTCATCTAGTCCAACCCCCACCCAAGCGGGAGACCCTACATCATTTCTGATAGATGGCAGTCCAATCTCTTCTTGAAAGTCTCAAGTGATGGCGCTCCCACAACTTCCTGAGGGCAAGCTGTTCCATTGGTTGATTGTTCTCACTGTCAGAAAGTTTCTCCTTATTTTCAGGTTAAATCTCTTGTTCAGTTTCCATTCATTATTCCTTGTCTGACCTACAGGCACTTTAGAAAATAGCTTGACCCCTTCCTCCCTGTGGCAGCCCCTCAGATATTGGAAGACCGCTATCATGTCTCCCCCTCTTTACTAGACTAGCCATGCCCAGTTCCTGCAACTGTTCATTATATGTTAAAGCCTCCAGTTCCCTAATCATCCTGGTTGCTCTTCTCTGTACTTTTTCTAGAGTCTCAACGTCTTTTTTATAATGTGATGAGCAAAACTGGATGCAGTACTCTAGGTGTGGTCTTACTAAGGCTTTATAGAGTGGTATTAGTTCTTCCCTTGATCTTGATTTTATCCCTCTGTCAATACAATTTAGGATTGCATTAGCTTTTTTGGCAGCTGCTGCACACTGCTGGCTCATATTTAGCTGGTTGTCCACTAAGACTCCAAGATTCCTCTCACAGTTACTGCTATTGAGATCTGACTGGAACCAACAAATATTTGATTTCCTTGGACCTAGAGCTGCATTTGGCTACAGCTATTTTCCAGTTGGAGCAAAAGGAGGTGTTCAGTCATCCTGGCTGAGATCACCACCATTTGGTTCCCGCCTCCTAAAATGATCTCATATGCAGGCTGCATGATGACTGATTCTAAATAAAAAGATTCAACAATAGGATACAAAGGTAACCTCAAGGATCATTGTTGATACGGTTCCATGTTGCAATTAGTTTAGACATTTTTCATGAATTATATTAAAATATGCTCTGCTGTATTTGAAGGATTAATGATGTTTTGCCAGGAATACTGAATTATAATACATTTCCAGATAAAAACAGAAACAAGCTGAAGCTAAATGGTCTGCTTAGTTGAAAGACTAAAACTATCTTTTCTAAGCCTCTGTTTTGCTTTTCTTTTTCCATTTACTCATTAGTTTCCATATGAATAGTGCAGAAATGCAGCAGTGATGATGTCATAGCTTTGTGATTGTTCAAGCTACTTTAACTCCCCTCTGAATCATGATATGTATGCCACAGAACTCATGAATATTCCCCAAGTATTTCCATAGTTCTAGGCACTGATGTGTGTCAGTGCAAACTATTCTGAGAAATGTTTGAACTTTTTTTTTGCTTCTTTCTAAAAGTAGCAGCTAGACAAACATGAGATTGTGCAATGCTGCTTATCAGAAAATGAGATCAAATGTGCTGAGGAATCAGTCTTTTACACAACTTTTTTTCCAGAAACAGGACATGCTGAATTTCAAATTGCTGAATGCTTCTGGAAGTATGTATAGATACATCTTCACACAGACATACACATTTTTAAAATGCTTGGCTTCTTTGACACAACTCATTACACTTGAGAATGTGACCTATGAGAATAGCTAGGACAAAAGAATTAATTGGCAAGAGGCCATTGTGGGCCAAGCCACAGAGAGCAGCATTCTAAATGTTTTAGTACTCTGGAATAGCCATTAGCATTTGCATTCACTTAATAACCTTATTACCAGGAATTGGGAACAGCAATGAAATGAAAAGTAACCTGGAAAATTGCCAGAAATGTGGTGATTAAGGAGGAACACACAGCCCATTTCAAAATTCAAGGATGGAAAAGGTTATGTCCCTTTCTGAGCAAGCAAGTAAAACTAACATAGCACAATGTGTATCACAGCATTCATGATACAAGTTTAGCCTTTTTCATGAATTTTTCTATTCTGAACATCAGTCTTAGTCAGAAAGACAATGTTTTTGTGGAATTTTCTACCAAGAGATACCAATAGCCATTCACCAGTGTAGAAAATATTGCAAAAGGAACAGGTAAAATGACATAGCTTTTCTAAGACCCATAATAGGAAAATTGGAAATTTCATGAACAGAGGCAGCAATATGAACTGTTTCTCCAAGCTAAAAGGGCCTTATGTCCAAATTTGCTGCATTTTATTTTAAGGGCCAGTCCTGTCTTAATTGTTTAAAGATGAAAAACTGAGAGCTCCCTAGAGTTCAATACAAGATGGGCAGCTATGAAAGAAAAGAGAGCAATATTGTTAAAAACTACCTCGGTGTTAACTGCCAGAAAAGAAATGTCTGTACTCAAGACATAGAGTACGCCTATCTAGCCACAATTGTGAGCATTATGACAAAAGAGACACAGGCCATTTGATCACAATTTATCTCATATGGTATATTGTTTTTTTCCATTTCAATCATAATAACTCTGCAGTCCCATTTTTATTCATCTTTTTTTTTTTTTGGCCGATAGGTAAACTTCCATCCAATGGAAATAGGGGGCTGGACAGATGCACCAAGACAATCCAGCAACAATTCCTATTATTACTACCAGATTCATTTTATCTAATACTCTAGTCCAGACTTGGTTTTTAGTATTGATCAACCAAATATTATTAACTGGTCTGTAAACAGAGCATGAAAGCAAATCCTTTTCTTTTCTTTAGTGTAGGACTCCAGCACTTGAGATAAAGCAATATACTACTCCTGATCCTACAATATCCATTTAGCTATCGTGGTTAAGTAACTTCTGCTAGTGCTATCTTCTCTCAATTTGTCTAGTATAAGGGTGTCAAACTTGTGGCCTGTGGGCTGGGTGCATCACATGATGGTCCCGCCCCCATCTGGTTTAGCGAAGGGGGGGAAGTCCCGATATGTCACATGACACCATCGTGATGACATGAGTTTGACACCCCTGGTCTAATATAATTTTAAAATCATCTTGCTAAAAAAACACCAAGGAAGAATCTCTTCCTCTCTCAAAAGACAGCACTCCTGAGAAGATCTACCTCAGAGAGAGAAGAATAACAGAGTTGGAAGGGAACTTGGTGGTCTTCTAGTCCAACCCCTACTCAAGCAGGAGACCCTATATTATTCCAGACAAATAGCTGTTCAGTCTCTTCTTAAAACCCTCCAGTGATGGAGCACCCACAGCAACTTCTGAAGGCAATGTGTTCCACTGATAAATAGCTCTTACTGTTAGGAAATTTCTCCTTAGCTGCAGGGTGCTTCTCTCATTGATGTCGATCCTGAAGATGACATATGTTTAGCCATATTTTACTCTAGCTTTTGTCTATTCTTTTCTTAGCTTCCTTTAGACTTTTTGCAAAGGAATTTTACAGTATTTCAGGCTCGCCACTCTCCAGCTGTTGAAAAGGGGGTTATAGAGATAAGGAAGGAATGTTATGTCTAGATGGCATTCTTTCCCAAGGGAATAGAGAAGATGCCTGCAGGTGGAGGAGGGAGTTCATTGGACTGATGGACTGGAAAATGATTGGAGATTGTGACTCTGAGGGGAAGTTTCAAACTTTTGCTTTTTACTGGGTGTAATTCCGGAATCTGGTCAGAGTCGGAATTACACCAAGACCTTGCCAATTTGATATGTTTCTAATAAACAGACTTTAAGAAAGATGGATGCCTTGGATTTTTATTCTGGAGACATATTGCTTGGAACCTTGACACTTACTTAATTTCCAACCATTTACTTGCCTTCCGGTGCTTTGGAAAAGAGGATGCTTACCCTCTTCTTTGTGGCAGCCCCTGAAATATTGGAACACTGCTATCATGCCACCCTTAGTCCTTCTTTTCATTAGGTGAAAGAAACCCAATTCATGCAACCTTTCAAGCCCTAGAATCTGAAGTTCATAGCAAATGTATATGCAGGAAAATATACTATAAATATATGTACTGAAACAGATCATAGTGTGTATATAGTGTGCATAAATATTGGAATGTATTTCAAGAAGAGAGATAAACTTACAAGATTTTTCTTCTTTTATCTTGTATTCTAGAATGTCACACCCCTCTTTCTGGACTGGAAAATGAACTAACAGGAATAGATTTTTCAGGGTCTCATCTTTCCGAACCATAAATATCTAAACAGAGAAAAAGGGGTAAATGAGATTACATGAGAATGTAAAATATTTTTCTGTCATTTAAAAATATCACATCTGAACTATAAATAAACACATAATTTTATTACACCCTTACCTAAATTACAGTTTCACATATTCTTCTTATGATCAGTTTAATACTGGAAGAGATTTTTAGATTGTTTTTAAATCAAGTTTGGTGTATAGCTTTAACATTTAAAGTATAACTTGTACTCCCATGAATTCCTTACTTTCTTCCTCCTTGAAGAAGGTTGAAGAAGAAAAGCTGATGTCCTTCTTCTGAGAACACATATAATTATTATAGGTTCTTATCATTTTGAATCAGATAAACTGAATGCATAAATTTGCAGGTATGCATTGTAAGGAGATGGAAGTAAATTTCTGTATTCTTGGTATTGTTGTATCCTGAGTATATCAATCACTGGTCAGAATCACTATAGATTTGGATGCCTTATAAAAGAAACAATCCTAGCTGATGCGATATAGGCAGCAGTGTATTATAGGCATATAAGTAAAGTTCCTGGTTTGCATATCATAAAATCAGCATGCTTGGGATAGAATTCAGTTTGGGTTGTGCTTATGGACTTTGTGCTCTGGCCAAATGCTCACCAGTTCTGTCATCACATGTAGCACAGAATGCTTGCTCCATGTACGACCACTATAACGAGTAAGTTAGTCTACTTCTTCTCCGACTTATAAAAAATGTTTATGTGAAAACTTCAGTTGAAAAAATCTATAATGTCAGGCAGAGGTCAACATACACAGGCTGATCTGGTGACAATATCCAAGATTATAACTTGGTCTTTAAGAAGATGGCCACACTCACACTGGCCACACTCATGCTGGTTTAGTGAAGGGGGAAAAAAGTCCCGATACATCATATGACACCACAGTCATGTGAGTTTGACACCCCTGCAATAAGAAATTGGGTGAATGGATTCTAAATGTATATGGGTTGAATACTAATGTGAGAGATAAACGGGAAAGAAGGATGTTCAGGTGGCTTTCACATATAGAGCGAATAAGGATTGAATTGCAAAAACGGAATGAGTAAATGGGCTGAGAAGAACAGGAAAGTCAAGGGGATTGTGGTTGGATAAAGTTAACAAAATGAAAAAGATGAAAATATTGAAGAACAAAAGGCAATGTATATAAACCTACTGAATGTGGGAGAAGCAAAGGGCTTTCCCAGTCCAGGCACGGGTACATTGTACGCCACTGGTGCCACCGATGCCACTGATGCCACCCACGCCACCGATGCCACCCACGCCTCACCTCGCTCAGCTGCAGACCAGACAGCCCCACTACACTCCTCCTTCCTCCACCCCACAGCCAAGCCCGGCCTCAGAACATCTATCATCGGTATTGGGGCTGACACCCCATGTCCTGGAGGAAGGGGCTCTCTACATCACAGGACTGAGCCAGCTCTCTGAGAGCTTCCTCCACACACCATCCCCTGTTGTCCTCTCAGGGCCAGGCACCCCAATGGCACCTCAGACCAGCATTCCAGCAGCAGCCACCTCCACAGCACCTGGACCCTTCACCCTTGAGACTATGGGCACGCCTCAGAGTGACTGAGAAGAGTGCCAGAAACTGGGTGGCTACCTGTTGACTTTATCTTTGCTTGCGACACTTGGGTCATTTTGCTTTTACAGGTTTTTATTAATAAAGATTATCTTTGCTTCACACACTTGGTTCATTTATTTTAGTAAATAAAGTCTTGGTGGAAACTTTTACAAATGGTTTAAGCCTTTGCATGCTTGTGGGATGGGTAAGGATACCTGTGAGATGGGCAGGGATACCTTTGGGATGGGTAATAGCTGTAGGATGGGCAGGGATACCTTTGGAATGGGTAATAGCTGTGGGATGGGCAGGGATACCTGTTGGATGGGTAATAGCTGTGGGACAGGTTAGGATACCTGTGGGATGGGTTAGGATACCTGTGGGATGGGTTAGGATACCTGTGGGATGGGTAATAGCTGTGGGATAGATAAACCTCCAGTGTAAGCATAGTGGGACTGTATGGTCCACCCTCCCAGCTGCCACACCTTTGGCCCTTTATTATCAATAACAATCATTGATCCACACATTTCAACATAAACACAACTCTTTATTAAATGCCCTGTACATGGCCCAATCTCATCAGTGTGCTGAGACAGGCTGAAGGAAGCATCCATTAAGCATCTATCATCCTGTCTTGCCACTCCACTGCTCCAGCTGGGGAGTTGCACCAGTGTTTCAGGAGGTTGCGCTGCTTCTTCTCTTCACATGAAGCTCTGTTGGGGCCTTGCACATCCACAGTATCTGTCAGGTTTCGCCCTTGCCTCCATTCCCCAGGCTCCATGTCCCCATTGCCTTGTTGGAGGTCCACGAGCCTGTTCTGCAAGACTGGGTAGCAGGTGCGCATGAGATTGTGCAGGATGCAGCAAGCTTCCATGATCCTCCTCACGGTCTGTGGGCGATGCTGCATGGTGGTGAGAAGTACCTGGAACCTGTTGGCCAGGATGCCAAAGGAGTTCTCCACCATCCGCTTTGCCTTGGACAGCCTGTAGTTGAAGATCCTCTCTTCACGGGTGAGGCATCTGGAAGTGTAGGGCTTGGGTCGGAAGTTGTTGCTCTGTTTGGTCAACCTGGGTCTCAGCCGCTCCACAACTTTGTCAAACATGGCTGGCGGCATCCTCATGAAGTTCTGGAATGCACAAGGGTTTTCGTTCCTCAGCTCCACCATCAGCTTGTCATACAGTCCGTACTCTGCTCTTCTGGTGATCCATCTTCGGATCCAGACACTTTTTGGATGCCTCCTTTTCTTCGCGTAGAACAGGTGAAAGAGCCTGTAGAGGGCTTCGCACTGTTGTAGAATGATGGTGGCTAGCAAAAGGAGTGTGTGACGATCCATGGTGGAGATGACTGGATGCTGGGGAAGAGCAAGAGCCAGATGAAGGCTGAAGAGGTCTGCACAGCAGGGCTGCTGGACTGAAAGTGAGATCCAGGTGAGTTCCTCCCCCTTTTTATAGGAAATATAGGTTTTCCACTCGGTGTACTTTTGCATCCTCTAGGCATCCTGCAGACATCCTAAATATCCGAGATACGTCCCGTCTGCGAACATTTTTTCCATTTTAATGCTTTGTATTCGAGCTGCATCCGCTTTCATCCTTTCACCGTCCATGCTACTAACGCTTTGTGTCCATTCCACGTCCGTTTCGCTTCCTCCCTGTGTCTGTTTTCCACTGGAGCGGATGCAAGTTGTGCAGATGCACAGCGGATGCCTAGCGGATATAGCGGATGCCTAATGGATGACAACGGATGTAGAACGGATGTTCCCCGTATGCGTAGTGGATGTAGAATGGACGCGTTGGATACATTTTCCACTCAAAAAGTTTTGTGCAGCTCAAAACATTTTGAGCGGATGAAATGTCAATAGACGGATGCTGGATGGATAGAGAGGATGAAAAATGGAGGCAGTGAGTACAGAACGGAAGCATCGCGTTAACCAATGGATGGCAAGTGTTTCTCTCTGTTTTACATCCTCTTTCCATCCGTTGGTGCTGTGTGACAAGGGCTTAAACTAGAATAGACATTTTAATACAATGTCTTTAAGAGAATACTAAATCTGTAATTGGATGTGGTTCCTCAAACAGCCATAAGATGGAGCCAGAAACCTGGGTTGTTTGGAGTCTCAGAAGAGAGTGTGAGTGAGTCTCTGTTTCCTTCTGTTGGACAGTATTGCTGTTCCTCCTAATTGACTGTTATTCTTGGATTTGATGTAATTCTGTTACTGAACTATTTTTGATACTGGACTTTGTTATTGGATTATCTCTGGACTGAAAACTGACTGCTTTACCTGTGAATGACTTGGACTGCTTATCTTGAACTTTGCTAAAACGTTTATTGGAAGTAAAAACCTACATTTATTGTACAGTATATCTGTGCTGTTTCTGTATTATTCTTCACTACTCTCACTACATCTCCCTGTCTGTGCTTATTCTCCTAATGGGGAATTACCTCAACAGACTTGTAGCTGACATTTTGCCTTGGATCAAACAGAATGTCAAGAGCTTTAAAAATAGATTAATTATAGACTAAATATAGACCAAAAAGTGGGAAGGGTAAAGTTAGCAATGTTAATGATGCAATAATATGCAATAGCATATAGCAATAGCACTTAGACTTATATACTGCTTTATCGTGCTTTACAGCCCTTTCTAAGTGGTTTACAGAGTCAGCATATTGCCCCCAACAATCTGGGTCCTCATTTTACCCACCTCGGAAGGATGGAAGGCTGAATCAACCTTTAGCCTGGTGGGATTTGAACTCCCAAATTGTAGGTAGCTGGCTGCAGAAGTAGCTTGTAGTACTGCACTCTAACCACTGCACCACAGAGGCTCAAGTATATAGAAAGTAAAGGCCCTGTCACACTGCCCAACGGATGCAAAATGGACACAACGGATGAGAAAAATGTTCCATCCGTTGT
>BLBF01000005.1:13630577-13645025 GCA_015471245.1 Laticauda colubrina
GATAAGGTTGCGTTCCAGCTCCTCCTTGAGGTGACTGGCGTTGTATACCTGGGCATCTGAAGATGACCCGTTGCTTGAAGCATCGATGTACATGAACTTGTAGTCAGCATCGACCATGGTGAAGAGGATGATGCTGAAAAAGCCCTTGTAGTTGAAATAAGTGGACCCCGACTTGGCTGGCGCTTTGCAGGCCACGTGCTTGCCATCGATGGCTCCAACGGTGTGGGGGAAGTTCCACCTCTGATACCACTGCTCTGCAACTTTCTTCCATCCTTCTTCAGTGGAGGGGCACTGGAGGAGCTCCTCATTGTATTCTTCGATGATGGCCTGCACCACTTCTCTGACCACAATGCTGATGGTGTTGGGTGGCACCCTCCATCCGTACTGCATGCTCCTATTGGTGGTCCCTGAGGCCAGGTGGCGCAGAGTGAGTGCCACCTTGAACCCAGGTTCCAGGCTGGGCCGGAAGTTGGTGCTCTGCTTGGTCAACCTGGGTGTCAGACGCTGTACAACTTCGTCGTCAGACGCTGCACAACTTTGTCAAACATAGCTGGAGGCATCCTCATGAAGTTCTGGAATGCATGAGTGTCTTCGTTCCTGAGCTCCACCATCAGCTTGTTGTACAGTCCGTCCTCTGCTCTTCTGGCGAACCATCTTCGTGCCCAGACGCTTCTTGGCCGCCTCTTTTTCTTCCCGTAGTAGAGTTCACACAGCCTGTAGATGGCTTCGCACTGTTGCAGAAGGATGGTGGCTGCCAAAAGGACTTTGTTACGATCCACGGTGGACATGACTGGATGCTGTGGAAGAGCAAGAGGCAGATGAAGGCTGCAGAGGTCTGTAGCTGGGCTGCTGTTCTGAAAGTGAGATCCAGGTGAGTTGCTCCCCCTTTTTATAGGCAGTGTAGGTGTCCCTTTGCATCCTCTAGGCATCCTCTAGGCATCCTGTAGACATCCTTAATATCTGAGATAGGTCCCCTCTGCGAATGTTTTTTCCATTTTACATGCTTTGTTTCCATGCTGCACCCGCTAAGCATCCGTTCTGCATCTGTTCCGTGTCCGTTCCACTTCCTCCCTGCATCCGTTTACCGCTGGAGCGGATGGAGTTGCGTGGATGTGCAGCGGATGCCTAGCGGATATAGCGGATGAGTAACGGATGCAGAACGGATGCCTAGCGGATGCGTAGCGGATGCAGAACGGATGAATTGGATACATTTTCCACTCAAAAGTTTTGAGCAGCTCAAAACTTTCTGAGCGGATGAAACGTCAATAAACTGATGCTGGACAGATAGAGAGGAAGCAAAACGGAGGCAGTGAGTACTGAACGGATACATTGCGTTAACCAACGGATGGCAAGCTTTTTTGTCCATTTTACATCCTCTTTGTATCTGTTGGTGCAGTGTGACAGGGGCTTAAGCCCTAATTTATATTGCAAAGTCTTCTCCCTGTTCACCCCAAATGATCAAGTTAATAAAAAAAACTTCATTATGACAGTGATCCCCATAACTTAAATATTAAAGCATTCATGATACACTGAGCTATAGAATCCCTTGATTCATGTTAGAGTGGTTAAAGGTGAAATCCCTTCAGTTTTTAAAAAAGATTGTTGCACTTCTGTTGGATTATGTTCTGCTTATTCTTAAACCGTTTTACTTTGAGGTGGATTTCTGGCCATTTATAACTATGCTCTAATTAGACTTTGAAAGAGGCACATCTGCAAAATAATTGCAACTACTAGATAGTATTAAAATTAATAAGGAAGTAAATAAATAAACACTAATAGTTCACTCCACTTTTTTCCTGTATGTATGTACACTATAGCATAAATCTAATGTTTCAAGTAAATCAAACACAAGATTACTTCTAGAATCATTTAAGCAGATTTCAGCCCAAGCAATAAGATACCTTACTAGTCTCCTGCTTGGCACCTCCCTGTGTACAAACCAGAGGTGGTATTCAACAGGTTCTGATCAGTTCTGGAGAACCAGTAGCGGAAATTTTGAGTAGTTCAGAGAACCAGAAAACACCACCTCTGACTAGAAATTTTACAATATCCTTCCCCTGACACACCCACCAAGACATGCCCACAGAAGCAGTAGTAAAAAATTTGAATCCCACCACTAGTGCATACCCTAGTCCAGTGGTCGCCAACCAGTGAGCCGGGGACCACTGGTGGTCCATGAGAAAATTTTGGTGGTCTACAGAGAAATGTCACCCCCAAAACACCCCCCCCAAAGCAATTAATCCAGGCTGTGCGGGAACACAAGGCTTGTGTTGCTTGCATTGTGAACAACACAAGGTAGTCAGGGGAAGAGGGAAAGGATGGAGGGGGGACCTTGCCCCACTCGCCCCACGTGCCTCGCCTGGCCACCGGGCTGCTTCTTTTCACTTCTTTCTTCTTTTGCTTTTGGCTGCATGCAAGGAAAGCAGAAAAAGTCTTTCCTTCTCTCCCCCAAACTCTGCTAGAATCTGCAAGAGGCTGCGCCAGTCTCCAAGAGACTGCGCCAGTCTCACAAAGTCTCACAAAGACTCATTTCTGGCAGAGTTTGGGGGAGAGAAAGACTTCTGCTGCTTCTGGTGCTTTACTTGCATGAAGCCAAAAGTTTCTCTCTTTCTCTCCCCCTCCCTTGAGAATGGAGCTGGAGACAGTATCCTGCAATCCCAAATAAAGAATGGTCAATTGGTAGTAAAACAGGGTGGGAAATTTTCCTGCAGACTATTTTTGGGATTTTCCCAGGGTCTCTGGTTCACGGGATTTAAAATTATGAGTTTGGTGGTCCCTGAGGTCCAAAAGGTTGGTGGTCCCTGAGGTCCCAAAGATTACCCTAGTCTGTTCTGGAATATCTCCAATCTTTTTAACAATTTGGGAATTTATGGGCATGAATTTATGGACTAGGCTTGAAGTAGCACGATGAGTTACAATATTGGGTCGCTTTTCAAAGTTTATTCAATTTCTTGAGCTTCTTGCTTGAAGAAGCTAATTCTATAGATGCTGCAAACTACACAATTCTAAGTTTATTTGTTTGTTTCTTTCTTATTTGGCCACCCACCCAACAGATTCTGGGAGTTATGCAAAATTAAAACAACACTTCCGTAGTCCAGACCGCAATGTCTAAGGTTAAAACAATAAACTCAGTTGATCAAAAACACCAATTTCAACTAAAGTAGAACTGGAATCCCCACTAGATCTTTTTCCTTTTGCTGAGTGCCTGAGTCTAGAGTCATGTTGATTAATCCAGCCTGTGGAAATAGCATTGGGCCTCTGCTTTGCTCTCAGTAGGTCAAATATACAGAGGCCAAGCTGTGAAAAAGCTTCATCAGCTCTTTGATCTGGCTGCATTGCAAGCATCACAGGTAACCACAGAACAAAAGAAAAGTAGAAAATGGGTTAGTTTTGGAGTTCTGATGTCTTTGCCAAGTTTCAAGATTGGGGTCAAGAAGGAGATCATATCTATTTTGCTTTGCATGCATTCTATTTTGCACATTAATTTGAGAGCACTGCAGGTTGACAGCAGGCAGCGGTTTCCCTCCTTATCAAACAGGCATTTTTTCCCAAAAACATTTTTTTAATAAAAAAGGACAGATTTCTACTGATCACAAAAGTAGAGCCAAATCTATATGTAGGGGGGCAGGAGTGACAGGAGGGAGAGCTACAACTTGTGCAAACCTGGTCCCACTAATTGTTTCCCCAAAAATTCTTTTCCTAGATGTTCAGTTTTCTTCTGAATTATAGAGGCAAATTAAAAAACAGGAAACAGAAACAGAATTGGTTTGGAGGTCAAGCTCCTGCTAGTAGACTTCAGCTGAGCTGCTCAATAACCTATAAATAACCTATATAAATGGATCTAAACTTTCAGAAATTCCTTCACGTCAACATTGAATATTTAGTACAGAGCATGATCAGTACTCCTATTCAAGCATCCCCAAATAGTACACAGTGTAGAAAAAAATTAGTAGAATGCAACAGAAAATTTAGAAACACATTAAGAGCAATAAATAGACCACATAAAACACACGTCACCCACTCATCATATTGGTATATTCTTTGAACTACAGCTTTGGCATATAGACATATAAGAGGTTTATGGTGAATTTTAATGAATTTATAGCAGTTTAGCAGCAGGTAGATTTTTTTTTTTTTTTGCTACCAGCAGATACATAGTCTGACTAGCTCTCATCTATTTCCAATCATCTATTATCAATTTTTCCAAAATTTCTACTCTATTGTGAAAATATTTGCGAGGCCCCATGGTTTGATTTTTTCTCTCTTCTCGTAGCAAAAAAAAACTACAGCAGGATGAGGCTTTTGGGAGAGGCTGTTTTTCTTTTCTGGCACTTCATGAAAAGGCCGTATGATTTTGCACACAACCTCTGCTGAGAAAATTGCACTACTCTGAACACAGAGATCACTTTTCCTGAGAAAAGGGAGGGTTCCACAACGAAGCAACTAATCGTCACTCTGTAAACAAGGCAGTGAATTTATATTAAAATTCTGGATATATTAAAAAGCTAGAGCACAAATCTGTCCTGCAAAGCCAGTAATAAAACAGGCCAGTCTTACCAATTCAATTTCAGAGCAGTTTATATGAATACTTTTACATATCTGCCTGCTAAAAAGAACATTTTATATAATCCATCTGCTGGACATTTGGCTTGTAGAATGTTCCTAAGGCTAGGTTACCATGTCTGGCTTGCAAAATTCCAGATGACCACTAAAAGAACTTAAAGAGTTGCATAAGGGTGTCATTGTTGCCATCCAGATTTTTACAGACCATATCTGATAGTTGCCATAAGGTTGTGTTTCTGAAATAGAAGAAAACAGTTTCCAAATGTGGTTGACTAGTGGACACCATCCTATCTATGAAGCAAGTAATCTGTCCTTCCAATCACTCATAGCAAAAAAGACCTTGCTACAAATTTACAGATCAGAGAGCTCTGGGTCCCATTCACAAAGAGCCTTTCCTGGCCATCTCATTTTGCAGAGATGCCTGGTATTAGCAGAATAACTGGTGATATGGCTCAATTAATTACATAGTAAATCGCAAGGAAAGTGCAGTAATTTATATGACATGAGTTACAAAGTGGCTCAGCTGGAAGCAAAAAGATCTGGCATAATCATTTACCTTTGGGATCTTGTAGTATCAATGCAATTAATCAAATCAATGTACCTTAACTTGCTTCCTTAGGAGTAAGCAACTAAATTGCATGTTGATTTACACCCTTTAGAACCCCCTTAGTCCCCTAGGGCCACTTGTATACCAGGAAGTAGGAAAACTTTTTCCCTGAATTGTGCTGTGATAGCACTTGTTATTCATGGGCAAGTTAACAACCTATAGTAACATGCTTCAGAAGGAAAAGATTCACAACTTATATATATAGGACAGAAACCTGAATTGTTTAAAACTGCCCACAAACTGGTGTAAAGCAGGGATGTCAAACTTGCAGCCCATAGGCCGGATGCGTTGCACACTAGCTGTGCCCACTCCAGTTTAGCGAAGGTGGGAAAGTTGCAATAAGTCATGTGACGACCATGTCATCATGAGTTTGTCATCCCTGTTGTAAAGCAACTATAGTCCTTTCACTTTTCTTTCTCTTTATTCTTAAACGTCAAAAAACATACCTGTTAACATTTGAAAACAAATGAGAAAGTTGCTAACCTTTTCCTCTTTGCTTTTATGTCACTTAATTTCTCCATCCATAGAGCAAAATAAATCAAAAGCATATATGAACAGCACTTAATTTTAATTTATTTGTTTACTTAAAAAACTTAACAGATTGCCACCTACCAAAAATTGACAGCTTCCAATAATTAGAAGGTGTTTGGGTACAAAAGTTACAAATCTCAATATAATTCCTAATTCTGCTCCATGTTAAGAGTGGCAAATGACATAAACTGTATCTATGAAAAAAAAAAAGCATATGGTAGTCTTCATGTTATCAATATTAAAATAGAAAATATTGTCATTGTTTATTAGATCTTAAGCTTTAAAATGTATCCTTTTCTTTGCAGGGCAAAATTATAAATTGAAATTATTGTATATTTTTTAAAAAATTAAAAATTGTAAAAAATAAAGTTTGGGCTGAGTATATTTATATATGCATATATAAGAAATGACAGATCATGTGCCATCTAAACAGTAGGAAAAAACATTTTAAACATCCATATTCAATATTTTTTCATCTAGAATAGTATTTGTGCAAATTAAAACAATCAATTAGAGAAAATATTGTTACTGTAGCCAATGCATGGCAATCAGATCTAAATTAATCTTTCTTTTGTTATAACATTTTTTTAGCTTTTATTACTGGATCAATTTTTCTACCAAAGCAATTTCTCACACTTAAATATCATGAATTCAATTAAAAATGTATTTTATTTTTAATGTGTTTTTTGCAGTAACTAAAGGCCCTGTCACACTGGCCGACGGATGCAAAACGTTTGTAAAAAGGACACAGCGGACGAGAAAAATGTTCCATCCGTTGTTATCCGCTCTCAAAAGGGGCAAAAATTTGCATAACCAGAGCGGACAACACGGAAAGGAACGGATGGGGGGAGGACGCAGGGTGGATGGAAAGCAGATGCTCCACGGAAGCCTAGCGGATGGAAGCGGATGGCACATCCGCAAGGCTTCCGGTGGAGCGCAGCAAAGCGGACGCAGAATGGATACAGCGGATGCAGAGCGGATGAAGCAGATGCACAGCGGATGCCGAGAGGATGAAGCGGATGCAGAGCAGAAGCCTAGCGGATGCCTAGCATTCACTGCGCATGCGGGGAGGATGCATTGCGTCAACCCCGCGGATATAAAGGGAAGCAGCTCCCAAGCAGGTCAACATTCAGAGGAAAGATCTGCTTCCAAACACATCGCCTGCCTGCCTGCCAGCCTGCCTGCCAGCCAGCAACCTCACAACCATGGGGAAGAAGAGAAAGCCTCAGCCATCTGCTGCCAGCCCTGGCAAGAGGGACAGGGCCACCCTCCTACCCCCTGGCCCTCACTCTGCTTCTGCTGGGGCTTCTGAAGCACGGGCTCGCTCTTCTGGGGCTGGGGCTTCTGTTGCTTCTGCTTCTGGAGGAGCTGATGCTGCTGCTTCTGGCAGTGGTGCTTCTGCTGGTGCTTACTCTGCTGATGCTGCTTCTGGCGGTGGTGCTTCTGCTGGTGCTTACTCTGATGATGATGCTTCTGGCGGTGGTGCTTCTGCTGGTGCTTACTCTGCTGAAGCTGCTTCTGGCGGTGGTGCTTCTGCTGGTGCTTACTCAGCTGAAGCTGCTTTTGGCGGTGCTTCTGCTGGTGCTTTCTCTGCTGGCGCTGCTCCTGGTGCTGGTGCTTCTGCTGGTGCTTACTCTGCTGGTGCTGCTCCTCGTTCTGCTGCTCCTGCTGGTGCTCCTGGTCATGCTGGTGCTCCTGGTCCTGCTGATGCTCCTGGTCCTGCTGGTCCTGCTCGTGCTCCTGGTCCTGCTGGTGCTGCTGGTGCTTACTCTGATGCTGCTGATCCTGGTCCTGCTGGTGCTGGTGCTGGTCCTGCTGGTCCTGCTTTTGCTGCTGCTGGTGGTGGTGGTGTGGAGGAGCAGCCCCTACAACCTGGAAGCCCCTCTGATGAGGGCCCATGTGGTCCTGCCAAAGGGAGGAAGAGGCATACGCGAGAACGGGAGAGGAGGCAATACAACATCAAGGAGGAACATGAGGATGAGGTGCTAGAGTGGCTGAGAGAGAATGAGTATCTATGGCAGAAGGGACACTGGCTCTATAAGGACACCAAAAGGAAGCAGGCTGCTTGGAGAGAGAAGGCGGAGAGCCTGGGCTACACTTTGGAGGTTCTCCTCGGCTGGTGGAAGCACATGCACACCTGGTACGGGAAACTGCACCTCAAGAAATCTGGCCAGGCCGCGGTCAAGCTTACGGACAGAGAGAACTACGTCATGGCCAAGTGCAGCTTCCTGGAGGGAAGATCCGCCACCAAGGAGCAGCCCCTCTCACAACCCTCTCTCTCAGGCAGCCTGCTGAGAGCCAGTCCTCTTCCGGCAGAGTGTCAGCTCCTGTCTCCAGGCAGGTGTCTGTGCAGCGTGCCACGACGGAGAACCCCCCGACAGCTGTACTAACCTTGGTGGAGCGCGTGGAGGACCCCCTGATGCAACGGGAGAAAGGAGACGGAACTTCCACCACAGTCCTACCCGCATCCACCCCCACAGAAAGGCAGAGAGCCAGACAGGAGGGGCAGAGCCACACTGTCCTGTTGGAGATAAGAGACACCATCAGGAGCAGCGTAGATCTCCTCTCTCAGCTGGTCCACACCGACTCCTCATCCTCCAACCGCAAGCCCTTCCTCACCTATGTGAACCAGACCCTCATGGACAAGGCGGAACCCCAGTACCAGGTGGTGAAGGACAGGATCACCGATCTGCTTCACAACCCTCCAGATCCAAATGAACCTGCTCCCACCCAGTCCAGGTCTGCTCCTCCACCCCAGGTGATGTCACTCCCATTCCAAGGCTTTCCACAGGCCCTCACCTACCAGGGCTACGGCTACCAGGAGGTCCAGCAGCACAGGCAGCAGCCCTTCCCAGTCCAGGAACATGTTCATCGGACGCCACCGGTGCCACTGATGCCACCGATGCCACCCACACCACTGATGCCACCGACGCCACTGATGCCACCCATGCCACCGATGCCACCCATGCCAGTCCTCACCCAGCTGCAAACCAGACAGCCCCACTACACTGCTCCTTCCTCCACCCCACATCCAAGCCCGGCCTCAGAACATCTGTCATCGGTATTGGGGCTGACACCCCATGTCATGGAGGAAGGGGCTCTCAACATCACAGGGCTGAGCCAGCTGTCTGAGAGCTTCCTCAACACACTGTCCCCTGTTGTCCTCTCGGGGCCAGGCACCCCAGTAGCACTTCAGACCAGCACTCCAGCAGCAGCCACCTCCACAGCACCTGGACCCTTCACCCCTGAGACTGGGCACACCTCCGAGTGACTGAGGAGTGCCAGAGACTGGGTGGCTACCTGTTGACTTTATTTGGACACTTGACTTGGGTCATTTTTCTTTTACAGCTTGTTATTAATAAAGATTATCTTTGCTTCACACACTTGCTTCATTTATTTTAGTAAATAAAGTCTTGGTGGAAACTTTTAGAAATGGTTTAAGCCTTTGCATGCTTGTGGGATGGGTTAAGATAGCAGTGGGATCGGCAGAGATACCTTTGGAATGGGTAATAGCTGTGGGATGGGCAGGGATACCTTTGGGATGGGTTAAGATAGCAGTGGGATGGGCAGAGATACCTTTGGGATGGGTAACATCTGTGGGATGGGCAGGGATACCTTTGGGATGGGTTAAGATAGCAGTGCAATGGGCAGAGATACCTTTGGGATGGGTAATAGCTGTGGGATGGGCAGGGATACCTTTGGGATGGGTAATAGCTGCGGGGAAGATAAACCTCCAGTGCAAGCATAGTGGGACTGTATGGTCCACCCTCCCAGGTGCCACACCTTTGGTCCTTCATTATCAATAACAATGTAAGCATTGATCCACACATTTGAACATAAACAGAACTCTTTATTAAATGCCCTGTTCATTGTAGGCCCACCCAACATACATGGTCATCAGTGTGATGAGACAGGCTGAAGGAAGCATCCATTAAGCATCTATCATCTTGTCTTGCCACTCCACTGCTCCAGCTGGGGAGTTGCACCAGTGTTTCAGGTTGCGCTGCTTCTTCTCTTCACGTGAGGCTCTGTTAGGGCCTTGCACATCCTCAGAGTCTATCAGGTTTCGCCCTTGCCTCCATTCCCCAGGCTCCATGTCCCCATTGCCCTGTTGGAGGTCCACGAGCCTGTTCTGCAAGACTGGGTAGCGGGTGCACATGAGATTGTGCAGGATGCAGCAAGCTTCCATGATCCTCCTCACGGTCTGTGGGCGATGCTGCATGGTGGTGAGAAGTACCTGGAACCTGTTTGCCAGGATGCCAAAGGCGTTCTCCACCACCCACCTTGCCCTGGACAGCCTGTAGTTGAAGATCCTCTCTTCACGGGTGAGAAGTCTGGAGGTGTAGGGTTTCATGAGGTAGGTTCTGAGGGAAAAGGCGTCATCCCCCACGATGAAGTAGGGCACATCTTGTGTGTTGTTAGGCAGGGGTTCTGGATCTGGGAAGCCCATGATGAGGTTGCATTCCAGCCCCTCCTTGAGGTGACTGGTGTTGTATACCTGGGCATCTGAAGATGAGCCGTTGCCTGAAGCATCGATGTACATGAACTTGTAGTCAGCATCGACCATGGCGAAGAGGATGATGCTGAAGAAGCCCTTGTAGTTGAAATAAGTGGACCCCGACTTGGCTGGCGCTTTGCAGGCCACGTGCTTGCCATCGATGGCTCCAACGGTGTGGGGAAAGTTCCACCTCTGATACCACTGCTCTGCAACTTTCTTCCAGCCTTCTTCAGTGGAGGGGCACTGGAGGAGCTCCTCCAGGTATTCTTCGATGATGGCCTGCACTACTTCTCTGACCACAATGCTGATGGTGTTGTGTGGCACCCTCCAGCCATACTGCATGCTCCTGTAGGTGGTCCCTGAGGCCAGGTGGCGCAGAGTCAGTGCCACCTTGAGCCCAGGGTCCAGGCTGGGCCGGAAGTTGGTGCTCTGCTTGGTCAACCTGGGTGTCAGCTGCTCCACAACTTCGTCAAAATGGCTGGCGGCATCCTCATGAAGTTCTGGAATGCACGAGGGTCTTCGTTCCTCAGCTCCACCATCAGCTTGTTGTACAGTCTGTACTCTGCTCTTCTCCCGATCCATCTTCGGACCCAGACGCTTCTTGGCCGCCTCCTTTTCTTCCTGTAGAACAGTTGAAAGAGCCTGTAGATGGCTTCGCACTGTTGCAGAATGATGGTGGCTACCAAAAGGACTGTGTTTCAATCCATGGTGGACATGACTGGATGTTGTGGAAGAGCAAGATCCAGATGAAGGCTGCAGAGGTCTGCACAGCAGGGCTGCTGGACTGAAAGTGAGTTCCAAGTGAGTTGCTACCCCTTTTTATAGGCAATATAGGTTTTCCACTATGTGTCCTTTTGCATCCTCTAGGCATCCTCTAGACATCCTTAATATCTGATATAGGTCCCCTCTGCGAACTTTTTTTCCATTTTAAATGCTTTCTTTGCGAGCTGCATCCGCTTTCATCCTTTCTCCATCCGTGCTACTGAAGCTTTGTGTCCGTTCCGCGTCAGTTTTGCTTCCTCACTGTGTCCGTTTTCCGCTGGAGTGGATGCGAGTTGTGCGGATGTGCAGCGGATGCCTAGCGGATAAAGCGGACGCGTAACGGATGACGACGGATGCAGAACGGATGTTCCCCGTTTGCGTTGCGGATGCAGAACGGATGCGTTGGACACATTTTCCGCTGAAAAAGTTTTGAGCAGCTCAAAACTTTTTGAGCGGATGGAACCTCAGTAGACGGATGCTGGACGGATAGAGAGGAAGAAAAACGGACGCAGTGAGTACAGAACAGATGCATCGCGTTAACCAACGGATGGCAAATGTTTTTCTCCATTTTACATCCTCTTTCCATCCATTGGTGCAGTGTGATATGGGCTTAACTTGGCAAATTACAAAAGTAATTACTTCAGAGCTGTGGTGGCACAGTGGTTAGAATGCAGTATTGCAGGCTAATTCTGCTGACTGCCAATTCTTACCGGCTCATGGTTGACTCAGCCTTCCATCCTTCCAAGGTTGGTAAAATGAAGACCCAGATTGTTGGGGACAATATGCTGACTCTGTAAACAGGTTACAGAGGACTGTAAAGCAGGATTTCCAGATCGCAGCTTGGCTCTGCGGCCAAACTCAAGCCAAAATACGGCCAAATTTGGCCAGATTATTTTCTCTCATGGCCAAATTTTCCAGCCAAATTTTTTTATGCAATATAACATGAGGTTATATTGTTTTTTGTTTTTTTAACTGTTTTAAAATAATCAAATCATAAAAAATAGCCTTTATTCAACAACGTGATGTGATGTCATGGGAATTTCTGTGTTTCTTTACTCACATCCAGTCACTCTCTAGAAAGTAGGCAATGGCAAACCATTTCTGAAAAAACTTTTTCAAGAAAACTACAGGGAACTGGCCCAGGTTGTCACCAGAAGCCTACACTGACTCAGAAGTATCCCCACCCGAGATGCATTTGCACGGAATTACTTGTGCATTATTTTGATGTTCAATTTTTCTGATGCCTTTCTGTGTCTACAATTACATTTCTTTCCTTCTATGTTTTAAAAAAACAAAATTTACAATGAAAAATTCTGAAAAAAATGTTCTTGTATAGATATTGTTTGAACAGGCGATTCCAAAGATAGAATTGATATTGTTTAAACAGGTGATTCCAAAGATAGAATAGATTGGCGTTGAACCCAAATATATGCTTTCTAGAGGTATGACATCAGCAAGTTATGATAATGAAGAAAAACTATGGGACAACTCAGTAAAAAAAACCTAGCGTCAAATCTTCACCCTGACCTTTGGAATAAATACAATTACATTCTTCAGTTCCTAAATATTTTAGCACTTTACAGTTTTATGAGTTTTAAGCAGAATGTAATTTGGTCTATTTTTAAATCAAGACCAGTACGAGACATTTATGGATATATTAAACTGTTGACAGCTTAAAATCTGAAAATTATAGTGGAAACAGGCAGGTTTTTAACTATAGCTATAAAAACAAGCTCTTAGCTAATAAAGTTTATATAGGCTACATACACATTTATAATATTCAGGTCCATACAGGGATGTCCATAGGTGGATGTCAAAAATTCAGCAGCTGTGATTATATAATTGAAGCTCTCACTCTCCACCTTAACATTTTGGACACACACATGCGCACACACACACACACACACACCCTTGGACACATACCTGTTGCCCTTGCAACATGAAGTTCTACCATTGTTAATTTGGTTGTCTTACAACACTTGTTCATATTCTGTTATTATTTATTTACAATAAACTTTAAAATTAGTAATTAATTTAATGACTTTAGAATTTACTGGCTTCCTTATTATGTCGTTATTCTCAAGATAATGTCTAATCATTTCTTGATTTGAAATGCAGATGACTTTAATAGAGGAAACATACCCAGAGAAAAATATTTCTTGAGGTTTAAGTGCTGCAGCATCTATCAAAAGCTAGGCCATAACCTGTGGCACTGCAGTTGCCAATCTGTATTTCATCAGAGTCAGCAAATAGCAAGTGCCAGCAACAACTCAGAAGAGAATGATAAGATTCAGCTTCAGACTTTAAGCACCAAGCAAATATCTTCTAAAGCAGCGGTCTCCAACCAGTGGGCCGTGACCCACTGGTGGGCCATGGAAAAATTTTGGTGGGCCACAGAAGAAATGGCCCCCCAAAACAATTAATCTGGGCCACGCAGTTCTTGTGCCTCCCAGCTCTCTGAGAGACCCCCGGAGTCAGGTCCCTGAGATGCATACACCAACCAGCTCCTACACCCGGCAGTGGTGGCAACTTATGTCCCTTCCCCCAGCGCCCGCTGTCAGCTCTTCCCCATTAGATCTCTCGTTTTGAATTGCTCCCGGCTCTCTTTCCTCCCCCCAGCCCACGTGCAGGCAGGAAAGGAAAGGGAGACGGAGCCATACACAGCTCCCCCCTTTTTCAGTCCTTGCTGCCTCTCCCAACATCAAAGCCTTAGAAATGCAGGCAAAGCCGCCACAGCGGTAGCATCCTGAGTTGGCTTAGCATGCTTGGTTAGTTAAGAATCGCCCTACCCAGAGAAGGAAGTGGTGCTGGAGGAGGAGGAGGAGGCAATAGTGGAGAAGAAGCAACTCAGGGCACTACTGCTGTGGCGGCTTTGCCTGTGTTTCCGAGGCTTCAATGTTGGGAGAGGCAGCAAGGGCTGGAAAAGGGGAGAGCTGTGCATGGCTCCATCTCCCTTTCCCTTCCTGCCTGCATGTGGGCGGGGGGGGGGAGGAAAGAGAGAGAGCTGGGAGCAATTCAAAGCTAGAAAACTAATGGGGAGAGCTGACAGCGGGCACTGGGGGAGGGGACTGTTGTTGCCACCACCGCCATGTGTGGGAGCATGCATCTCAGGGACCTGAGCCAGGAGGCACGGGAACTGCAAGTGGGAGCATTTGATGATTTTGAAGAACTCCTGGAACATTGTAGATTGGCATTTTGTAGATCTCAGTGAAAGTGTGAGCTTTGTTTTGTCTCCTTTCCTTCCCTTGTAATGTGAGAAATGCTTTCTCTCTCCCCCTCACCCCCAATTAATCACTAAGAGTGGCAGCCTTCTGCAGGCAGATGCCTGCTGAAAAGCCCCTGGAGTGGCAGCCAAGGGGCGTTGCCCCCCAAGGAGAGCAAAGCCCCCTTTCTGCCTCTGCTTCTCCCAGCAGCAGTTGCCCTGAGGCCCCTCAGCTCAGACACACACTCACATCACCAGCTTTTCTGTCTCTTTGGAAGGTGCCAG
>BLBF01000005.1:13645035-13684855 GCA_015471245.1 Laticauda colubrina
TGCCCACATAAGCTCTGAATCACCTGTTTTCCATTCAAATTTGAATTGTTGCATGGCTTTACTGCTACAATTGTTTGTCTGTAGTAGCATAAGCTTCATGCTTTAAATCGCTGCTGCTTCTGTTCCTTTTGTGTTCTTTTTTGCTTTTAAGATATTGGGCAGCTCATCTTTCTCCAGTTCACTGAAAGGATCCTATTTCACTACAGAGTATAGGAATGTGCAAAAATAGAAAAAGGAATTTTGCTCTAACTATAGAACAAAAGCACTGTGCCTTTGAACTTCACCCAAACTGTTCAAGCCACATAATGATCCTGCCAAAAGCAAAACACAGATAATTTTGATTGATTTGGGGTTTTGCTTGAGCCAAAAGTAGAGTAAGTTTGGTGCACATGACCACTCTTCACTTTCCTCTACTTGGTCTGTGCATCAGCCTTCCCACCAATCATCCCAGCTCCTTTCTTCCCCCATTCTCTGTGTCTTCTATTAATGGCCATTACACTTTCTTCCAAGTGTGGCTGCCCTGTTCATTTGATCCTTCCCCATTCTTTCTTTTGCTTTTCTTCCCTGCCGTTGTTGCCCAACACCTACTTGATGGTCCTGCCTATCTTTCTGTTGACATGGACTTTGCACCGGCTCTATTTCTCCACTGAAGTGTGCACTGATCTTTTTCTCATCCCTCTGCCCATTCTGTTGGATCAGGTGGAACAGGAAGAAATCTTTGGAGGTAGATGGTCCCCACAAGTAGCCTGACCTCCAGCCATGTAGGACTTTAAAGATGATAACCAACCTCTTGAATTTCACAGGAAAGCATGGATGAAAAGCATCCAAGACTGCACATAATCCTAAATTCATAGATGAAACTTCCAAATAGTCATCAAGGACAGCCTTGTGCAGAGCATATTGCACTAATCCCCCAAGGAAGTGAGTAACTGAACAAAGCTTCCTGGTCCAGGAACATACACAACCTGCATACAGAATGAACTCACTCAAAGCACTCCTGGCCATGGCTGCCACCAGCTCTTTGGGGAATCTCAGTTCACACTGTAGAGTCAGTCTATAGGAATGCCCACTTTACAAGAGTTAAATTGGCCTGGGGTATGTATATGTGTGTGTGAGAGTGGGGGGGGAGTGGTGGTGGTGCCAAACAGCTAAAGCCATTTGGTATTGCCAGGGTTGTGCTGCAACTTGCAACAGATCACGTGATAATCCTTGATTTATACAGAGAATGAGTTGCACGTCAATCCTGCAGTAACTAAGTACTTTTGGTAAGCTTGGCTTTACTGAAAAGTAATTTCAGAAAGGTAACCATCCCAGTTGTAAACACAATCTGATTTAATAGAAATCAAAATTCTTCTTGAATTAAATAAGAGAAACACATACCATTCTCCAAATGATAGCAAGGATGTTTAAACTTCCACAGACAATTCTCTGTCCTTGAGAATATGCAAATAGATTGTGTCACATCTTTTTTTTCTCCCTCCCTCCCTCTGTTTTCCTTCTTTTCTCTCTTTATCTACTGCAATTGCTTATACAGGTAGTCCTTAATTTATGGCCACAACTTATGGCCACAACATTTCTGTTGCTAACTGAAACATTTGTTAAGTGGATTTTGTCTTTATGATTTTATGACTTACCACAGTTGTTAAGTAAATTGCTGCAGTTGTTAAGTTAGTAACATGGTTGTAAAGTGAATCCAGCTTTCCTATTGACTTTGTCAGAAAGTTAAAAAAAATGACCACATGACCCCGGGACATTGCAACCATCATAAATATGAGTCAGTTGCTAAGCATCTGAATTTTGATCATGTGAGCATGGGGATGCTGCAGAGACAATAATTGTGAACAAAATTCATCAGTCACTTTTTTTCAGTGCCATTGTAAATTTGAACTAAATGAATTGTTGTAAGTTGAGGACTACCTATACTCTTTGCAAAATTTCCTAATCATAGAATACATGGTAGAGAAACATATTTCTAACTATTTCTAAGTACTGGGAAAAACTTTGCTTGTTGATGGTATTTCCTTAGTTTGAATGTAGAATAGTTTGAGTGTTATTCCTTATAACAATTAACGACCCACTGTTTGTCAAATGGCAGCACAAATTGTTGCTCACCCTAAGGGCTGGCAGCATGAGGCAATTAATAAAACAAACAGTTGAGGTATAAAGGTGAGGGGAGAAATGCCTAGGTATTGCAGTTACCGAAACTGCAGAGATATAATTTCTAATGTCTTTCTGGGGAGAAGTTTCAAGGTGATTGTTGTTCATTTGTACAGTTCTTGTAAAGCAGGAGTGTCAAATTAAAGGCCTGGGGGCAGGATCTGGCCTGTGGGATGCTTAGATCTGGCCGGTGGGGCCACCCTGGAAACAACGAAGGACTGGCCCGCAGTGCCTTGGCCAGCAAAATGGAGCTCAGGTGGGCTCTTTTTTCGCTGGCAGTGATGTTGCAGGAGGCCATCACAATAGCCCATTTTCACTGCCAGGGCACTCAGGCCACCACTAGTGCTCCCGACCTAAGGGATGTTGAGCTGGCCCTGCCCACCTTGGCCATGCCACCCTGCCCCCTCAAAGTCAAACACAACCCTGATGTGGCCCTCAATGAGATCAAGTTTGAGGTGCCCCTGACATGAGTGATGTTGAGCTGACCATGTCCACACTGATCACACCCACACTGGCAACATACCCTACCTCCACCCTGAGGTCAAACACAACCCTGATGCAGTCCTCAATGAAATCGAGTTTGACACCCTTGTTGTAAAGTGTATTTCCCACAAGAGAGTTGCTAGGCAAAAATTTAAGAGCAGTTCAAGCCCAACCAACTTTCCATCTGTGAAATAAATACAACACAGAGAGTTATTTCTGTTTCCCTTTAACAAGGACTTTGTGTGGAATCATTCCAAAAGAATGTGTCCCTCACACTCAAGGAAAACAGAGACTGCTCACCACATTAGATTTTGCTTGAACAGATGGCAAATTGTTTGGATTTATTATTGGCAACTAATGGAGTGGGGGGGGGAGGCTGGATCCCCGAGTTAACCCCACAGTTGCAATATGTTGAAGTGAGATGGTGAAGAAGGCAGCATAATGCTTTAATGAAAATTAGTAGAGATTTCTGAGCTGGGACATTGATAGTTTGGTTCCTCACTCCAGTCCCAAGTTTTTTTTTAACCTTTTGCTACAGCTGTACTATTTATAAGAGACAGACTTGACCGTCTGTCTCCAGGAGTCTGTAATTTTTTTTAAAAAAATTACAAATTCTACTTTTGGAGAAAATTGCCAGCATGCTTTTTGAACACTTGGTTGAAGTGATATTTTAAGCACCTGTCACCACCAATGGATGGAAAGAGGATGTAAAACGGAGAGAAACACTTGCCATCCATTGGTTAACGTGATGCATCCGTTCTGTACTCACTGCGTCTGTTTTTCATACTCTCTATCCGTCCAGCATCCGTCTACTGACATTTCATCCGCTCAAAAAGTTTTCAGCTGCACAAAACTTTTTGAGTGGAAAAAGTATCCAACGTGTCCATTCTACATCCGCTACGCATATGGGGAACATCTGTTATACGTCTGTTGTCATCCGTTACGCGTCTGCTATATCCGTTAGGCATCCGCTGCACATCCGCGCAACTCGCATCCGCTCCAGTGGAAAATGGACACAGGGAGGAAGTGAAACGGTCACGGAACGGACACGGAACGTTCGTAGCACGGATGTAGAAAGGATGAAAGTGGATGCAGCTCGCATACAAAGCATTAAAACGGAAAAAATGTTCGTATAGGGGACGTATCTCGGATATTTAGGATGTCTGCAGGGTGTCTAGAGGATGCAAAAGGACACCTAGCGGAAAACCTATATTTCCTATAAAAAGGGGGAGAAATCACCGAGATCTCACTTTCAGTACAGCAGCCCTGTGGTGCAGACCTCTTCAGCCTTCATCTGGCTCTTGCTCTTCCACAGCATCCAGTCATCTCCACCATGGATCGTCACACACTCCTTTTGGTAGCCGCCATCGTTCTACAACAGTGCGAAGCCCTCTACAGACTTTTTCACCTGTTCTACGGGAAGAAAAGGAGGCGTCCAAGAAGTGTCTGGGTCCGAAGATGGATCGCAAGAAGAGCCGAGTACGGACTGTATGACAAGCTGATGGTGGAGCTGAGGAACGAAAACCCTTGTGCATTCCAGAACTTCATGAGGATGCCGCCAGCCATGTTTGACAAAGTTGTGGAGCGGCTGAGACCCAGGTTGACCAAGCAGAGCAACAATTTCCGACCCAAGCCCTATACTTCCAGGTGCCTCACCCGTGAAGAGAGGATCTTCAACTACAGGCTGTCCAAGGCAAGGCGGGTGGTGGAGAACTCCTTTGGCATCCTGGCCAACAGGTTCCAGGTACTTCTCACCACCATGCAGCATCGCCCACAGACCGTGAGGAATATCGTGGAAGCTTGCTGCATCGTGCACAATCTCATGCGCACCCGCTACCCAGTGTCGCAGAACAGGCTCATGGACCACCTACAAGGCAATGGGGAGCGAAGTTGTGGAGCGGCTGAGACCCAAGTTGACCAAGGCAAACACCAACTTCCGGCCCAGCCTGGATCCTGGGCTGAAGGTGGCACTGACTCTGCGCCACCTGGCTTCAGGGACCACGTACAGGAGCATGCAGCATGCCTGGAGGATGCCACACAACACCATCAGCATTGTGATCAGAGAAGTGGTGCAGGCCATCATCGAAGAATACCTGGAGGAGCTCCTCCAGTGCCCCTCCACTGAAGAAAGCTGGAAGGAAGTTGCAGAGCAGTGGTATCAGAAGTGGAACTTCCCCCACACCGTTGGAGCCAGAGATGGCAAGCACGTGGCCTGCAAAGCTCCAGCCAACTCAGGGTCCACTTATTTCAACTACAAGGTCTTCTTCAGCATCATCCTCTTTGCCATGGTCGATGCTGACTACAAGTTCATGTACATCGATGCTTCAGGCAACGGGTCATCTTCAGATGCCCAGGTATACAACACTAGTCACCTCAAGGAGGGGCTGGAACGTAACCTCATCATGGGCTTCCCAGATCCAGACCCCCTGCCCAATGACACACAAGTGTGCCCTACTTCATCGTGGGGGATGACGCTTTTTCCCTCAGAACCTACCTCATGAAGCCCTACACTTCCAGATGCCTCACCGTGAAGAGAGGATCTTCAACTGCAGGCTGTTCAGGGCAAGGCGGGTGGTGGAGAACGCCTTTGGCATCCTGGCCAACAGGTTCCAGGTACTTCTCACTACCATGCAGCATCGCCCAGAGACCGTGAGGAACATCGTGGAAGCTTGCTGCATCGTGCACAATCTCATGCGCACCCGCTACCCAGTGTCGCAGAACAGGCTCATGGACCACCTACAAGGCAATTGGGAGCCTGGTGAATGGAGGCAAGGGCAAAACCTGATAGATACTGTGGATGTGCAAGGCCCCAACAGAGCTTCACATGAAGGGAAGAAGCAGCGCAACCTCCTGAAACACTGGTGTAACTCCCGAGCTGGAGCAGTGGAGTGGCAAGACAGGATGGTAGATGCTTAATGGATGCTTCCTTCAGCCTGTCTCATCACACTGTTGAGATTGGGCCAGGTATGTTAAGTGGCCCTACAATGAACAGGGCATTTAATAAAGAGTTGTGTTTATTTTGAAATGTGTGGATCAATGATTAAATTGTTATTGATAATAAAGGGCCATAGGTGTGGCACCTGGGAGGTGGACCATACAGTCCCACTATGCTTGCACTGGAGGTTTATCTATCCCACAGCTATTACCCATCCCACAGGTATCCCTGCCCATCCCATTGCTATCCTTACCCATCCCACAAACATGCAAAGGCTTAAACCATTTCTAAAAGTTTCCACCAAGACTTTATTTACTAAAATAAATGAACCTAGTGTGTGATGCAAAGATAAACTTTATTAATAACAAACTGTAAAAGCAAAATAACCCAAGTTAAGTGTCCCAAGCAAAGATAAAGTCAACAGGTAGCTACCCAGTCTCTGGCACTCTTCTCAGTCACTCTGAGGCGTGCCCATCATCTCAGGGGTGAAGAGTCCAGGTGCTGTGGAGGTGGCTGCTTCTGGAGTGCTGGTCTGAGGTGCCATTGGGGTGCCTAGCCCTGAGAGGACAACAGGGGATGGTGTGTGGAGCAAGCTCTCAGAGAGCTGGCTCAGTCCTGTGATGTTGAGAGCCCCTTCCTCCATGACATGGGGTGTCAGTCCCAAGATCGATGACAGATGTTCTGAGGCCGGGCTTGGATGTGGGGTGGAAGAAGGAGGAGTGTAGTGGGGCTGTCTGGTCTGCAGGTGAACGAGGTGAGGCGTGGGTGGCATCTGTGGCATGGGTGGCATCTATGGCATGGGTGGCATCTATGGCATGGGTTGCATCTGTGGTGTGAGTGGCATCTGTGGTGTCGGTGGCATTGGTGGCATTGGTGGCATCGGTGGCCTCAATGGCGTGCGATGTACCTGTGCCTGGACTGGGAAGGGCTGCCTGTGCTGCTGGAACTCCTGGTAGCCATAACCTTGGTAGGTGAGGGGCTGTGGGAAGCCTTGGAATGGGAGGGACATCACCTGGGGTGGAGGAGCAGACCTAGGCTGGGTGGGAGCAGGTTCCTCTGGATCTGGAGGATTGTGAAGCAGCTCGATGATCCGGTCCTTCACCACCTGGTATTGGGCTTCCTCCATGTTCCTGAGGATCTGGTTGACATAGGTGAGGAAGGGCTTGCGGTTGGAGGATGGTATGTCGGTGTGTACCAGCTGAGAGAGGAGATCTACGCTGCTTTTGATGGTGTCCTTGATCTCCAGCAGGACAGTGTGGCTCTGTCCCTCCGGTCTGGCTCTCTGCCTACTTTCTGTGGAGGTGGAACTGGGGGTGGGTGTGGGTTGGTCTCTGGTGAAAGTGCCCTCTCCTTGCTCCCACTGCGTCAGGGGGTCCTCCACGCACATTGCCACAGGGAGTGCAGCTGTCAGGGTGGGGTCTCCATCATGGGACGCTCCACAGATACCTGCCTGGACACAGGAGCTGACTCTTGGCCAGAAGAGGACTGGCTCTCTGTGGGCTGCCTGAGAGAGGGGGTTGTCAGAGGGGCTGCTCCTCAGTGGTGGATCTCACCCTCCAAGAAGCTGCACTTGGCCATCACGTAGATCTCTTGGTCCGTCAGCTTGACCGTGGCCTGGCCAGATTTCTTGAGGTGCAGCTTCCCGTACCAGGTGTGCATGTGCTTCCACCAGCCGAGGAGCACCTCCAAAGTGTAGCCCAGGCTCTCCGCCTTCTCTCTCCAAGCTGCCTGATTCCTCTTGGTGTCTCGATAGAGCCTGTGTCCCTTCCGCCATAGGTACTCGTTCTCCCTCAGCCATTCGAGCACCTCATCATCATGTTCCTCTTCGATGGAGTATTGCCTCCTCTCCCGTTCTCGCGTATGCCTCTTCCTCCTTCTGGCAGGGCCTTCTGAGCCCTTATTAGAGAGGCTTCGGGGTTCTATGGGCTGCTCCACCACACCACCACCACCACCACCAGCAACAACAATAGTAGCAGCAAAAGCAGGACCAGCAGCACCAGCAGGACCAGCAGCACCAGCAGGACCAGGATCAGCAGCAGCAGAGTAAGCACCAGCAGCACCAGGAGCACCAGGAGCACCAGGAGCACCAGGATCACAGCAGCAGAATAAGCACCAGCAGCACCAGCAGCACCAGCAGCACCAGCAGGACCAGGAGCAGCACCAGCAGAGTAAGCACCAGCAGAAGCACCAGCACCAGCAGAGTCAGCCCGAGCAGCAGAAGCCCCAGCAGAAGCAGAGTCAGGGCCAGGGGGTGGGATAGTAGCCCTGTCAGGGCTATTCTTGCCAGGGCTGGCAGCAGATGGCACAGGCTTCCTCTTCTTCTCCATGGTTGTTGGCTGGAGATGTGTCTGGCAGCAGGTCTTTCCTCTGAATGGTGACCTGCTTGCGAGCTGCATCCTTTTATATCCGCGGGGCTGATGCAATGCATCCTCCCCGCATGCGCAGTGAATGCTTTGCATCCGCTAGGCATCCGCTAGACTTCCGTGATGCATCCGCTGTATCTGCTAGGCATCCGTTCTGCATCCGTTCCTTCCGCTGCGCGTCCGCTTCGCTGTGCTCCCTCAGATCCCTGCGGATGTGCCATCCGCTTCCATCCGCTTCCATCCGCTAGGCTTCCGTGGAGCATCCGCTTTACATCCTGACTACGTCCTCTCCCCGTCTGTTCCTTTCCATTGTTGTCCGCTCTCTTTATTCAAATTTGGGACACTTTTGAGAGCGGATAACAACGGATGGAACATTTTCTCGTCCGCTGTGTCCTTTTTACATACTTTTTGCATCCATCGGCCTATGTGACAGGCCCTTTAGCTCCCTCCTTTACATTTCTACTGCCTAAATAGGAACACTTAGATCAATAGCCCTGACCGAGCTGGAGAGAATCAAATTAGAAAATATAGCCATATAGATAAATGGTTCAGTGAAGAGCACATGCTTCTTCTCTTTAGTGCACAGAACTCGAGATAAGTTAATGGCTACTAAAGCATGACTGAAGTGAAGGAATCCCAGAAGAAATATTTTAGAGATTTACATGGGAAATACTATGGGAGAGCCAGAATGCAATACTGTAGTACAGTATCAAACTTGATTTCATTGAGGGCTGCATTAGCATTAGACCTCGGGGGGGGGCAGGGTATGTGGCCAGTGTGCGTGTGATCAGTGTGGGCATGGCCAGCTCAACATCACTCATGTCAGGGGCACCTAGGGGGCTGGGGGCATCCTCCTGCAGCCCTGGGGAGCTCCATTTTCACTGGCAGAGGGATGTAGAAGGCCGTCACAGCCGAAAATGGAGCCCAGGAGAGCCACACACAGCCCTCCTGAGCTCCATTTTCACTGGCAGAGGCATTGTGGGCCAGCCCTTCACTGTTTCCAGGGAAACTCCACAGGCCAGATCTAAGTACCCACAGGCCTTGAGTTTGACATTCCTGATGTAGTGGCTAAGTCATCAGCTAGAGATCAGGATATTGTGAATTCTAGTTTTGCCTTAGGCACAAAGCCACCTGGCCAGTCACTATCTCTCAGCCCTAAGAAGAAGGCAATGGTAAACCACACCTGGAAAATCTTGCAAAAAAACTGCAGGGTCTTCTCCAGGCAGCTGTCAGGAGTCAAGACTGTTCAAAGGCACACAAAAAGAAATCTGTATATATAAAAACGAAATACCACTCATGCATTATCACAAAATTTCCAGAACTGTAAAGCCTATACACTTGAAATTTGGCATGTATGTTCCTCTTGGCTTCTAGGTGCTCACTAAAGCCCCTGTCACACTGCACCAACGGATGCAAAGAGGATGTAAAATGGACAAAAAAGCTTGCCATCCGTTGGTTAAAGCGATGTACTCACTGCCTCTGTTTTGCTTCCTCTCTATCCGTCCAGCATCCGTTTATTGATGTTTCATCCGCTCAGAAAGTTTTGAGCTGCTCAAAACTTTTGCGCGGAAAATGTATCCAATTCGTCCATTCTGCACCCGCTACGCATCCGCTACGCATCCGCTACGCATCCGTTCTGCATCCGTTACGCATCCGCTATATCCGCTAGGTATCCGTTCCGCATCCGCGCAACTCGCATCAGCTCGGATGCAGGGAGGAAGCGGAACGGACGCGGAACGGATGCAGAACGGATGCAGCATGGAAACAAAGTGTTTAAAATGGAAAAAACGTCCGCAGAGGGGACCTATCTCGGATATTAAGGATGTCTAGAGGATGCCTAGAGGATGCAAAGGGACACCTATGCTGCCTATAAAAAGGGGGAGCAGCTCACCTGAATCTCACTTTCAGACCAACAGCCTAGCTGTGCAGACCTCTGCAGCCTTCATCTGACTCTTGCTCTTCCACAGCATCCAGTCATTTCCACCGTGGATCGTAACACAGTCCTTTTGGCAGCCACCATCCTTCTGCAACAGTGCGAAGCCATCTACAGGCTCTGTGAACTCTACTACGGGAAGAAAAAGAGGTGGCCAAGAAGCATCTGGGTACGAAGATGGATTGCCAGAAGAGCAGAGGACGGACTGTACAAGAAACTGATGGTGGAGCTCAGGAACGAAGACACTTCTGCATTCCAGAACTTCATGAGAATGCCTCCAGCCATGTTTGACAAAGTTGTGCAGCAGATGACACCCAGGTTGACCAAGGCAACACCAACTTCCGGCCCAGCCTGGAACCTGGGCTCAAGGTGGCACTCACTCTGCGCCACCTGGCCTCAGGGACCACCTACAGGAGCATGCAGTACGGCTGGAGGATGCCACACAACACCATCAGCATTGTGGTCAGAGAAGTGGTGCAGGCCATCATCGAAGAATACAATAAGGAGCTCCTCCAGTGCCCCTCCACTGAATAAGGCTGGAAGAAAGTTGCAGAGCAGTGGTATCAGATGTGGAACTTCCCCCACACCGTTGGAGCCATAGATGGCAAGCACATGGCCTGCAAAGCACCACCCAAGTCGGGGTCCACTTATTTAGACTGCAAGGGCTTCTTCAGCATCGTCCTCTTCGCCATGGTCGATGCTGACTACAAGTTCATGTACATCGATGCTTCAGGCAACGGCTCATGTTCATATGCCCAGGTATACAAAGGCAGTGACCTCAAGGAGGGGCTGGAATGCAACCTCATCATGGGCTTCCCAGATCCAGACCCCTGCCCAATGACACGCAAGATGTGCCCTACTTCATCGTGAGGGATGACGCCTTCTCCCTCAGAACCTACCTCATGAAGCCCTACACCTCCAGACTCCTCACCCGTGAAGAGAGGATCTTCAACTACAGGCTGTCCAGGGCAAGGTGGGTGGTGGAGAACGCCTTTGGCATCCTGGCCAACAGGTTCCAGGTACTTCTCACCACCATGCAGCATCACCCAGAAATTGTGAGGAGGATCGTGGAAGCTTGCTGCATCCTGCACAATCTCATGCGCACCCGCTACCCAGTCTTGCAGAACAGGCTCGTGGACCTCCAGCAAGGCAATGGGGACATGGAGCCTGGGGAATGGAGGCAAGGGTGAAACCTGATAGACACTCAGGATGTGCAAGGCCCCAACAGAGCCTCACGTGAAGGGAAGAAGCAGCGCAACCTCCTGAAACACTGGTGCAACTCCCCAGCTGGAGCAGTGGAGTGGCAAGACAGGATGATAGATGCTTAATGGATGCTTCCTTCAGCCTGTCTCATCACACTGATGAGATTGGGCCATGTATGTTGAGTGGCCTGACAATGAACAGGGCATTTAATAAAGAGTTGTGTTTATGTTGAAATGTGTGGATCAATGATTACTGTTAGGGATAACATTGTTTACCCTAACTGGTTTAGGTGAAATAATAACTATGAATCATAGTTAGTGTATGTTAGAGTGTATGCAGCTTTAACTGTGAAATAGCAATTAAAGGAGTGGTTAAGAAAACAATATAAAAGTAGCAAGACTACGGCTTGCTCTCTCTCTCTGGCTTTGATGATCCCTGATTACTGCTTGGAATCAAGACTGCATTGCTCGAACGGGAGAGACAACAAAGGACTGATTTTGTAAGTGAACTGACATAGGATATTCTACATGGACATTATGCTTGCACTGGAGGTTTATCTATCCCACAGCTATTACCCATCCCAAAGGTATCCCTGCCCATCCCACTGTTATCTTAACCCATCCCACAAGCATGCAAAGGCTTAAACCAATTCTAAAAGTTTCCACCAAGCCTTTATTAAAAAAAAAGAAATGAAGCAAGTGTGTGAATCAAAGATAAAACTTTATTGAACAACAAGCTGTAAAAGGAAAAAGACCCAAGTCAAGTGTCCAAATAAAGTCCACACCCAGTCTCTGGCAGTTTTCACGGTCACTCGGAGGTGTGCCCAGTCTCAGGGGTGAAGGGTCCAGGTGCTGTGGAGGTGGTTGCTGCTGCAGTGCTGGTCTGAAGCCCCACTGGGATGCCTGGCCCCGAGAAGACAACAGGTGACGGTGTGTTGAGAAAGCTCTCGGATAGCTGGCTCAGACCCGTGGTGCTGAGAGGTCCTTCCTCCATGCCATGGGGTGTCAGCCCCAGTACTGATGAGAGATGTACTGAGGCCAGGCTTGGCTGTGGGGTGGAGGAAGGAGTAGTGTAGTGGGGATGTCTGGTCTGCAGATGGGTGAGGACTGGCGTGGGTGGCATCGCTGTCGTCGGTAGCATCATTGGTGTGAGTGGCATCGGTGGCATCAGTGGCACCAGTAGCAACGGTGTCGCCCGATGACTCTGTGCCTGAACTGGGAAGGGCTGCTGCCTGTGCTTCTGGACCTCCTGCTAGCCGTAGCCCTGGTAGGTGAGGGGCTGTGGGAAGCCTTGGAATGGGAGGGATATCACCTGGGGTGGAGGAGAAGACCTGGACTGGGTGGGAGCAGGTTCCTCTGGATCTGGAGGGTTGTGAAGCAGCTCGGTGATCCGGTCCTTCACCACCTGGTACTGGGCTTCCTCC
The DNA here is from genome assembly GCA_015471245.1 of Laticauda colubrina. NCBI lineage: Eukaryota > Metazoa > Chordata > Lepidosauria > Squamata > Elapidae > Laticauda > Laticauda colubrina. Next base: position 13,657,533 of record BLBF01000005.1, read on the forward strand.
ATGTTCCTGAGGGTCTGGTTGACATAGGTGAGGAAGGGCTTGCGGTTGGAGGATGAGGAGTCGGTGTGGACCAGCTGAGAGAGGAGATCTATGCTGCTCCGGATGGTGTCCCTGATTTCCAGCAGGACAGTGTGGCTCTGCTCCTCCTGTCTGGCTCTCTGCCTTTCTGTGGAGGTGGAGCTGTGGGTGGATGCGGGTCGGGCTGTGGTGGAAGTGCCGTCTCCTTTCTCCCACTGCACCAGGGATTCCTCCACATGCTCCACCACGGTTAAAACACCTGTCCGCAGGTTCTCCGCCGTGGCATGCTCCACAGATACCTGCCTGGAGACAGGAACTGACTCTCGGCCGGAAGAGGACTGTCTCTCAGCAGGCTGCCGGAGAGAGAGGGTCGTGAGAGGGGCTGCTGCTGCTGCTCCTCGGTGGCGGATCTCACCCTCCAGGAAGCTGCACCAGGCCATGATATAGGTCTCTCTGTCCCGTGGCCTGGCCAGATTTCTTGAGGTGCAGCTTTCTGTACCAAGTGTGCATATGTTTCCACCAGCCGAGGAGCACCACCGAAGTGTAACCCATACTCTCCGCCCTCTCTCTCCAAGCAGCCCGCTTTCTTTTGGTGTCCCTGTACAGCCGGTGTCCCTTCCGCCACAGATAGTCATTCTCTCTCAGCCACTCCAGCTCCTCATCCTCGTGTTCCTCCTCAATGAAGTATTGCCTCCTCTCCCGTTCCCGCATACGCCTCTTCCTCCCTTTGGCAGGACCAGATGGGCCCTCATCAGAGGGGCTCCCAGGTGGTAGGGGCTGCTCCTCCACACCACCAGCAGCAGCAGCACCAGCAGGATCATCATCATCATCATCATCACCAGCAGGATCATAATCATCATCATCATCAGCAGCAGCAGCAGGATCATCATCATCATCAGCAGCAGCAGCAGCAGGAGGAGGAGGAGGATCAGCAGCAGCAGCACCAGCAGCAGCACCAGCAGGACGAGGAGCACGAGCAGGACGAGGAGCACGAGCAGGACCAGGAGAACAAGCAGGACGAGCAAGACCAGGAGCACGAGCAGTACGAGCAAGTCCAGGAGCACGAGCAGGATGAGCAGGACCATCAGAACCAGCAGGACCAGGAGCAGCTTCAGCAGAGTACGCAGCAGCAGAAGCACCACTGCCCAGAGCAGCTTCAGCAGAAGCTCCAGCACCAGAAGAGCGAGCCCAAGCAGCAGAAGCCCAATCAGAAGCAGAGTCAGGGCCAGGGGCCAGGAGGGTAGCCCTGTTCCTCTTGGCAGGGATGGCGGCATGTTGCTGAGGCTTTCGTTTCTTCCCCATGGTTGTGGGGTTGCTGGCTGGCAGGGAGGCTGGCAGGGAGGCTGGCAGGCACCAAGGCTGGCAGGAAAGCTGGCAGAAAGCCTGGCAGAAAGCCTGGCACGAAGCCTGGCACGAAGCCTGGCAGGAAGCCTGGCAGGAAGGCAGGCAGGCAGGCAGGAACCAAGGCTGGCAGGCAGACTGGCTGGCAGGGAGGCTGGCAGCAAGGCAGGGCAGGCAAGGACTCGATGTATCCGGCAGCAGGTCTTTCCTCCGAATGCTGGCCACGTGCGAGCTGCTTCCCTTTGTATCCGCATGGCTTACGCAATGCATCCCCCCCGCATGTGCAATTAACGCTCGACATCCGTTCGGCTTCCGCTGTGCATCCGTTAGGCTTCCGCTCTGCATCCACTTCATCCGCTGTGCATCCACTGTGCATCCGCTTCATCCGTTCCGCGTCCACTCTGCATCCGCTCTTTCTGTTCCGCGTCCGCTTTGCTGAGGCCCCCCAGAAGCCTAGCGGATGCGCCATCCGCTCTCATCCGCTTCCATCTGCTGGACTTCCGTTCCGCATCTGCTTTCCATCTGCCCTGCGTCCTCCCCCCGTGTTATTCGCTCCGGTTATGCAAATGTTTGCCCCTTTTGAGAGCAAACGGATGGAACATTTTGCTCGTCCGTTGTGTCTGTTTTGCATCCGTTGGGCAGTGTGACAGGGCCTTAAGTAAGGATTTTTTGAAATGACCATTTCGTATAGTATTATTAACACACTCTGATACTAAGGATTTCTACTCCCCCTCCCCACCTGAAAAGAAATCTGTTCCAAATGCAAAACACAAATAGAGGAGAGGAATTTCAGTTTCAGTTTTAGTTTCACAGCACCATCCTTGCTTACACAGCAAATACTGTTTCAGTTTCCAAACAGCCTTCAACTGTCTCACACACTGACAGGACACTAGCCAGATGAATACCGATCGATGCTGGTAGCCAGAGGCACAATTTTTTTTTTTTTATTTTCCTCCCCCAAAACTAAGCTCGACCTAAGCTCAAACTCAGCTCACAGTTTCATAGCGAAGCATGGCTATAGAATTGAACCAAATGCTACAAACACTCATACTCAAAGGATAAAAAGTATGAAAACAAAATAAATGCTGTGAGAATATGGGAAAAGGGTAAGATACAGGTAGAAATGATAGAAATGGAAAATCTTAAAATATACATTTGGAATGGCTAAACATCATCTTTACTATGTGGGTGAGAGTGATATTTGTGTCTAGCAATTGGAAAAATGCTGTTATTGTTCTTGTATGAGAACAACTGAAATGTAGCAAGAGGGAATGAAAATTTATAGGGAAATTAAATTGCCCAGAAAAGTCTTTGACAGAATTCTGATTAAAAGGTTATGAGAAGTGACAATGAGCAACATTTGGGAAGTGAAGTCATTTTTATGCTTAGTTGGGGCTGTGCAGATCGAATATTTGTTCTTCAGAAAATATTTGAGCAATGCATGAATGTGAGAAATAAAGTTTACAGTATTTTGTAGATTTAAGGAAAACATAAAGTGAATGGGATTGAATTATTGTGTGTTGTGAACAAAGATGAAGTTGAAATGTGGGAGGGAATATCAAAACATCTGTACTTTTATATGCAATTGATCTTGTTTTGGAGCTGCTAATCCAAATGATTTGCAGTGAATGTGCATTTGCAAGTTATATATACATCATAAAAATGATAGTAAGAAGATCATGGTGACCAGAATTGGATACCAAAAAGATGTTAAGACTCTAGGAAGAGTGCAGAAAGGAGCAACATAAAGGTCTGGAAGCTAAACCATATGATGAACAATTGAGGGAACTAGGTAAGTCTAGCTGAATGAAGAGAAGGACTGGGGTTGACATGCTAGCAGTCTTCCAATACTGAGGAATTGTCACCAGAGAAGAAGGAAGCAACTAATTCTCCAAAACTCCTGAGGACAAGGAGTAATGGATGGAAGATCATTTAAAAAGAGATCCAACCTAGAACTAAGGAGAAATTTCCTGACAGTGAGAACAATTAATAAGTTTGCCTCTGAAAGTTGTGGATGCTTCATCACTGGAGGTTGAGAAGAGACCGGAAAACCATTTGTCCAGAATGGTACAATAGGTTGGACTACAAGACCTCCATTTGTCCAGAATGGACAGGAGTTTGGACCACAAACTTCCAAGGTGCCTTCCAACCCTATTAGTCTACGTTCTATGTTCTAAGACAAATGTACGTACCTTGGTGTAATGTTTAATGCAGATAAAATGAATGGAGAAATTTTAAGATGTGAAAATGCTGGTGGAATGATATGTTATAAGGAATTGCAGAAATGGCAAGAAATTTCAGAGAAAAAAACAAAAACTTTTCTGAAAAGTTCTGAAAATTTTACATGGACTTTTTGCTGAAAGTATGAAGAAATTAAATGATGATTTTTGGATTTGAAGATTAAGGGAGACTTGGAATACATGAGGAGTTGTAGCAATATGGCATTATGAGGGAGGAGGAATAATAAGATTGTAATTATCTCTTGAAAAGGTTAGAAGTCACTTATATATTTAATCTTCCTTTCTTTCTCTCTCTCGTCTCTTATTCTATGCAAACATCCTTAATATTTTTTAAAAAGAATGAATATTGAAATACGCAATGTCTATATACAAGAGCATCCTCTGCCCATTTTGTTATATGAAAATGAAAATTGTATCTATTATGAGAAAAATTAAGTGAGCCAAATGTAGTAGGAAAAGGTCCCAAAGGCAACTATATTTTTGCAGAATTTGTAATTCTTCTGAGGTGACCAGAAGCAAAAGAAAGCAGGATAGTATCTTCTTACAAGTTCCGTTTGTACCATGAAGTCCATGGTGTTCTCTAAACTTGGTTGTTTTCTTGCAGGTAACAAGGTAACACCATCATAATCATTTTAGTACTGATGATGTTCCCTAGTTGGGTAATGAAATGTTTGCAAAAAAACAATCAAGCTCGGACAGCATCAAAGACTCCACAGTTCAGTCCTGAGCTACAAATATTCTTTTCAGTTTATACCTTTCAGAGATTCAAAGATTAAGTGTGACAGAGTTGGAACTGATGAATTAAAATGTAATCACACTGGTTTTTCCTCAGATAGTATAATGGCGTTGCATTTAAATTTCTCTTCCTGTGTCTTAACTCAGCTTACAGTCCTGACCAAAGGGAAGATAAAACAAGTGTGTGATCACTGTAATAGCAGTAGCGATGCAGAGGCAGGGAAAGAAAGCTTGTGGCAAATATTTAAACCTCAGGTCATCCGTTCTGTTTGACCACAGCAGTTTCCATGTTGCCTGGAGAGATACTTACATGATACATTTTATTTCACAGTAGAAACAAACTTGCTTTAAAAAAAATGGCTGTTTGTGATAGGCTGGGTTTTCATCCTGTCTGCGGCAAAATCCCCAGGGAGGATTTCTCTTACATAACATTGGCTCTGTAGATTGTTACAAGCATAATAGATTAAGATGACTAATTATTGCTGTTTCTTAATAAATAGACATAGCAGAGCATTTTGCTCTGGCTCAATTCGACATATTTCCTTCAGTAGTTATTGATGGTAAATACCAAAAAATGTCTTCCACAAACATATTTGTCTCCCATGCCATAGAGCAGCAGTCCCTAACCTTTCTGGCACCAGGGACCAATTTTTTTTTTTGGGGGGGGGGTTGTCTTCCATGGACAGGGGGGATGTTTTGTGTGCAACCTAGATCCCATGCATGTGGAGATGAAGCTTCAATTGGACCACGGACCAGGAACAGTCTGCAGCCTGGGGGTTGGGGGATCTCTGATTCTGATTGAATCTGCCTGAAGTATTAATTCAGCCTCTCTCATAAAGGAATTCCCAGGGAGAGCAACCAACAACCAATGGTATGTCTCCTATCTTTTAACAGACCATAAAACCACTGCCATTCACAAAGTAGGCAAACTCTGCTACAAAAGTGAGGCAATAAATATTGTCCATAAAAAGGCATTTCTTTGAGACCTTTACTTCTGTCTCCTCTTCTCTTTCCTTCCCTTCCTTTCGTTCTCACTAACTTATTTGACTTTTTAAAATTAGTTTTTTAAAATGTATATTTTACAAATTTTATGTATATGTATGAGTGTTTTGTTCAAAAATTACAATAAAAGTTATTATAGCATACCATTCAGAGAAATGAAGGCTTTTTGATAACATTTGACGGTTGTAGTGGTCTTTCAGTACAAGTCAAATGCCCCCAACAAATTGTGGATGGAAACTTGACAAAAAATAGAGGATGTTGAAGGGGAGGGTTCCTTCCTTTTTTTTTTCTTTTTTACTATTGTATCATAGTTTGCCACTGTCAAAATGATTCCCCTAATGGAACACGATTTTGAACAGAGAGTTTACAACTGAAAGACTAAAATTGAATATTTCAGGTGAAATGGATACAGAAATGTACATATAAGGTAACACAACACATACCTCAAAGATAATGCAGCTATTCAAGCATTTTTAAAAAATCAGGGATTGATGTTGACACTGAAGAGGACACAGTTGAGAATGTATGCATATGATGCTCACATGGATAAGGGGTAGATTGATCCATCCACTGGAAGATACTGTGTTATTGCTAACTCATAGATTCCTTTTAGTGCCTCAATCTAGAATTAAGAAGTCCAGAAAGCTACTCTACATTTTTCACACAAGTGCACAAAACACAGATCAAGAATCTTGTTTTTTTTCTGAATCAACTGATCTTGGGAAAAATGATTGGAAACAGAAAAAAAACCTATGGATTTGCAAACATATACAGTAGCTTGCTATCCACTTCCACTTGCTAACATATCATATAGAAACTCAAAGAACAAATCATAACTTGTAACTCTGCTATATATTAATGTTAATGACAACATTAATTCTTTGTCTGGTATATTCCCTAAAATATAGAATGTGAATTTAAACAATTATGACTTTTCATCAGTATCTGTACTTATATCAGAAATACATTCTTCTAGCTAAAGGTGTACAAGATTTTCACATTTTATGTAAAATAATGGAAGACTTCAAAAATCAGAAGTCTTTAAAAACTGGAAAACTAGGCTATAAGACATAAACCATTGATCTAGATCAGAACACTACAAATAAGTATTTTAAGCATGTCTGGCCAGGAATACTTAGCATAATTTTCTTTCCTTTTCACTTTGATTGCAAAGTAGTTTTTTCACTTCCATGAAACTATTTTTTTGGGGGGAAGGGTTTCACGTGAACTATATGCCCCCCCTTTCATGGGTCACGTCTAATCAAAGGGGAGGACATTGTATTTTGGATATGCTGATATACAGCTGATATACAGCTGCAAACAATCCATGTCTGCTCTAGAAAGTATACATTATTTGTTTGACTACAACATCAAATCAGACCTAAATTGACAGTTCCTTACTGTTGGTAATCAAGAAAGCGACTGAGAATGCCTGCAGTAGCTGTCACTGTTGCCACTGCTGTTAATGAAAATAGTTTTTCCATCTGTAAAACTTGATTCACATAAAGCCAACAGAGATGAAAATTGGGAGAACATTCAAAGAATTTCCTACAGATTTCACACTTTTGTCATTTGGGGTTTCCTGAGCATTTGACTAATGGAAGTTTATTTATGAAAGTCACAGTGGAGAAAAGTTGCAGGTAGAGGATCTGACAAAATAGTGTTCAGTTGCTCCAACGATAACAGTGATAGTGATATAAATTCTGATGATTTAAGTTGTACTTCTTAAACTTAGAAAACTGTCTATGTTTGTATTTGCCTTGATTAGGATGGAATCCATAAATCATCATACTTGAAAAATTGACACACGCTATAACACTTTACAAAGTGCATTAGTGGAAAAATAAACTCTGGCTAGGTAATTAATTTTAAACAATTATATTTGAACTCTGCTTCGAAAGAGGTCATGGAATAGAAAGAAATACATGTGAATAGTTTATGGTTCCAAAATATGGTTCTTGAAAAAAATGACTTCTGGAGACATTTTTGGTTTAGAAAAGTCCATTCATTTCTGTAGATGCAATTCTCTGTGCAAAACTGTATTCATTTTTCTATTCTTGCACTTTCTTGAGTTGAATTTATTTGCTGGTTTTCATAGTTTGTAGTGGATAATATTAAAGCATAAAACAAAAATATATTGAAGTGGCCTTTAGACAAATATGTTGGTTTCTCTAATCACTCAATAGCCCTCACATAAAAAATACTAGGGGGAATAAGTACAGATCAGAAGGGAAATATTTCCTAATGACAATTCCCTCACCCTGCCACATTGTGTATCCCATAAGGTTTTGTCTTCCCATCTTTTGTTCTCTAAAAGGAGAGATGTGAAAAATGACTCTGCTCAGCAAAGTCAAATGTCATTAATACCAACATATAAAATTATCTTGTTATCACTTACAGTATGGTCAGACTTGGACAACTAATATGAATGGGCAAAAATAAACCAGTGGGATGGACAGACCAACTCTGGCAAAATATATTCCTCTGTTTGCTGCCAAAGTAATTCTCTGTGACCAGCAGTCATTGCAAAATTGTTCATATTCAACTGATATTTAACATACTGCATACTTGACATATTCCCCAGCTTGAAGCCTTCCACAGGTGCCAAACTTCTCAGTCAATAAAGAGCTGTAATCTACACATCTGGAGGGCCACTGTAGGGTTGTGGAAGGGTACTGTACTCTAAGGCCACTCTGAAGTTGGCACACGATAAGATTGCCGAATCTTTTTCTCAATCATTGGTCAAATCTTGCAGGATTGATGCTTAACTAATAATTTCCTAAAAATATTCAAATTTGTTCTGAAGCAAAAATTAAAATAAAATTATGCATACTTTGCATCAACTCTCCTGGCCCTAATTATGCTGTGCATGGTCTTGTTTGCTTTTCACTTCCTTCATCATCCTGTTATTGTCCTCAGATGAGATAAAACCACAGAGCACAGAGACACGGGGCAGGAGGAGGGCCAAAAAAGTCAAAGCAGCCCTATTGTAAATAAGGGGTGGTTCCATAGGTGCCATTTTTTTTTAATTTAATTTTTTTTTAAAATTTTAATTTCCAAACACACCAAAAGAGCTATAACACCACAATGGATTATTCTCTCACGATGGAACATAGGCATCGGCCTTCACAAAGGCAGAGTGGAGAAAAAATGTCACAGAGGCAGTCTGGAGAAAAAATGAATACTAAGTTAAAATCTCTTCAGAAATAGGTGGTGTGCTTCTGAGTCAGATGTCATGATAGGACAAAAGGTTGATGTAGACCAGTGATGGCTAACATTTTCCACATTGTGTGCCCAAAGTGTGCGCGCATGTGTGCCTGCCTCCATGATGCAATGTGTGTGTGACTCACCCCGCCCCCCTGTGCATGCGTGCACGACCCCTGCACCGCACACCTCTGCACATGCGCATGCAACCCCCAAATGCTGCATGCCTCTGCACATGCACACACATCTCCCATGCACGCATCTTCCCCCGCGCATGCACAGCAGATACCGAAGAATCAGCTGGCTGGTGGGCGGGCACGCATGCACGGTGGGGCTCTTCCGGGTGACCTCTTGCGTGCCAGCAGAAGTGGTTCTGCATGCCACTTCTAGCCCCTGTGCCATTGGTTCGCCATCACAGATATAGATTGAACCTTGCCACCAGATTGCAATTTATATTGCAGTTGATAAAATGTACTTATTAAGGAGCAATTCCCAGTGAGGGTCTACTCCTGGGAGTGGGGTGGGGTGGAGATCTGCTTAGAAAATGCTGCATGTGGCCTAAATATTATTCTTTTGTTGTAACAAAAAAGACAGTATGATTTGAATCATTTACATTGCTAGGGTAATTCTGTACAAAGCAGAAAAGCAATTATATACACAATATATATACATAATGTATATGATTAGTTTATACATACTTTGTATTATGATAGACTAGATAGATGAGACTGATATAGATAAATAGATAGATAGGTAGATAGATAAGCAGATCTGTGTTGCAATTTCATCTTGATAGTTATGTCATTTTGGCCACTCCCTATAAAATTGTGCCCCCCTAACTCTGCTTTATTATAAAGATTGAATTTCCAGGTGTAACTGAGAGGAGCCATTGAAATATTTCAAATATGCATGTGCCTCCAATCTTTCTGACAATTCAGGTCTGTCTGTCATGCACTTTCTTATACTCTCTGGATATATTGCATAGGAAATAGCATTCCAGGTGTGTGTAAAACATATATTTGTAATGGCTGGTATGCTATGCTATTCTACAAAGTGCACTTATAAATAGTGATGTCATCTTCTTGGGGTTGTTTTTACTATACTGTATTAGAAAATAAGATTACTTTTGAGTTTCACTATCAGATGCATTGATTACATTAAGCACAGAGATCAAAAGTTCTCAATTTCCATATGCAGTTCTCCCACATAAAGAAGACTAAAATTGCTGGGCATCCTATCCTTCTTTGCAAATTATTTATATAAATACTTTCCCAATTGTACTTTACCTCAGGTCATTCTGCAGTCTAATCTAAATTCATGAGCTTAAAATCACATAACCTGCCTACAATATTATGGCATCTCAAGGAATTTTGACATGGTGACTCTGCCAGAACATTTGGGATTTATTTTGCTGTTGTATTTTCTTTTCTTTATCAGACCAGTTTTGTTCACCAAAGCTATAATTTCTTGAGCTGTTTGTGGACTTGATTATTTCATAGAATCCAGTTGCCATGTGGATTTCACATTTCAGTTTATTGTAAACACATCTTCTGTGAAGTTGGAAAATCTGACTTCTAAATTCAAGAGATTGTAGTCTGCTAACTTTCAGCTCAGTTCTTCTACCAGCAAGTCATCCCTTCTTTTCAGAAGCTGCTATACAATATATTTGCAGAGCAATAAGAAACATTGCATTTGCTAGTAATTAACAATTACCTAGCTTGTGTATAAAGTAATGAAATATATCCAAGCAATATAGGGAGAAATACAGGCAATGTTGCCTATGTATAAGCTAATTTTGTTAGGCTGTTTTTCTAAGGTATTGTTATTCTAAGGTGTTGAAACCTTAGGATTTCTGTCTTTGAGTAGACAGGCAGAGAAGGAGCAGGCAATATAGTGCTCATAAACAGCAATATATCCACTAACTTTTCACTTGGCATCTATTAAACTTTCTGATGCTAATGATCTTCATCTTTTAAAACAATTTTTTAATTAAAAAATGAATGACAAGCTGAAAGACATATTCATTTTGTGACTGGCCACGCCTAGCATTGACAAAATTTTTTGAAGTCCACCGGTTATGATTGCCAACAATATGCTGTCCATGTTCTACATGTGTCCAAGCATGAAGTATCTCAGATGCAGACAGTAGCTTCTAGTACTGTTGGCTTGCCAAAACTAGAATTTCATAGACTCACAGAAAGTTATGAATCAAAAGAAATCTGCAACGAAGTCCAATTCATTGCTAGAATGGCTATCTAGTTTGTTCAAAAATGTACAGAAAAGAAATCCATAACTGTTCCTAATGACTTTTACTATCACAAAGTTCTTTTTAATATTTAGATGAAATATCCTTTGTTTTATGGTTAATATTATAGGAAAGGCCTTTCCGCTGGGAATATCCTTCACAAAAACCAAAATGCATTACAAGGAATGTATATTCCAGTCGCAGTGGTGGGATTCAAATTTTTTTACTACCGGTTCTGTGGGTGTGGCTTGGTGGCCGTGGCAGGGGAAGGATACGATAAAATCTCCAATCAGAGGTGGTATTTGCCGGTTCTCCAGACAACTCAAAATTTCCACAACCGGTTCTCCAGAACTGGTCAGAACCTGCTGAATACCACCTCTGACCAGTTGGATAATCTCCCTGAAACACCCCTCAAAAGAGATGAATCATCTCCTTGAAATCCCTCCTCCAAATAGCAATCAGTATTAATACATTAACCCCAAGGAGCACAGGATGCAAAAGTTATATATGAATTTTAGAACAATCATACTATTGTTTTTTTAATTGAATCAACTAGTGCTGAAAAGTATGCATATATTGCACAAATTTTGTTTTAACCATTCCATTTTATTTATTTGTATATACATTCATCTTACTGAAAAGACCTCAAACATTTAAAAACATTTGTAAAAAACTGGTGATTAGTAACTTTATTAGGGTTAGCTGATAACTTTGTGATTATGAGCATCATTTCCCCATTCAACCTGAATCCCCCCCCCCACCGACACTTAACATCCCTGGTTTCTCCAAAGCTTACCACATTAAATGAAACCATGTATTTATTTATATATGTCATATTTAGAAGCTGCCCATCTCCTTCACAGAGCAATTCTGGGCAGGGTACAAATGAAATCAAAAGCATTTGTTTCCCAAAGTCAAAAATTTGCCATAGCTTTATTTGTCTTCACACCGGACCACAGCAATGGGACATGTGGTGCTTGTCCACAGTCTTAAAGTCTGCATATTTGGTGGTAAGCTATATAGAACTTATTTTTAGTAATGCTTCTTTATTTGGTCCAAGTAATAGCAGCTTGGGATGCAGAAAAGTTTTTCTGGCCAAAAATAATGGGAAAATTTCATTGGGATCACAAGCAGAGGTTGCCTACAGATGGGCACGAAGTTACAGACAAAAGTGTCATTCCTAACCTTTGCAAGTTTTGTCATTTTTCAGCCGCTTCTGGTGAAATGGGAAAAATAAAGTTGGTTTCTCCCCTCATTTCTGGATTCACGAGTATGTTTTACTTTAATTCCAGACATAAGGGTATAAAAATAACTCCTTCACCTCCCTTCATTTCCTCTCCATTGTAATTCTCCACACACCCTCCCCCCAACTGCAGTTGTGTTAAATTGGAGCTCCGCTGAAGAAAAGGCTGTGAATGTTATCTTGGAAGTTGCACTTCTGGCGCCTCTACATAAAACCAGCCAGCGATCATTCAAGAGAGACAAATTCTCGAACAGGCAGCCTGAGGCTGAAAAGGGGTGGAGAGGGGGGAGACAGAAGCATTTTTCCTTTGGGGAAAAGAAAAACAAGTATTGCTATTAAAAGTTTCAGACTCACCCACTTCCCTGGTTTCCCATCGATGTTTTCATCATCCCAGCCAGAATCTGAAACTTCTGCTTTCAGAATCCTTGTAAGTTTTCTTTGTGGAGAAAGTTATACCTTGGCATTTCCCTCAAAACTTTCACGCCTCTTGAACTTCCCTTCCCCCGGATTAAAAGAAGAAGAATTGCAGATGATGGGGTTCGGCACAATAGAAAAGGAAGCTTTTCCTCACCGCTGTTTCAATTGACTCCCAAACGCTCTGAAAAGAACATGATCTTTCTTTTCTACTTCCTGTATTTATGTGAACAGGGGCCATCAGGAAGAGGCAGTCCTTGGTGGTCAAGGGTGATTTGTTTTCTTTCCTCTACTACTTTTTTTTTTTTTTTAACAGGCCCATTTTTAGTCATTAACCATAACTCTGATGGTTAAAGGCAAAAGGCCTGTGATGATTAGTCACCAGCTCTGTACCTGCTTTTTCTTTTAAGTCAGAGGAATCCATGAGTTCATCTGGCTTGCAGGTGCATTATGGAGGAGAGGTTCTAACTAGGTACAGTAAGTCCTGTAAATTTTAAAGAGTTTTGTACAACCGAGCAATATCCATCTGCAAATTCCTGAGTCATGTATGCAAGGGTGTAACTGGAACCAGATGGAGTCTGGAAACCTTCATGTTTACGTAGGACCTGTGGGAATGGAATACTTTATGCTGGGACACCACTTTTCCAATGATGTTGGATCAAAATATCTGGGCTTGCTGTTACATGATGAACTAGTATCTCATTAGCAAAAGTCCTGATCTGCAGCCAATTAACATTTTTCTTTGGAATGTATGATCCTTGTTCTGAAAGCGTTACACAACCTGGATGACAGAGAAGGATGACCCACTCTCATGTGCCAAAGGCATTTGCCCCTCCTGATCCCTATAAAGCTCTTTGAAGTCAAGTGTATCGTCTTCATGACCACTTGAAATATTATTCAATGGAGCAGTAGAAAAGAGCAAAGACCAGCATTCACCCATCATGAACCACAACCAGTCTCAATATCTCATTCTCCAACTCACACAAAAGGGAAAGCAATATAGTCTTACAACTTATATTATTGGATTCTCACTGTGGACCTATTGTTTTTCTTTAGTTGTCATTTAGCTCAAGCCTTGCTTCTATAAAGGCTTCAATGCAATCCTGCCAATTAAATACTGGCTAAAATTGGCCTCTTGAGATGGTTCTTAGTAATCTTAATTGATAACTCCAAGAATTATTTCCAGACTTCAATTATTATGGTTTGTCAATCCAATTTTTGATGATGTCAAGGGCTGAGAGAGACTTCCTAGAGATTAAGCCACAGTCCTTGGCCACAGAATAGAATAGAATAGAATAGAATAGAATAGAATAGAATAGAATAGAATAGAATAGAATAGAATAGAATAGAATTCTTTTATTGGCTAAGTGTGATTGGACACACAAGGAATTTGTCTTGGTGCAAATGTTCTCTGTATACATAAAAGAAAAGATACATTCGTCAAGAGACAAGAATCATCAGGTATAACACTTAGCCATAGGGTACAATAAGCAATCAAATAATACTAAGAACCAGTCCATATAAATAGTAAGGATACAAGCAACAAGGTGACAGTCATACTGGGAGTGGATGGGCAATAAGGAGTGATGAGAAGATTAATAGTAATAGTAGTGCAGACTTTGTAAATAGTTGGACAGTGTTGAGGGAATTATTTGTTTAGCAGAGTTATGGCGTTCAAACTTCTTGTGTCCAGTTATTCTGGTATGCAGTGCTCTATAGCATCATTTTGAGGGAAGGAACTGAAACAGTTTATGTCCAGGATGTGAGGGGTCTGTAAATATTTTCACAGCCCTCTTTTTGACTCCTGTAGTATACAGGTCCTCGACTGAAAGCAGGTTGGTAGTAATTTTTTTTCTCAATCCTAATTATCCTCTGAAGTCTGTGTCTGTCCTGTTGGGTTGCAGAACCAAACCAGAAACTATAGAACAATAGGAGCAAAGTTCCTTATTACAAATACAGCCTATATGATGAACCTTACATTACTTTTGTACTTTTATCATTAGAATTCCACTTAAATGAGATTTTACATTAGCCAAAGTCAACAATTTTTCATTGATGGCAGTAAGAACCCTGTTTGGAAGATGGAATGAAGCAAAAATTCCCATTAATAGATCAGTACCCTACCTCACCCCTAAGCTCTCTGGAGTTTCAGAATTTCAAAAAGAAACATACTATTCAATGCAATTTAAAATATCCTGCAATTGTACTAGAAATAAATTGAATTAGAAAAGGGTGGAGGATCACACAAATATAATGATAAGGCTGTGACAATGAAAAAACTCTGTCAATAAGTAACTCTAGACTTCCTTTCACATAATTTGATTCCCATCACCATCACCTTGCTATAGCTGTCTCTCCCACTATCAAAAGTAAAATTAAATATCTTTTCTCTCTCTTGTTCCTCATGAGTATCTCTACTACACCTATCTTGATTAGATTCATAGAGCATGCTAAGGCTAAAATGTAGTTTGCTACTTTGTGTTTCACTGAATTATTGAAACCAATCTGTTGTAGAGTGGTGGTAATTATTGAGGCGGACATGGAGCTAACAATCAAGTAACTTTATTACAAGAATAAAGGGTTGCCGCGGCTGCCGGGCTAACAGCTGATGCCGTTTGACAGCTCCTTTTATAGCCGGCTGTCAAACGGCATCAACTAATGGGAGTGGTTCGCGTTCCCGCCAGGGGTGCGGACCGGAGTGAAAACTGCGTATGAATGCAACACTCCTTTCCCCTGGCAAGGAGCATGCGTAGTCCTTCAAGTAGGCCGGGCACCTGCGCAGGTGGCTGGATTGCCTCAGTCCTGGTGGAGCTGCAGCAGGGAAGAAGTCTCCGCTTCCTGGGCCGCGTTGGACCTTGGCGTGACTGGAGCCTCGTCGACGAGTGATTCTGGTAGAGAGTCAGGTGATGGTCCAGGTAGGTCCCCTCGCTTGCAGTGCCCTGGGATAGTTTCGGCAAACGTCGGTGGGTCTGTGTCATTTGACAGGCAATGGGGATCATCGATAGCCACTCTCCAGCGCCTCCTCAGCTGGTTGATGTGCTGGCACCAGGTACGACCATCCTCCAGCAAGACCCTATAGGACCTAGGCCCAGTTACTGCCACGACTTGTCCTGGCACCCATAAGGGGTGGCCTGCGTAATTGCGAGCTTACACTTGGTCATGCAGGGCAAACTTCCTGGTTTGGCTACCAGACCCCAAGGGGGTGATTGGGGCATAATGAGGATGTAGCCTATCCAGGGTGGTTCTCAGGCGTCTGCCCATAAGGAGCTCAGCCAGGGACTTGTTGGTAGTGGCCCAGGGGGTTGTATGTTGAGTTAGCAGGTACCTAGAAAGCTTAGAGTGCCAGTCAGCTTGGCCAAACCTCTCCAGGGCCTCCTTAACAGATCTGACTGCCCTTTCAGCCATCCCGTTACTAGCAGGGTGAAAGGGAGCTGTAAGGGCGTGCCTGATTCCCAGGTTGGCTAAATAAACTTCAAATTCGCAGGAGGTGAATTGGGGCCCATTGTCAGACACAATGGTGTCAGGGATGCCATGGGTAATGAATACCCTAGTTAGGGCCTTTGTAACGGCTTGAGTGGTTGTTGAGGGCAGCAGGGCCAAGTCTATCCACTTTGAGAAAGAATCTATCATTACCAGGAATGTACACCCATGCACAGGGCCGGCTAGATCAATATGCAGCCGGGACCAAGGGGCTCCAGCGTCCTCCCACCTGACTGGAGTTGAAGTGGGTGAAGCTGGCCTGGTAGCCTGGCATGGCTGGCAAGTGTTCACCCAGCTGGAGATCTCAGCATCCATGCCAGGCCACCACACGTAACTGCGAGCTAGAGCCTTCATCCTAACAATGCCCATGGCCTTCATGCAGGACCTTCAGAACTGATCCCTGCAGTTTGGAAGGGATGACCACCCTTGTTCCCCACAGTAAACAGCCCTGCAGAGATGGGCTTTCCTGTTGGCAAGCCTTGAAAGGCAGGAATTCAGGGGCATAAGGGATTGCTGGCCACCCCCTTCCCACCCAGTCCAGAACTTGGGTGATACCTTGTCCCTTGAGGAGTGAGTAGCAATGTCAAAGGCAGTAATGGGAAGATTGAGATCGTTGATCTCGAAAACAGCATTGATTGGTGCTGGATCTTCAACAGGAACAGGCAGAGGGCAGCGGCTGAGAGCATCAGTGTGGCAAAGGTTTTTTCTGGGTCGATGGATCAGCATGTATGAATAAGCAGCCAGAAATAAAGTCCATCTGGTCAGCCTTGGGGACAAAATCTGTGGGGTTTGTTTTTCACCAGACAAAAGGCCTAACAGAGGCTTGTGATCGGTGATTAATTCAAAATGGTGCCCATTGAGGAATTCATGAATTTTTTTGACAGAAGCAACTGCAGCCAAAGCCTCCTTGTCAATCTGGCTATAGTTGCGCTCGGCTGAAGAAAAGGTTCTGGAGAAAAAGGCAATGGGTGCCTCAGAACCATTTGGTAGTCTATGACTCAAAACAGCCCCTATGCCAAAAGGAGAAGCATCTGAAGCTAGCACTAAAGGTAGCTGTTGATTGAACTGTATTAGTACAGCTTTGGATGTGAGCAAAGATTTGACAACATGGAAAACATGGGCTTCTTTAGGTCCCCAATGCCAGGGGGATTGTTTGTCCAAAAGTCTGTGCAGAGGCTCCGCAATGGAAGCTTTGTGAGGGAGGAATGCAGCATAGAAGTTGAGAAGCCCTAAGAAGGCCTGGAGCTCAGTCTTGTTGGAAGGTGTGGGTGCCTCGTGGATGGCCCTGACTTTGGACTCAATTGGATGTATACCAGAGGCATCAATTCTATAGCCCAAAAAATCTACTTGTTTAGTGGCAATGGTGCACTTGTCTTTTTTAAGCTTGAGACCATGTTGTCTGAAGCGATCAAGAACTGCTCTGACTCTTTGTAGCAATTGAGGTTTGTCTATGGCTGAAATTAAAATATCATTTTATCATCAGGGGACTACACCTGGGAGTCCTTGGAGGAGCCTCTCCATTAAAGATTGGAAAATCCCAGGGGCTACGCTCACGCCAAACTGGAGGCACCTACACCTAAAAGTGCCCCTGTGTGTTACTATAGTCTGTAGTTCTGCTGCTTGGTCATCTACAGGGAACAGTTGGTATGCCTGTGACATGTCTAGTTTTGCAAAAATAGTCCCAGGTTCAAAAGAATGCAAAAAGTGTTGTATGACGGGGACTGGATAGGCGCTGATTTATAGGTATCTATTCAGGGAGGTCTTGTAATCAGTGCAGATTCTCATGCTACCATCTTTTTTAAGTGGGGTAACTATGGGGGTCTCCCATTTCGCAAAGTCCACAGGCTCCAATACCCCTTGTTTGATTAGTTTTTCTAGTTCCTTATCCAACTTGGGGCGAATTGCAAAGGGCACTCTTCAAGGTTTCAGGTGGATTGGTATTGCCTGAGGATCTACATTGAATGATATTGGGGTGCCTGAGTAACACCCCAAACCTGTGCTGAATACATCAGCATAGTCTTTGAAAAAGGTAACCACTTCAGTATTTAAAATAGAGTGGATGCCTGTTATGTTGAGGCCAAGAGCAGGGAACCAGCCTAATCCTAACAGGCTAGGGACACTACTAGACTAGACTACTACAACTAGAGGCAAGTGACCTTTAAAGTTTTTGAATTGAATAAAAAACTTGCCTTTTCCGAGGAATGGGATGGTTCTGCCTTGGTAATCACACAGAGTCAGGTGGCAGTCGAGGAGCTTCTTCTTTGATAGTCTTGGTAGTAGTCTCTTTAGGGTCTCCCAGGAAATGATGGATAGAGCAGAGCCTGTGTCAACTTCCATCTTGCAGGCTTTACCTTCTAGAGAAACAAAAATACTGATTTTGTTAGAGCCTTTGTTTGTCTGATTGGAGTGGTAACAGGTATAGCAGTCTTCAACTTGCCTTTGAAAGATGGGAGTTGTCTGAGGCCTCTGTGTAAAAGTTTTCCCGGCTTGGCAGACCCTGGCTAAGTGACCCTTCCTTTGGCAATTCAAGCAGATGGCATACCTGAACTTGCAGGATGCCCTGAAGTGGTTTCCTCCACAGCTCAGGCAGATGGGCTGCTGCCGGGAGGGGGGGGGGAGTTGGGTTTTGGCCTCATTTCCTCTAGAAGGGGTTTCTGTTGTCTGAGGCGATTTATATCGTTTGATTCCTCAGAGCCCTCCTCTGGAGAAACCTCATCAAAATGGACTGCTGAGCTACTCTGTCTGATGGGGTTTCCCTGGATTTCTGCTGCAGACAGTGCAGATAGCTCAGCAGCCTGGGATTCTTCAATGGCTACTGCTAGGGTTAGATCCCTTTTGGCTAACAGCTGCCTTTGCAGCCTTAAGTCCCTGACTCCATAGACTATTTGGTCTAAAAGTATATCCTCTACATAGTCTCTAAATCCACAATGTAAGGCAGCTGACCTCTGGGCAGCCATATATTCACTGATAGTCTCTCCCTCAGCCTGAATTCGTTGCCTGAAGGCATGCCTCCTTGCAATTTGAGATGGTTTAGGGGAATAATGATTGGAAAGCATCTCTTGTAACTCCCCCCAAGGAATTTCCCTGACAGGACGCGGAGCTACCAACGCCGTGGCAGTGTCAAATACTGTAGCTCCGCAAAAACTTAAGAAATAGGACTTTTTCTTTTGGGCTGAAGCTTCAGTGAGGTCTATAGCATCCAGGAACAGTCAAAACAGTTCCGATAGGACTCCCAAGTCTCAGCTGTTGGTCTGAAAGGCGGGAACGCAGGGTTTGAAGTCATCTCGTATCGGCGATGTCTGTCTCCTCAGCGGGGAGGTTGAATTTCGCGCTCACGAAATAGTGCCTGCGGCTGTGACAGTCAGCTTGCAGTGGCTTAGGCTCTTTTTGAAAGTGACTGAGCTCAGCTGTTCTTATCCGGCCGCCTCTTATTCAAATCCCATCCTCATTGCCAGTGTTGTAGAGTGGCAGTAATTATTGAGGCGGACACGGAGCTAACAGTCAAGTAACTTTATTATGAGAATAAAGGGTTGCCGCGGCTGCCGGGCTAACAGGCAGTCAGCTGGCGGCAACAGCTGATGCCGTTTGACAGCTCCTTTTATAGCCGGCTGTCAAATGGCATCAACCAATGGGAGTGGTTCGCGCTCCCACCAACGTGTGGACTGGAGTGAAAACTGCGTATGAATGCAACACAATCAACTTTTAATTGATTGCTGACTGCACTTAAGTGTGTGCTTTATGAATTCAGTAAAACAGTGTAACCAAGATTTAGCATGCTGTATTAACAGAATCACAATCTGCTATGAATATTCCAGAGGGAAAAAAAACACTTCATGATCCCAACAGGACTTTGCAAACAACAATTAAACCAGTCAAATTGGTTACTTTGGGGAGAACTGCCTGAGACAGAACCCACCTGCAGTTGAGAAAATGCAGGTTATGGAAGGCTATCAGTTCAGGAAGAACAACATAATAAATGCCCTAAATCCATCTCTCCATTCTTTGCTGCACAAATACATCTGCATGCAACATCTTCCACATTAGCTAAGAACAGATTAGCCAAAAACAGATGTGGTCAAGGACAACCTGAAAACATGAAAGTTAATTAAATAAACCACAGATCACACCACATCTTTCCCTGTGATCCTCTTACTGTATCCTGTAACAACATCTTTATTCTGGAAGGCTCACAAGGGCAGAGTTTAACCTTCTGCTAAATGATTCAGAGCACAGTTGAACCAGATGTAGAGACCCGTATCTCCATGAAATCTGCCACTTTTAACACTTGCAGGACAAATTTCGTAATATACTTGACCAAGCCAGTTTTTCCAGTTCTTTCAATACACTTTGTGCAGTGAGACAAATTCGACGATTCTTCATCTCCTCCCCAGATGGGGAAGATTAGATCATCTCTAGCTGTTCCTGTTTTTAGTTGTCCAGAAAAATGTTCCCCTCTTCTTGTGATACAATTTTGGCCTCAGATTCAATGTAACACTCTTCATCATTGTGATTACTGTTCCGTACGGAAAGAAGCGCAGGAGAGCGGGTTCCAAACAACAACTCTTTATTTCAAACCACTAGGTAAAGAAACGGAACATAGCCCAAGCCACGGCAGCCCTTTATATAGTGGCTAGCCTGTCGGCTTGTGGCCAATGACAGTTATTTAATTCTTCCCAGTTTGGTGGCTTCCCGGATTGGTTCCTAGCGAACCAATCCGTAAGTGGCCTTTTCGGCCAATCAGAATGGAGTACTTGGAACCTACCAAGTTCCATACAGAACACCCCTCCCCCTTTAGTTCAGTCCAACGTGGGTGACGTAGTCGCGCAGGTAGGTGGGGCTTTTCCTGGTTCTAGTTGACCTGCGCGGCTCAGTCTTGTTTTGGTCTTCAAGTGGTTCAGATGGGATCGCTGCTTCTTTCGACCTTCTCCATGGAACCTCCTGGAAGGATGAGTCAGCCCTGCCACTCCCGCCTGAGTCTCTTGGGCCGGTTGAGATGGCTCCGCCACTCCCTCCTGGTTTGGCCGGGTTGGTTGAGCTGGCCTGGCTGCCACCTTCCAGGGAGGCCTCACTTCGCATTTCTGCTCCCGGACTTCTTTCTTGGGGTTCATCTAACCATGAGTGCTCTTTTTGTTTGGTTAGATTGTCGTTTTGCAGAGTTTGTTGTCTTGTTATGGGAGGTTCATCTCTCCCTTTTTTATTTATATGTATTTCCCCCCCCCTCCTTGGTTGTTTTTTCATCAGAATTTATTATTTTTGGTTCTGCGGCGGTTTTTCTTTCGAGGTTGTAGGAACAAAGCTGGTCTATGTGCTGCTTCCATTCCCTCCCATCGTCTAGTGTTAGTCGGTAGGACCGGGGGCCTGTGACTTGTGTGATGGTGGCTGGCAGCCATAGAGGGTCCCAGGTAAGGTTGTTGGCATAAACTAGGTCGCCAATTTCGAAGGTACGGTATTTCCTTTAGGAGTCAGGGGGCTTGTCCCATGTATAGGTGGGGTGTAACTTGTCCAGGTAGGACTGTAGTTTCCTACCCATTAATAGTTCAGCCGGGCTTTTATTTGTAGTGCTACTAGAGGTGATATGTTGCAATGTTAGTAAACGGTTGAGTTTGTCTTGCACGTCCCCCTTGTCCATTCTCTCTAGGCCTTCTTTAGAATATCTAACCATGCATTTGGCCCTGCCATTTGCAGCCAGATGGGCCGGCGCGGTTAATGCGTGATGGACACCCTGGGCAGCCAGGTATTGTTCGAACTGCAAAGCAGTAAACTGAGGCCCGTTGTCCAAAACCAGTACATCTGGTAGCCCGTGCATCACAAATAGTTTGTCGAGCTGTTTCATGACAGAGTCCGTGGTTGTGGAAGCCATGAGGATGACTTCCAACCAGTTCGAGTATTTATCGACAACAATCAAAAAGGTGTTCCCCTTTGTTGGCCCCGCAAAGTCAATGTGCACCCTAGACCATGGGCCCCGGGGAGTTTCCCAGTCTTGTATAGGTGCCTGTGGGGGAGTAGGCCTCGCTTTCTCACAGGCGTGGCATGTTGCAACCCAGCGTTCTATGTATTTGTTCCGATTGTTAGATATAACTCCTGGCCAGGGCTTTCATCTTGACCGGGTGACCCTCGTGCAACATGCCTAGGACGGTTTCTTGGAGACTGCATGGGATTACCACCCTGTCACCCCATATGATGCACCCCTTTTCGATAGACAGCTCGGTCTGTCTGGCATGGAAAGGTTTAAAAGTCTCTGTTTTTTTATTTTCCTCCAGCCAGCCTTTACCTACCCAGTTCAGTATATGCGCTGTCAAAGGGTCTTTGGTTGTGGCTCTCGCGATGTCGGCTGCAGTCAACGGTAGCTCCAGGCAGGTCTCCAGTTGGAATGTGGAGGTAGTCGGAGCAGGGTCGTCTTCTGTGATGGGCAACGGGGAACGGCTCAGGGCGTCGGAGTGCGAGATGGCTTTGCCGGGTCTGTGGAGTAACTTGTAGGAGTAGGCAGCGAAGAATTCAGACCACCTTGTCATTCTAGGAGACAGAATGTTCGGGGTTGGCTTGTTTCCTGCCAGGATTCCAAGGAGAAGCTTGTGGTCGGTTATGATAGAAAAGGGTCTACCGTAAAGATATTCATGGAATCATTTGACCCCCGGCGATGATTGCCAGGGCTTCACAATTGAGTTGGCTGTAATTGCGTTCCACTTTGGAGAGCATCTTTGAGTAAAAGGCGACCAGTGCCTCTCTGCTGTCTGGAAGCCAGTGACTCAGAATGGTGCCGACCCCAAAAGGTGAAGCATCGCAGGTGTCCGTCAGTGGCAGGGTGTTGCTAAACTGGATAAGAACGGTGTCTGACGTTAATAGATCCTTAATACCTTGGAAAGCTTTTTGTTCCCGGTGGCCCCAAGTCCAAATGTTTTTTTTTATCTAGCAGCCAATGTAGGGGTTCTGCTATTGTCACCTTATGGGGCAGAAACACATTGTAAAAGTTTATGAGGCCTAGGAATGCCTGGAGATCAGTTTTGTTTCTTGGTCTGGAAGTGTCTTTGACAGCCTTTACCTTCTTTTCAGAATTCGAGAATTCGACCCGGTTTGTGGCCAATTCACATTTCTCTTTCTTGACTTTTACGCCTGATTTTCTAAAGCGAGTTAAGACTTTTCTTAGCCTGGTCTCTAGCTGGTTGGTGTTTTTTTGCTGAGACCAGTGCATCGTCGAAGTATGGGATGACACCTTTGATTCCGTTTAATAGGTGTTCCATGAGGCTTTGGAAAACGCCTACAAAAGGCGTTTAGGCAACGTTAACACCGAATTGGAGGCGGTTACATTTGAATGCCCTCTATGCGTTACTATCATTTGTGCCTCTGCTGTTATTGGATCAATGGGTATTTGCTGATAAGCTTGTGCTAGGTCAAGTTTTGCAAATATTTTTCCTCCCCCTAACGAGTGCAATAAATGTTGCACCACTGGCACTGGGTATGCACTTTGTTGGAGCGCGTGGTTCAGGGCTGCTTTATAGTCCCCACAGATGCGCACTGACCCATCTGGCTTTACCGGTGTTACAATAGGGGCTTCCCACTTGGCGTGGTCGATTGGTTCTAAAACCCCTTGCGCTATCAATTTATTCAACTGTTCATCAATTTTTGGTTTAAGCGCGAATGGAACATGTCTGGCCTTTAAGCGAATGGGGGCTATTTTCGGATCTAGGCTAAATGAAATTGGGGTCCCCTGGTACTTGCCTAGAGTCCCGCCAAATACATCTTGGAATTCATGGAGTAGGTTCTCCTCCCAGTTGGTAGTAGTGATGCGGTTGATCCCGGTCATCCCGATTCCCAGAGGCGCGAACTATTCGATTCCTAGCAGACTAGGCCAGTCACGGTCGACGATAGTCAGAGGCAAGACTTCAGCGTGTTGTTTAAATTCAACTAAACAATGTCCAAGGCCAACTACTGGGATTTGATTTCCCTGATAGTCTTTTAGCACAAGTTTTTGTTTCTTTCGTTCTTTGATGTTTGGAATTAGGCATCAGATGGTATTCCAGAATACCATCGATAGGAACGACCCCGAGTCGACCTCCATCTCGCAGGGTTTCCCCTTGATGCTCACCTCTATCCGAACCTTCTTCCCTCTTTCTGCCCTGTCATTATCGATGGTGACTGTCTGATGCGTTTCTTCTCTGTCACCGGTTCTTTTATTTCGGTTCCATTGGTTGCCTGCTTGTCTGTCGTCGTGTCTGGGGGGGGGGGATGCTGCCACGTCTTTTTGGACTATGGCTCTTTTTGTTGCAGCAGACCCTTTCGATATGCCCCCTTTTATTACAAGCCTGGCATATTGCTTAGAGGAATCTGCATTCAGACAGCGGGTGATTGCCTCCGCAGCCCACACATTGAAATTCCTGCCAATTCTTCCTCTTTTCGTGCCATTTTCTATCTGAATAGAGTCTATGGACATCTTCATCATCATCTTCAGTGTCACTCTGGGTTTTGACGTCCTTGTCATGGGTTGTCGCTGTGGGCTGTTTCTTTCCTCCTTCTGCCTTCTTCTCCATCGTTTGGGTCAGCAGATCGGGAACTTCATTTGTCTCATGGTGGCTGCTGACTTTTTCGCTGCTTCGGCGGCAGTTGCCTCAGCAATGGCCTCGGCCACGGTTATATTCGGCCTGTTGAGTAGTTTGCTCTGAAGGGTAGAATCTTTCAGACCGAGGACTACACAGTCTCTCATAGCCTCATCCATGTTTTGAAACTCACATGCCCCTCCAATGTGTCTCAAGGTCTCCACAAAGTCTGCAATGGTTTCATCCTCCTTCTGGTCCCTTTTGTAAAATTCATGTTGTTTGATGAGATTTGAGACCACCGGTCCATAGTGTGTTCAGAGCATTCGGTCGGACCAGGTCATCTGCTTGACATCTCTGGGTTTCGCCAGTGCCTTCGCCATTTTGAATACGGCCGGTCCACAGTGTGTAAGGAAGACAGCCCTCTTCCTTTGATCCAAGATTTCTTCCATCTTGTTGCTTTCTAAGAACATAAGAAAGCGATCGATATACGATTCCCAATCCTCTACATCTGGATTGAAGGGTGCGGGCGGCACGTTATTACCAGCCATCTCTTTCGCTTGGTTCAGATTGCCGTGTGCTTCGGTCTCTGCTTCTATGATGATCCCATCTTCGTCACCAGTGTTCTGTCTGGAAAGAAGCACAGGAGACCAGGTTCCAAACAACAACTCTTTATTTCAAACCGCTAGATAAAGAAATGGAACATAGCCCAAGCTGCGGCAGCCCTTTATATAGTGGCTAGCCTGCCGGCTTTTGGCCAATGACAGTTATTTAATTCTTCCCGCCATTTGGCAGCTTCCCGGATTGGTTCCTAGCGAACCAATCCGTAAGTGGCCTTTTCGGCCAATCAGAATGGAGTACTTGGAATCTACCAAGTTCCATAAAGAACAGTTACCTTTGCAGTTAGAAGCAGGATCTGTTGCCTCTTTTAGGCTGGCACTTTCTTACTTGGGATTATCTTTCTAGAGTGGTGGCCCTGTTTAAAAACAGGATTAATGCTTTTCTGAGAGCACACCAGTGCTTTGCTGTAGAGAATCCAATTTAAACCAGGAAAGAGAAATAGATTTTGAAAGCTATTTATTGCTGCTTCTTGTCACTATTGGGAGGGGGATGGTAATATAGGTTTTCCACTGCTTCTACCATTGTGTGTGAGTATATGTTTCACACACCCATCACCTTTCTTTTGTTATTGCATTTGTATCTTTCCTACCTCCATTTAGGGCAGCAAATTTATGCCAGCATAACTATTCTGCCAGTTTAAAGATTGAAGGATGCACTTTAATGATGCCAATTGTTCTGTACAGCAGAGGTACCTAACCCCTGGTCTGACACCAGGCCGTGGCATGCCAGCAAATAAATGAAGCCCTATCCACAGGATGCAGGCAGCATGCGAAAATATGCCTCATCCAGACCATGGATAAACCTTTCTCCATGGAACTGGTCCCTGGTGCCCAAAAGGTTGGCAGCTGCTGCTGTACAATATCCACTCAGAGAGTCTCAGATTTTAATTCAAAGTCCCAAGCAATATTCAGAAAAACAATTTGATGGCCTATTCTAAAAATGTTATTAAATACATATTTGTTTATTTGGGGCTTAATACGATGGCCACTTTTTCTTTAATTTTTTCTTTAAATGTTATTGGTGATTTACTACGGTGGTGCAATAGTTAAAATGCAATACTTCAGGCTACTTCTGCTGACCGCCAGCTGCCTGAAACTTGGTAGTTAAAATCTCACTAGGCTCAAGGTTGACTCAGCCTTCAAATATATCTCTTGTCATTAACGTCACATCTCCTTTGAGTGTACTCATTTTCTGGAGCTTCATGGATGCATCTATGTACTTAGAAGAGCTGCAGTGGTGCAGTGGTTAGAATGCAGTACTGCAGGCTACTTCTGATCACCGGTTGCCTGCAGTTTGGCAGTACTGGTCTCATGGCTCAAGGATGATTCAGCTTTCCATCCTTCTGAGATGGGTAAAATGAGGACCCAGATTGTTGAGGGCAATATACTGACTGTGTAAAATGCTTAGAGAGGGATGTAAAGCACTGTAAAGTGGTATATAAGTCTAAGAGCTGAGGTGGGGTTCCACCAGTATAACAACTGGTTCAGTTATCATGTGCTTTGCACACACACACGTGCATGCACTCCACATTTAGAAAAACTCTAATACTTACCTTCTACAGCAGTCCCTGTGAATAAAACAGCCGAGGCATGGCAAACCGCTCTGCTGTGCGAATCAGCTGTGCTCTAAACAAAGGGAATAAAGCACAGGAAAGAGCAGAGGTGGGTGGGCCCACATACTCATTGTAGCAAACCAGTTCACTGACAGCTGATTTTCAGAACAAGAGGTTTGGCTGAACTGGTCTGAACCGGTAGAATCCCACCCATGCTCTAGATGAGCAAGGGTCTTCAAACTTGGCAAGTTTAAGATTTGTGGACTTCAACTCCCAGAATTCCTGGGATAATATGACTGGAGGAGGAATTCTGAGAGTTGAAGTCCACAAGCCTTAAAGTTGTCAAGTTTGAAGACCCTTGTTCTAGAGCCTCTTCATCAGCATAACAGAGTTCTTGTAGAGCATCATGGAATTCCTTCTAATATTCACCCGATTCCTTTCTTTTATTTTCAGCTTTCTTTGGTTTTGACAAAGAGCAGGTTCTCCCATTTCACTTCTCCTCAGAGAAGCTTTTTCTGACTCTTGGAAGGTAGACAAACAACTAGCAGTTAAGGATGGATAGAGGCATGCAGCCATGATAAAACTGTCTTCATGCTGTTGCCCTCCCAATTCTGTGCCAGGCTCAGTAGCCTATCAAGAATCCATTTGTTCAGAATGGTGAGTTGAAGATGCTTTGTGTTTCAAGCCGTGTGTGTGTGTG
>BLBF01000005.1:13694375-13740259 GCA_015471245.1 Laticauda colubrina
AGATAGATAGATAGATAGATAGATAGATAGATAGATAGATAGATAGATAGATATAAATACTTCCAAATTCATCGTTCACTTATGAAGAGTTGGAAGGCATCTCAGTTATACATTCCCTCCAGATCATTACCATCACAATCAATTACTGAGCACCCAAGGTTTTCCATTTTCCTCTAAGATTAGAATTTTCACTTACTGGTGCTGGTGCAATTTTCTAACTTGTCAACATAATATTCATATGTATTTATTCTAGATATTATCCATTGTTCTTCACTGACTGTAAAATAATTTGATCTTTTTCCAGCACAGATATTTATCCAGTTTGCCATATTTTAAGTTCCATGATTTTCAGAATGACTTGATCATAGTATTGTATTATCATTTTCCATCTTTTTCTTAGTAAAACTGTTGTATCTTTCAAAAACATTTTTAAAAGATGATAAATTACTATTGAAGATGATCTCCACAGCATTGTTGGAACTTGTGTATAAACAGAGCATTTAAAGAAGGAAAACCAAGATTCTTCATGCATACAAGCATGTAATCACATGACATAGCTGAGATCCTCAAAATGAGGCAAGGTAGAATCTTGAATCTACTCTCTTTTCCTCTTCTTTGAAGATCTATATGCCATCAAATGGAAAATGTGTTTCCATGGCAGACGTGATATCAGTTTGATATTGATGATGCTCAAACCAGAATGGAATCTGAAATGGGGCACCACCTTTTAAAACCTCATACAGAGCTGCAGGAAGTACAGTTGAATGAGGGTACCTGATGAAGAAAGAGGAGGTGGAAGAACAGATGACAAAGCCTTAGCAGTCTTGATCTTGTGTGTTGTAAAGAAATATGTTCTTTCCTCCCAGATAAATTGCTTCTAAGTTGATAAAGCAGGAGAGACATTGAGTTCTTGAGTTGAAGTGTAAAAATCTCTCCTAACACTTATAGCAAAAAAAAATCCAGATGACACCTCTTGGCTTTGCTTCTCAGTCTTCTCGGCACATTGGGAAGTTGACAAAAGTGAAGACATTAAATTCTATCAGTATTGAGAAACACAAGAAAATTACATAGAGGGTGAGCACATAGACTCCCAATTTCCTGTCAAGTTTCCATTTATTTAAGTGGATCCCGCCAACCTGTAAGAACATGAGGAATGAATTATTTAAGATTGAAAGCAATATATACTGCAGGCTAATAGAAATAGCACTTCAAATGAGAATTTTAGAAATAATTCAAGGAAACTAATTTCCATGACCTTTACAACTAGAGAAACTCTAAATCCTATAATACAAAATATTTGTGGAAGAGTTATTAGGAAATATTAGTATAAAAATTGCTAAGCTACCTGAACAAACTGTCTAACTGTTGTATTATACCTGTATCTAGCTTCACTGTATCATCTGACTCTATTTTTTTAATTCATCAAACTTTAATTTTATTCCATGCTTTTCCCTACTTCATATGTTTTATGAGTTCTTCTCTGTATACATATTGGACCTCAGTTTAGAGTACACAACAGCCCCATTTACTATATGTTAAGCAGAGGATGTGACACTTTCTGGTGAGAGAGAAGTTCCCTGAGGATTGGCTCCACCACAAGTCCAAAAGCTTAGAAGAGTAAACCTCTGGTCTCAGTGACTGACCCAGATTGGATCCTGAGGATGTGATTGCTAAAAGTTGTCTGGTAAATCCAGGAAATCCAGAACTTCTAGCACCATTTATGTCATGTAAGTATTTTCTCAAATGACATAAATTCAACAGACAACATAACACCTGGATGTACTCTTAAACCAAGGTTTTATTTCATACAAGCTTTTTAATGCACATATTTTTGCAAATTTTACAGCAATTCGTTTTTCCAATCAAAGCTATAAATTATTTTTACAAATGTAAGTTTCTTAATAGTACAACTAATTTGTAAAGTCTGTTAAATGTATATGTTGACTAAATAATAGTTCCATTTTGCATGGCAAATATAAGTTTACTATTAAATAAGTTTTATCTCATCTCTATATATGTGATATTAATATGACTGGGTGCAGAAATAAATTAATTCATCAGTACACTTACGGTAAGGGCTACAGACCCCAGGAGAAGCACAACAGAATAAACTAGTCCTTTGCTGTTTATCTTAACCTATAAAAATCAGAAAAGACAGGTTTAAAATACTTGCCATATCTCAAGAATACAGTCACTAGAAAATATAAGATAGAGGATGTAAAAACAAGATACTCATGATTTCATCTCTAATTAAGTCAACAGGCAATGTCTGCTGAACAGAAGGAAACAGATTTAATCTTGCAAAATAGGTTTACTTCAGAGGGAAGATCCATTCAAGAATCCAAAATGCAAAGGAAAAAACAGTTGAACATTTTTGAAGGGGGCACATTAGTTATGATAATGACAATATTAGAGACAACAATATTAGTTAAAGGTAAAGAATTATACTGAACATCTAATGGCAGTTGGAGAAGCCTTAAGACGCACAAGAAACAAGAGTTTTCATGAGAAATTGGTTCGTATTGGTTCCTACTAGAGGCTCTGGAGAAATTCAGCAACAGAGTGGTCAATGTCTGGAATACTTTCTTCCCCAAACCCCAAAAACTTTAACCTTAGACTGTCTACTACTGACCTCACCCCTTTCCTAAGAGGTCTGTAGAGGGCATGCACAAGCACCAAAGTGCCTACCGTCCCTGTCCTACTGTTTCTTTTATTTTTCTTATATGTACTCATTTCTTGTATTCATAACTATGTTTATCCTTATACCTATTATCTTGTAAGCGATTGACAAATCAAATAAATAAAAATAAATAAATAAAAGATACAACACATTGCAGAGACCTCTGTGTGCTACACATGCTTCTAAGATATTTTGTCATCTTATTACAGGATCAGCTTGTAACCTTGGCCAAAAAAAGAGATATGTAGTTTGGAAAAATAGTTTTATGGAATTTTTGCATAGAGATTTGTGTAATGATATTTAGGGTAGCTTTTCTGAACCTTGGCACAATTCCAATATGATCTTACTTCAAATTCCAGCATCATTGGCCTTCATGGCCAAAGTCTCGTTGAGTACACTGAGAGTTCTTGTCCCAGCTCACAATGCATCTAACAGATAATCAAGCTGGGGAAAGCCATACCATAATCAAGTGATACCATAATCAAGCCATACCAAAATAACTATTTGTTTTATTCAATCGTATTTTCTGTGACAAAAACTTTGAACAGATTTATTTACATCTAGATACATACGTATGAGCCATAATGAACTGCCATAGTCTGTAAACCCCATGGAACTCCAAGCCCCACAAGAATGTCAAACACATTGCTTCCAATCGTATTGGACACTGCCATGTCACCTAATCCTGAAAAATAAACATTTCACAATTCAAAGCCATTTTCATTTGCACAATGATTTCTTTACAACAAGCATTTAGCAGGGAGGATAAGCTTTTCTCCTCTACCAAAAGGCCACATCTTGAGGTAATGAATGTAAACTGTAGTAGACCATAAATTGGCCAGGATTCCCTACAATAATTCTTCAGAGAATTATTAATTAATTAATTCTTCACCAATTGTTTTTAATTGAGGGAGAGAAAAGGCAAGTTAGGTATATACTTAACTGTAGTTTACCGTATATATCTAACCAAATTACAATACATACCTAACTGTAACTGGGCTTAAAACCAAAGAATGTTGTAATCCTGAGACACTCAAAAGTGTTGACTCCAGAAGAAGATCACATACTATATTTGGAATCTCAAATTTTAACTCAATAAAATTAGTTCTTTTGAGCAGGGAACAAGGGGCCTCTTCCAACATTATGGAATTCTGTGTGGATTCCCACATAAAGCAATATACCCCTTTCAATGTAATGATCCTATGAATTCCAATAATTTCTATGGGGAATTATTATTTTTTGCTAATATCAAATTTGACTGTTTATTGATCAAGCATCAATACAGACTCTTTAAAAAAATGGATAAAATCTAGTCTATTTTGACTGGAATAGCAAGTTGATGAAAGCATAAAACAGAGATTCCTGATTAATGGAAGGCAGATCCTCAGCTTATTTTTACTTAAATATTTTTGTTTAAGCATCTGAGATTTAATCAATTAAATCTACACAAGATTAATGCTAGTGAAATAAAACACCTTTTGATTATATTTTACACACGTTATATTTAAAGTAAGCAATATTTTAAAAGAAGCATATATAAGAGAAGGGAAAATGGTGCTTTAAATTGGTATTTGTGATCCAAACTTTACTTATGAATTGGCATTACAAATAATAGATACAGAATAAAATATTGAAAAGGCTAGCACCCCCTTATAAAATGTGTAGTAACACCTTTCTCTCTTGGAGATGTGTATCAATATATTTATCTCCAAAGGATTTGAGGTAGATTTTAGTCAGTCCAAAGAATTGTAAATAGATTAGTTATGTTTTTCTTTTTTATTATTATAAAAAAATTATTTGGGTTTTCACAAAACATAATACAAGTAAAATTTCTTTTTTTGAGAATAGCATAGTCCTGGGTTATCACTTCTCCATACAGACACAAATTCAATTTCATATTCATCTTTGTGTTCTATTCCATATCTTATTACTATTTTAACATTTTCCCTTCCCTTAGTTTTCTCAATCTTTTAATTATCTCATTCCTTTCTAAATTCAATTATATATATCATTTCATATTTATACTTTTGTCTGTCCTGTTTCAATTTCATAGTTTCTTTTCTCATTAAACAAATTGTTCTGCTGTAGTTACCAATTGGAGTATGACACATTTTTGTATCTTTTAATTTTTATCCATTCAGCTCTTATTTAAACTTCAATTTATGTCTTTACAATTATAACATTCAATATAACACATAACTTCCAGTTGAATTATGCTTGGTACATTCTTAAAATACACACTAAGTTCTTAAAGAGAATATATATGTGTAACAATAATAAATAAAATACTTATTCTATTCCAATTCAGCTCTTTCATTAATGTTAGTTATAATCTTTGACATCTTTAATATTTCTTTTCAATAGGATATCATACTTCTAGGAACACTTATAATATTTCCATAATTCTTTCATGTTTCTTTCATATTCCTCTTCACTTAAATTTTTATAACACATTTATAATAATTAAAATGTTCCCCTCCTTTCCTAATTCCATTCTCACATTCTCTTAATTTCATTTATTTATGAAACATTCCATCACATTACAATGAGTATTTTATCTATCATTTTAATCACACTCGTTTCATATTTTCAAAGTTCATTTCTATTTCTAATATAACAATACTATCTTATATACCCTTGCAGAATCCCCCTTTCAATTAAGTTTTCACCCATTATCTCTGTGTCTTGTACATTTTTTCCGGTTTCTCTATGTCCTGTTTCTGTCCTTTATAATTTCTTTTCCTTTCCCTCTTCTCCCTGTTCTTCTTCCTTCCCTTTTTGACCCCTTCTCTCTCGAATTCTGATTCTCCCTTCTGTAATCCTCTCTTCTGTTTCTTCCTAATATTGTAACTACTTTTCAAACTATTTTTTTTTAGTTGTTTTTTCAGATCTTAAATTTTTCATTCTCTTTCCCCGCTTTCCTTTCTTTTCCCCACATAGAAATACTTGGTCATTGAAGATGGCTTCTTCTTTGTCCTCCCCCCCCTTCTTGTTTTACAGGCATTTCTTGTTTCTCATCGTTCAGGATCTCAATTTCTAAAAATTGAAATACGAAGCTAAAAAAACCTCTTCCTTCTTGTACATCTTCTTTCTATTTCTTAAGTTCCATTCTCAATCTTTCCAAGAGTGATACCATTTTAAAAACTTTTAAACAACTACCCGATTAATTTTAGTCCTTTAAATCCAATAGCCAAAAATCCAAAAATCACAAAGTAATCCAAATAACCCAAAGCTGTTTCTTCTTGCTTCTCTTTCCCACTTTCTCTTCCTGGGGTTCGCTTATCTTGTTACAAAGTTTCAATTAAAATGTATCTTTTAGGAATCTTGTTGAAGTTTCACTGTTAATTCCTTTCACTTTCAGGTGGTCTTCTCCATTTTTCCAGATCCCACCCTTTTGTTTTTTTCCTTCTTTTAAAAGTTTTTGAGAATCCAGAAATCTTTGTTTTCCCTTTGACATTTTATTTTCAGCTTAAATACCTGTTCATGTCAAAGTGGATTTTTGCCAGTTTCTTGCTTAAATCTTAGTTGTCAATATAGAAGAAAAGAAAAAAAAAACAAATCCTTTCCCTTCCCTCTCTCATTCGCCGCTTCAAAATCTTCTTTGGGAACAATGTTGTTCTTTATAATTCAAATTCCAGGGTACCTTGTATTGTTGTTTTTCCAGTTCGACCCGGTCAGCCAGAAACATTCTCTTCTTATCTTCCTCCTGCACATTCTTTTCTGGTCGGGTTCTTCTTTGAGGTGGTCATTTCTGACCACTGCTGCAACTGCCTTCGGGAAAAGGAGTAAGGCCAGCTGGGGAGGAGAGATGCGACTCTCCTTGACCCTGCTGGAAGTCTCCCCCTTCTTCACCACCTCTACAGGGTGGTTTAGCCCTGAAACCAGCTGGCTCGGGGTACTCCAGTGGTGAGCACAGATCAAAACTGCACACAATCGCAGATTTTGGTCTGTCGCCGAAGAAGCTCAAACCAGAAGTCAGATTAGTTATGCTTTTCAATGAATTTGAATGGGATAATGGTTCATTGCATCTGGATCCCCCCAAAAGTCTTTTTTCAAAAGGCAAGTGGACTTCCTTTGTTTTTCCTTGAAGACGTTTCACTTCTCATCCAAGAAGCTTTTTCAGTTCTGAACTTCATCACTTCAGAACAGAAGAAATTTCTTGGATGAGAAGTGAGATGTCTTCATGGGAAATAAAGTTTGGAAAAAGCCCCTTTGGGACAACCATAACCTGGATGACTGAGAAATCTTCATAGACATGCTTCTGGAGTAGTGACTTCAACTTTCATTCCTATTTAGACACACATCACTTATTACACTGAAATCATCTGTTCATTTCCCATAATATTACATTTTTCCCCAAACACAGCTTAGTCTTCAGTTTTGCCATCCGTTTGTAATTTTAAAAAATGTGTTAAAAATGTCATGAATTTTTAGGCTCACACTTTCATTTAGACTATTTTATGCATTTCGAAAGCACAAAACTGTACAGTGGTTTGTAAGCAATTTCCTCCTACACAGTATTTTCTCTTATATCTCTTAACACATACATATTTTGTATACAGGTTTTGCTGATCAATTTTGTATACATTTTAATCAGAGGACTGTAATTTAAATTTAAAAACATTAGAAAAACTGAAGAATGCCCACATTAATTTAGGCAATTCAATTTAAGTATTTAATTTAGGCAATTCAAATTACATTCGTCTGTATTGAAAAACCTGAATGAAATGAAGGTGATTTCAGCCCCATCTCTATATCGATAATGTAAGAGCTCTGCTTACTGATGTAGCAAACAAGCACAGCATTTATCTGAAATCAGTGCAGCCCTTACCTTGTCTTGCTACTATTAAACTGGCCATGCAGTCTGGTACACTAGTCCCTGCAGCTAGGAAAGTAATGCCCATGATAACATCCGGAATCCCAAGAGTGTAACCAATCACTGTTACCTGTGCAACAATGGAAAACAAGTTGTTGTAAACAATAAGAGCATTCTGACTCTTAGACCTTCTTTAACTGCTTGAGCAAGTGGGTGTTAAAATGAAACAATCTAACAAACACAAGAATTTCTCATGCTACAACAAATTAGCAGCCATAAACTGACTATGTAGAACATATTCCTAAATCTAACATCTTCCTAAAGCTAACATCTGCTATACATGTTGAATTTCCACTCATTCTTGCAAAGGTCATGCCTGCTAGTTGTGACAGCAACTCTCGGACAATATCTTGAGGATACCTCACTACAGAAGTCTAATCCTACGACACAGTAAAAATGTTTTGCAGCTTCTAGGGATAACCTGTTTTGTATATGTATTGATTTGGTGTCTGGATTACTATCTTGTAATTGTCACGTAATTCTTTTTTTTTACATACACTTTATTATATTTATATTTACATATCTTTTTATGTTTGTTATATTGGGAGCTGCCCAGAATCAGTTGGAATCAAGCAGCATCAAAATCAAATCAATAATCAAAACTGAGGAGAAAAAAGTTGTTTTTTTTCTTTCTTGTTTTATTTTTCTTTTACATTGTACAATGAATGTGCATATTAGGAATGCAGAAACTATGTATGATCATAATCTTTACTTAGTTATGTCTAAACTGGTTCTGCTGGAATTTCAAAATTTCAAACTATTTATCAAGGAATATTTTTTTCCTCCATGAAGCAGAAATTTGAAGAAAGCATAGAAATTCATGTACATGGTAGTAACATTTGAGATCAGGTCTACACTTTGTCATGCAAGATTACCTCACGGATTTACTGCTTTACTTGAGGATTAAAAAAGCAAGAAACATTCATATATTCTGTCCTGTGTTGCTTGGATTAAACTAGGATCAATGAATTGTTACTAATTGAGATTAATAGTACATAGTTTTCTGGATAAGATGCTCCATGGTTCCATCTCTGGACTCCAATTCTAAGAATTCCTAACAGCATTAGCAATAACTGTTTGGGCTTTTCTAGAATTTACAGATCTAGCATATCTAAAGGATACCAGATTGAGATTAAGATTGGATTAAAAGTCAAATAGTAATCCAATGAATAATCAGACCATCTTCAACTTTGAGAAAAGAAGGATCTCCACCTGGCCTTAGCTGAAATCCAAATGTGGGACTATGACACAAGATTTATTTTTCCTAGTTATTGAAAAAGATGCCATACAAGTCAATGTCAGCCTTTGTGAGTTGATTAACAGATTGTCTTAACAGGCTCCAGAAAACTAGTTGTATTGGAGGACAAGACATGGCATTTTCCAGAAGTATAAAGATTTGCTAGGTATGTTTGAAAAAAATGAAGGAACAAAGGATGAGAAAAAAGTAAAAAAAAGGAGGTTAGGTTTCAAGTATCACGATTCCTTCAATAAAAGACATATTTGAATGTTCATATTGCACACATCAAACATTTGTTTTGCTTTCTTTCAGTTAGATTCAAATAGTAATGTTCTTCATTATTACTGCCTTTGTTTTCTACCTAACGTCATTAAAAATGTTATCTGAATCAACCAACCTCCCACCATATCTTTGCAATCACTCACCATCCACACCATAAAGTAAGAAAACAAAGCGATCCATAATGTGGAAAAGACAAACGTCACCATGAAAAATTTTTCCCAGCGTGGCTTGCTACAGTTTGGGATGGTGAAAAAGAGGAGAAGTATCAGTGGCCAGGTCAGGATCCATTTGACTTTTTCCATTTTTCCATCTGGAAAGCAAAAGAAAAGAAAAGAGAACCTGTTTGTTGATGGAAATTGCTGTACTGTTATATACTATAGCAGATTAGAAATAAAGCCAATATCACAGTTGTGTATTTTAGTAGAGAGGGAAGGCTTTGATATCCAGAAAAGTGTAGATTTCAATCCTTTTTTTCTTAAAGCACAATTCTTAAATTATGGTTAGTCACACAATATGATTAAAATAAATGGTTGGTCATTCAATCAACCAGATGTTTAGATTGGATTTGGCATTTTATTATATTATTATTATTACTACTACTATTACTATTACTACTTCTGCTGCTACCATTATTACAGAAAAATTATTTAACATTGCTAAATACTCTCTGCCCTAACAAGCAGGCTAATCTTCCCAAGAAAATGAAGAGACTTGCCCAGGCAGTCACTAGGAATCAAAACTGACCTGAAGACACCAAACAAAAACACCCACAGATATTTTAAAAAACTCTGTATTTAAGCCATTTAACAGCCACACTGAAGCTTTTTGGAAGAACATGAGAATACACTTTTTGGAAAGTGTTGAGGTAATTCCCCGTTAGGAGAATGAACGTGTACAGGGAGAGGTCTTTGACAGTAGTGTTTGAATAATACACATACAGCATACAGATACACTGTACAGTAAATGTAGGGTTTTACTTTCAGTAAAGGTTTAAGCAAAATTCAAAATAGGCAGTCCAAAGTCATTCACAGGTTAAATCAGTCAGTTTTCAATCCAGGGATAATCCAGCAACAAAGTCCAATGTCAAAAACAGCTCAGTATCAGATGTATACTGAATCATGTATACAGTATCATGTTTATCCTGGTTTATATATAGCTGTTAGGTGACTCATATTCCTAACATTCTCCCCTTTTGGGTAAGATAATATATACAACCTTACATTCTAAGTCCATAACCTTCACAGCAAGCCTTATGTTTTATAGAGCCTTGGGCCTTTGTAAAATGATCTGCTATATTGTTTTCTGACATACAGTATTCTAGCCTAATCATCTTACTTTGCACACTCATTGTCTCATATTTAAATATCTTAAATCTGTGTGTTTCGTTCTTGTTTTAACAGCAATATTTGAAGCCATCTGTACTGCTGATTGGTTATCTTCATAAACAACAATAGAATCTGTTACATTCATTCTCATGTCAATTAATTGTTGCTTATACAAAACTAAATCTGTACATAATAAAGACAAACATGAGAATTCAGCTTCCATTGTTGACAAGCTTAGATGTTTCTGTCTAATAGATCTCCATCCAATCAATGCTTTTCCCAATAATACGACAGTACCCAATGTAGATTTTTGTGCATTTATGTCTGTAACAAAACTTGCATCAGCATATGCAGTAAAATTCAGTTCATCTTTTGGCTCCAAATACAATGCATAATGCATTGTTTATTTCAGATATCTTAACACATGTTCACCAGCTTGCCAGTGCCGCTGAGTCGGCTCAGTGTTAAATCTCATGAATTGATTAACACAGTATGCAATATCTGGCCTTGACCAATTACTGAGATAAGATAAACTACCAATCAAGGACTGATAAATGTTCTTATCAAAAACAGGACTTTGAACATCATTACGGGTAAACCCCTGGCTCACTGATGTTTTGGCCAGTTTACAAAGTTCCATTTTATAACTTTTTAGTAATTGGTTAATTTTATCTGCCTGTGAGATCTTGTATCCTCCCCTAGTTCTATCTATCTTTAAACCAAGATATTGTTTGATTTCTCCTAATTGTTTTATTTTAAATTTCTTTTCCAATAGTGAAGTTATCTCAGTAGCTTCTTGCTCAGTTTTGGTGATTAATGCTATGTCATCAGTAAATAATAACAATGACATTACACCATCATTTTCTCTTTTAAACAAACATGGATCAGCCATGCCAGCTACAAAGCCTATCTTAGTTAATTCTTTAACTATACATTGATTCCACTCGTATCCTGATCACTTCAAACCATAAAGACTCTTTTTTAATCTCCAGCAATCAGTTTTATTATCAGTATTATTATTTTTGAGACCTAAAGGTTTCTTTAAATATATAGTATGTTGCAACGGTGCATGCAGATATGCCGGCTCTAGATCAAAATGATTTATAATGTATTTCTCCTCAGCTGCCCACACTCATGCTGCCCTTTATGTAGTAGCCTTCAGACTAGGTGCAAACACCTCATCATAGTCATTTGCTGTCTGATTGAACCCTTGTGTTACTAACCTGGCTTTATGGGTAACAGTCCCATCCACACCTGTCTTCAGTTTATATATCCATTTACATCCTATGGCATGTTTCCCTGGTGGTAACTTAACATTTTCATATACCTCTAGTCTTTTTAATGATTCCAGTTCCTTATCCATTGCTTTCTGCCAAGTATCCTGATCCTTAGCAGGATACAGTTTTAGTTCACTGTAATTGCTTGGAACTGTATTCACTTGGCATACAACACTAGCCTGATATCTATCAGGTGGTCGTGTTACACAGGTTGAACGTTTTGGTAATACAGGGCTTACTGGTGGACTTTCCTGTGCCACCTGCTCCTGTTCTATTATTTCTTCCTGTGCCTGTTCTCCTACTTCCTCCTGGTCTTCCTCTTTAATGGCTATCTGGGGTTTACTGATTTTATCTTTAGGGACTATTTGGGTGTCAATAATAATATCATTGCTGGATTCCTGTTCCAGTTTATCCCACCCAACATGCTCAAGAAATTTTGCATTAGCACTACAATAAACATGAGCTGTGCCTTGATCCCAGAATCTGAATGATCTATGGTTGGCCTCCTAACCCACAAAAAGTAACTTCTTAGCTCTATGTTGCCCTTTCAGTCTTACTTGTGAGGGAATATGCACCCATGCTGGAGCTCCAAATGTGTATAGATAACTTAAATTTGGTTTTCTGCCATGCCAACAAGCGAATGGCAATTCACCAGTTGTTGTATTTACTACATTGTTCAAAACATGGTTACTACACATTATGGCTTCACCCCACAGTGTTTCAGGTAAACCTGAGTCAGATAACATAGTGGAGCCATGGCTTGTAATGTTTGCCCTCTTCGTTCTATAAACGAGTTATGTTGTGGTCTGTAAGATGCAGAATGTTTATGGTCAACACCAGCCAATTTCAACATTGTTTGGAATCTTTTATTAACAAATTCAGTCCCATTATCAGTGACTAAAGTAATTACTTTACTTTTCATTTTTTTCTCAGCAAACCTTAGCTAGTTAAAGAAATGTTGGAATGTTTCTGTTTTGTTCTTCATAAGATAGCAGAATCCATATTGTGAGTAATGGTCCATAATACTCAAAATATAGCAGGCATCTCCTAAATTTAGTTTCTTCGGACCAATTATGTCAGCAAACACAACTTCTAAAGGTTCTTTGGTCTTAAACCCATTAAGTCTGTTTGCAGGAGTAACATTACTTTTATCTTGGCTACAAGTATTACAGTTTAAATACTTGCTACAGGGTTTCAATTTTACTCCCTCTGACAATTCAACAGTTTGTTTGAGCAGTTTGAAATTAATGTGCCCTAAATGTCTATGTAATAAATGTATACATTCATCATGTGGCTTAACGTTGTTATAAACTGAGTTAGCCATCTTCAACTGATCATCATGTATCACATATAAATCATTTTTTAAAATAGCAGTAACACTTTTACCCTCTTTCTCTATTATACAGTTATCTCCCCTAAAGGTTACTACATAACCAATATTAACTAAAGCCCTTACTGATAACAAATTAAATTTCAGTTTAGGTATATATAACATAGTTAAATGTTCGTTTATACAAGAACAATATGCAGTATCTTCACTTGATGTGTTCATCTTCCATCCATTTGCCAGTGATACATGTTGCTTACTCGTGGACATCTTTACGAAACTTTTTCTATCTTTAGTAATGCACTGCGATGCTCCACTATCAACAACCCACAAATCATGCTTTACAGTTGAATTGCTAGACATAGCTAAACTAACATTCTTCTTAGCCTTCTAGTGTTTACTAGTATTCTGTCTTATTCCCTTCTTACAGAATTTAGCTATAGGTCTCCTAGCTCCACAAGGGAAACATTTCTTAGAGAAGAGAAACAGTATAGGCAGTTGAGGACAAATCCTCTTCTTGTGGTTGTTCCTTTCTCAGTTGGTCCCTATCCAGCCGTCTTCTTGCTTCTTCCAGCAACCTTCCAATTATGTCAGTCAATGTCAGTTTATCTCTGGGCAGTACTCCCAGTGAAGATACATAATCATCATAACTTTCATCCAACGAGGAAAGAATGATGCAGCTCTGAAAATATCAGTTCTTTTTCACGTAGCTCTTGAAAAGTTCTTTCCATGAAGTTTAAATGAGTGAACATATCTCCACCTTTCAGAAGACATGCTCTAAACAGTTTACGTGTAAGATGTATGTGTGCACCTACA
This sequence comes from Laticauda colubrina, assembly GCA_015471245.1. NCBI lineage: Eukaryota > Metazoa > Chordata > Lepidosauria > Squamata > Elapidae > Laticauda > Laticauda colubrina. The sequence goes on from BLBF01000005.1 coordinate 13,708,196, forward strand.
CTGTCACTAACATAAATCCTCTTCAAATTCTCCCAACATCTAGAAGCAAACTCTTCTCCACGAATATGGACTAGCTGCTGGTCACTCAGTGTTAGTCCACTGATACAAAGAGCTCGTTCACTGTTCTGTTTAAAGTCAGCAAGCTTCTTGGCATCATCCTCATTATCTGGATCCCAAGCATTTAAATCCGGTGGGTCTTGAACTACATTCCATAACCCTTCTCTACCCAGAAGTAGACTTCACTTCATAGACCAGGAAACATAGTTTGTTCCATCCAACCGGGTTATCAGTGATAGACTCATTGAAGTGTCTTGTGCCATCTTTACCAGGATAGTAAACCACAATCAAACAGGAAACAGCTGTCTGTATACAGTACTGTGCATTCACACTAACTCTCAGTTATCTGAGCCTGTACTGGTTCTGGGCTCATAACCAGTGTTGAGGTAATTCCCCGTTAGGAGAATGAGCACATACAGGGAGACGTATTTGACAGTCGTGTTTGAATAATACACATACAGCATACAGATACACTGTACAGTAAATGGAGGATTTTACTTTCAATAAAGGTTTAAGCAAAGTTCCAAACAGGCAGTCCAAAGTCATTCACAGGTTAAATCAGTCAGTTTTCAATCCAGGGATAATCCAGGAACAAAGTCCAGTGTCAAAAACAGTTCAGTATCAGACTTACATCAAATCCAGAAATAGCAGTCAATTAGGAAAAATGGCAATACTCTCCAACAGAAGGAAACAGAGACTTACTCACACTCTCTTCTGAGACTAAGGCTAAAGCCAATGTCACAGAGCACCAACAGATGGAAAGAGGATGTAAAACGGAGAGAAACACTTGCCATCCGTTGGTTAACGCGATGCATCCGTTCTGTACTCACTGCGTCCGTTTTTCATACTCTCTATCCATCCAGCATCCGTCTACTGACATTTCATCCACTCAAAAAGTTTTGAGCTGCACAAAACGTTTTGAGCGGATAAAGTATCCAACGTGTCCGTTATACATCCACTACGCATATGGGGGACATCCGTTATACGTCCGTCGTCATCTGTTACGTGTCCACTATATCCGCTAGGCATCTGCTGCACATCCGCGCAACTCACATCCACTCCAGTGGAAAACGGACACAGGGAGGAAGCGAAACAGATGCGGAACAGACACGCAGCGTTAGTAGCACAGACGTAGAAAGGATGAAAGCGGATGCAGCTCACATATAAAGCATTAAAACGGAAAAAACGTTCGTATAGGGGACGTATCTCGGATATTTAGGATGTCTGCAGGATGTCTAGAGGATGCAAAAAGGACACCTAACGGAAAACCTATATTTCCCATAAAAAGGGGGAGGAAATCACCTGGATCTCACTTTCAGTCCAGCAGCCCTGCTGTGCAGACCTCTTCAGCCTTCATCTTGCTCTTGCTCTTCCACAGCATCCAGTCATCTCCACCATGGATCGTCGCACACTCATTTGGGTAGCCGTCATGGTTCTACAATAGTGCGAAGCCCTCTATCGGCTCTTTCACCTGTTCTACGGGAAGAAAAAGAGGCATCCAAGAAGTGTCTGGGTCCGAAGATGGATCACAAGAAGAGCCGAGTACGGACTGTATAACAAGCTGATGGTGGAGCTGAAGAATGAAGACCCTCGTGCATTCCAGAACTTCATGAGGATGCCGCCAGCCATGTCTGACGAAGTTGTGGAGCAGCTAAGACCCAGGTTGACCAAGGCAAACACCAACTTCTGTCCCAGCCTGGACCCTGGACTGAAGGTGGCACTGACTCTGCCTCACCTGGCTTTCGGGACCACGTACAGGAGCATGCAGTATGCCTGGAGGGTGCCACACAACACCATCAGCATTGTGGTCAGAGAAGTGGTGCAGGCCATCATCGAAGAATACCTGGAGGAGCTCCTCCAGTGCCCCTCCACTGAAGAAGGCTGGAAGAAAGTTGCAGAGCAGTGATATTAGAAGTGGAACTTCCCCCACACCGTTGGAGCCATAGATGGGAAGCACGTGGCCTGCAAAGCTCTAGCCAACTCAGGGTCCACTTATCACAACTACAAGGGCTTCTTCAGCATCATCCTCTTCGCCATGGTTGATGCTGACTACAAGTTCATGTACATCGATGCTTCAGGCAACGGGTAATCTTTGGGTTGCTCAGGTATACAACGCCAGTCACCTCAAGGAGGGGCTGGAACGTAACCTCATCATGGGCTTCCCAGATCCAGACCCCCTGCCCAACGACACACAAGATGTGCCCTACTTCATCGTGTAGGAACCTACCTCATGAAGCCTACACTTCCAGATGCCTCACCCGTGAAGAGAGGATCTTCAACTACAGGCTGTCCAGGGCAAGGCGGGTAGTGGAGAACGCCTTTGGCATCCTGGCCAACAGGTTCCAGGTATTTCTCACCACCATGCAGCATTGCCCAGAGACCGTGAGGAACATCGTGGAAGCTTGCGCACCTGCTACCCAGTGTTGCAGAACAGGCTCGTGGACTACCAACAAGGCAATGGGGACATGGAGCCTGGTGAATGGAGGCAAGGGCAAAACCTGATAGATACTGTGGATGTGCAAGGCCCCAACAGAGCTTCACATGAAGGGAAGAAGCAGTGCAACCTCCTGAAACACTGGTGCAACTCCCCAGCTGGAGCAGTGGAATGGCAAGACAGGATGGTAGATGCTTAATGGATGCTTCCTTGAGCCTGTCTCATCACACTGATGAGATTGTGCCATGTATGTTGAGTGGCCCTACAATGAACAGGGCATTTAATAAAGAGTTGTGTTTATATTGAAATGTGTGGATCAATGATTAAATTGTTATTGATAATAAAGGGCCATAGGTGTGGCACATGGGAGGGTGGACCATACAGTCCCACTATGCTTGCACTGGAGGTTTATCTATCCCACAGCTATAACTCATCCCACAGGTATCCCTGCCCATCCCACTGCTACCCTTACTCATCCCACAGCTATTATCCATCCCACAGCTATTATTCATCCCACAGGTATCCCTGCATATCCCACTGCTATCCTTACCCATCCCACAAGCATGCAAAGGCTTAAACCATTTCTAAAAGTTTCCACCAAGACTTTATTTAGTAAAAGAACTGAACCAAGTGTGTGAAGCAAAGATAAACTTTATTAATAACAAACTGTAAAAGCAAAATGACCCAAGTAAAGTGTCCCAAGCAAAGATAAAGTCTACAGATAGCTACCTAGTCTCTGGCACTCTTCTCAGTCACTCTGAGGCGTGTCTATAGTCTCAAGGGTGAAGGGTCCAGGTGCTGTGGAGGTGGCTGCTGCTGGAGTGCTGGTCTGAGGCGCCATTCGGGTGCCTGGCCCCGAGAGGACAACAGGGGATGGTGTGTGGAGGAAGCTCTCAGAGAGCTGGCTCAGTCCTGTGATGTTGAGAGCCCCTTCCTCCATGATATGGGTGTCAGTCCCAAGACCGATGACAGATGTTCTGAGGCCGGGCTTGGCTGTGGGGTGGAGGAAGGAGGAGTGTATTGGAACTGTCTGGTCTGCAGGTGAGCGAGGTGAGGCGTCGGTGGCATCTGTGGCGTGGGTGGCATCTGTGGTGTGGGTGGCATCGGTGGCGTCGGTGGCAGCGGTGGCGTATGATGTACCTGTGCCTGGACTGGGAAGGGCTGCCTGTGCTGCTGGAACTCCTGGTAGCCGTAACCTTGGTAGGTGAGGCCTGTGGAAAGCCTTGGAAGGGCTGTGACATCACCTGGGGTGGAGGAGCAGACCTGGACTGGGTCAGAGCAGGTTCAGCTGGGCCTGGAGGGTTGTGCAGAAGACCTGTGATCCTCTCCTTTATCACCTGGTACTGTGATTCGGACATGTCCATGAGGGTCTGGTTGACGTAGGTGAGGAAGGGCTTGCGGTTTGAGGATGGTATGTCAGTGTGTACCAGCTGAGAGGAGATCTACACTGCTTTTGAATGGTGTCCCTGATCTCCAGCAGGACAGTGTGGCTCTGCCCACTCCGGTCTGGCTCTCTGCCTGCTTTCTGTGGAGGTGGAGCTGGGTGTGGGTGTGGGTTGGTCTCTGGTGTCAGTGGCCTCTCCTTGCTCCAACTGCATCAGGGGGTCCTCCACGCGCTCCGCCATGGGGAGTGCAGCTGCCGGGGGGGGGGGTCTCCGTCGTGGGGCGCTCCACAGATACCTGCCTAGACACAGGAGCTGACTCTTGGCCAGAAGAGGACTGGCTATCTGTGGGCTTCCTGAGACTGAGGGTTGACTTAGGGGCTGCTCCTCGGTGGCAGACCTCACCCTCCAAGAAGCTGCACTTGGCCATCACGTAGGTCTCCCAGTCGGTGAGCTTGACTGCAGCCTAGCCAGACTTCTTGAGGTGCAGCTTCCCGTACCAGGTGTGCATGTGCTTCCACCATCCAAGGAGGACCTCCGAAGTGTAGCCCAGGCTCTCTGCCTTCTCTCTCCAAGCCGCCTGTTTCCGCTTGGTGTCTCGATAGAGTCTGTGTCCCTTCCGCCAGAGGTACTCGTTCTCCCTCAGCCATTCGAGCACCTCATCCTCATGTTCCTCTTTGATGGAGTACTGTCTCCTCTCCCTATCGCGCGATTGCCTCTTCCTCCCTCTGGCAGGGCCTTCTGGGCCCTCATCAGAAGGGCTTTGAGGTTCTAGGAGCTGGTCCACCACACTACCACCACCACCAGCAGCAACAATAGCAGCAGCAAAAGCAGCACCAGCAGCACCAGGAGCACCAGGAGCACCAGCAGCACCAGCAGGACCAGGAGCAGCACCAGCAGAGTAAGCACCAGCAGAAGCACCAGCACCAGGAGCAGCACCAGCAGAAGCACCAGCACCAGCAGAATCAGCCCCAGCAGCAGAAGCCCCAGCAGAAGCAGAGTCAGCGCCAGGGGGTGGGATGGTGGTCCTGTCCTTTTTGCCAGGGCTGGCAGGAGTAGGCACAGGCTTCCTCTTCTTCCCCATGGTTGTTGGCTGGAGATGTGTCTGGCAGCAGGTCTTTCCTCTGAATGGTGACCTGCTTGCGAGCTGCATCCTTTCATATCCGCGGGGCTGAAGCAATGCATCCTCCCCGCATGTGCAGTGAATGCTTTGCACCCGCTAGGCACCCGCTAGGCACCCGCTAGGCATCCGCTAGGCATCCATGATGCATCCGCGTCATCTGCGAGGCATCCACTCTGCATCCGCTTCTTCCACTGCGCGTCCGCTTCGGTGTTCTCCCCCAGAAGCCCTGCGGATGTGCCATCCGCTTCCATCCGCTAAGCTTCCGTGGAGCATCCGCTTAACATCCTCGCTACATCCTCTCCCTGTCCATCTCTGTCCGTTGTTGTCCGGTCTGTTTATGCAAATTTGGGACACTTTTGAGAGCGGATAACAATGGATGGAACATTTTCTCGTCCGCTGTGTCCTTTTTACATACTTTTTGCATCCGTCGGCCGATGTGACAGGGCCTTAAACAACCCAGGTTTCTCGCTCCATCTTATGGCCGTTTTGAGAAACCACACCTAATTACAGTTTTGCATTTTCTTAAAGATATAGTTTTAAAATGTTTATCCTGGTTTATATATTTCTAACCCAAATAGCTGTTAGGTGACTCATATTCCTAACAGAAAAGCAAAGAGAAAAAATAATAATTGTAATTGTGATGTCGTTGCAATTTCAAAGGAAAAGAGTGTCACAGTGTGGAGGGATACAGAAAAAGGATTCTTTTTTTCAACAAATTTCCTAGAAAGAGGGAAACCTTTTCCAACCTGCACCAATTGAAGACATAATATCTGACTAGAAGAGGCAGTCCTTTAAAAAAGTAAGACCTTCTTTAGTATGTTAAAGTGTATTTAGGATGTTAAAGAATAAAACCAGTAAGTATTCTAAACTGAGACTAGGAAACAAGCAACCACCAATGAAAAACTTTCATTGTGGGATTGATGGGATTTTGATATAATCTGCATTGTGAAGTTTTTGCAGGCTCTTCAAAGGCAAAGTGAAACCATGTAATTAATGAACAAACATATCTTCCTACTGGTTAACTTCACACATAGACTGAAGTCCTTTTTCAAGAAATGCTTCAATTTGCCACTGTTTTGGGAGTAGCATTGCTCTGATAGTACTCCACAAAGCAAAGTTGTTGTATTCTATTTGCCTCCTCTGTCACTGTCAGCTGTTTTACAGAGACTGTTACATATACACACTGTATGAGCAAATACTTCTTCTAACTAATGGAAGAGTTCCAAAGCATTGGCAGGAAATATTTCAACAAGGCAAATAGGATAAGAAAGATAAGGCTGACCACAGGAGAAAAAAGCCCTCTTCAGGATAAATTGTGACCACTACTTTCTACAATCTCTACTGTTCAGTTCTTCTTTCCCAGCTTGTGCGTTTATATTAACTGGATTTTTTTAATGAAGCAAAATGTTTTCCATCACTAAAAACAACCATAATACAGAGTTAAAATAAGAGAAAATGAATAACAGATGGTTCTCATTCAGGAAAGAAACACTGGGGCAATCTTCATTATACAGCTAAGAGAGTACTCTAATTTACCACCGCATTCCCAGCAATGGTCAACAAGAGACCATGAAATGAGCAGAGAATGGTTTCCAGGCTAGATAGCCATTACTGCACTCAGATTTGTCTAAATTGACATAAATTGGATCTAAAAGGAAATACAGAAAATATAAGATGACAATGGCCTTGGCAAAAGTAAGCTGATGGTTCTCTTTATATCTTTCCTAACATCAGTGTGCTTCTGCCAAGGAATGTAACTTACTCACTAATTCTACATATAATCTGAAACTTTAGTACCTACTGTACTTATGATCAATTTTCCAAGCTGTCATTTCTAACTCTAACAGTATTTTATAAATCAATAGCTAGACCAAAATTATCCAGAAAGCAGACTGGAGTCACTTCTAACAAACAGAAATGTCCTAGAAAATGTTCTCATGTTCTCTTCAAATTCCTGACTGTTCCTAACACTTTCTAAAATGTTCAAATCAAGCATTGAAAAAGAAATGGTGTTTACAACGATGCCATATGAATGTTTTCTTCATGTTAACTTGTTCTAGTTAGTCAACAGATTCTTCACTGTCCAATTTAGGGATGGGAATGATTGCTTTAAAATGTCAGTAGTATCCTGAGGATTCAGTTCTACTTTTCGCAGACATGAAGCATTTACATACAAGACTTGAAACAAAAAACATTTACTAAAGGAAGAACGAAAGCATAAACCTATTTTTTCTCTTTCCCAATTGTGCTTTGATCAGAAAATAATGGAACTCTTAATCTATAGCCACAGTATTGTAATAATGTAGATTCCCCAGAAATACACTGCTCAAAAAAATAAAGGGAACACAAAAATAAGACTTCCTAGATCTGAATGAATGAAATATTCTTATTAAATACTTTGTTCATAACATAATTGAATGTGCTGACAACAAAATCACACAAAAATTAGCAATGGAAATCAAATTTAGCAACCCATGGAGGTCTGGATTTGGAGTTACACTCAAAATTAAAATGAAAAAAACACTACAGGCTGATACAACTTTGATGTTATGTCCTTAAAACAAGTCAAAATGAGGCTCAGTATTGTGTGTGGCCTCCACGTCCTGTATGACCTCCCTACAATGCCTGTGCATGCTCCTGATGAGGTGGCAGATGGTGTCCTGAGGGGTCTCCTCCCACACCTGCACAAAAGCCTCCCCCAACTCCTGGACAGTCTGTGTTGCAACGTGGCGTTGGTGGATGGAGCGAGACATAATGTCCCACATGTGCTCAATTGGACTCAGGTCTGGGGAATGGGCGGGCCAGTCCATAGCATCAATGCCTTCGTCTTGCAGGAACTGCTGACACACTTCAGCCACATGGGGTTTAGCATTGTCTTGCATTAGGAGGAACCCAGGGCCAACCGCACCAGCATATGGTCTCACAAGGGGTCTGAGGATCTCATCTCGGTACCTAATGGCAGTCAAGCTACCTCTGACGAGCACATGGAGGGCTGTGCGGCCCCCTAAAAAAATGCCATTCCACACCATTACTGACCCACTGCCAAACCAGTCATGCTGGAAGATGTTGCAGGCAGCAGAACATTCTCCATGGTGTCTCCAGACCCTGTCACGTCTGTCATATGTGCTCAGTGTGAACCTGCTTTCATCTGTGAAGAGCACAGGGCGCCAGTGGCGAATTTGCCAATCTTGGTGTTCTCTGGCAAATGCCAAACATCCTGCACAGTGTTGGGCTATAAGCACAACCCCCACCTGTGGACGTCGGGCCCTCATACCACCTTCATGGAGTCTGTTTCTGACCGTTTGAGCAGCCACATGCACATTTGTGGCCCTCTGAGGTCATTTTGCAGGGATCTGGCAGTGCTCCTCCTGTCCCTTGCACAAAGGTGGAGGTAGCGGTCCTGATGCTGGGTTGTTGCCCTCCTACGGCCTCCTCTACGTCTCCTGATGAACTGGCCTGTCTCCTGGTAGCGCCTCCATGCTCTGGACATTATGCTGACAGACACAGCAAACCTTCTTGCCGCAGCTCGCATTGATGTGCCATCCTGGATGAGCTGCACTACCTGAGCCACTTGTGTGTGTTGTAGACTCCGTCTCATGCTACCACTAGAGTGAAAGCACCACCAGCATTCAAAAGTGACCAAGCCATCAGCCAGAAAGCATAGGAACTGAGAAGTGGTCTGTGGTCACCACTGACAGAACCACTCCTTTATTGGGGATGTCTTGCTAACTGCCTATGCTTTCCACCTGTTGTTATTCCATCTGCACAACAGCATGTGAAATTGATTGTCAATCAGTGTTGCTACCTAAGTGGACAGTTTCATTTCACAAAAGTATGATTGACTTGGAGTTACATTGTGTTGTTTAAGTGTTCCTATTATTTTTTTGAGCAGTGTATATCTCTTTATGCTCAGTATGTAGTATTTGATATAATATCAGATCATCAGATCAGTGATTTTGTATTCAAATTGTATGCATTTTTATGCACTCTGTAAGCTTTTCAATAACTGCCTTGCAAACTTTGAGAAATGCACATCCCAAAGATTGACTTTGTTTCTCAAACATTCCTAATCATATCCAATTGCCTGGATCAAGGGTGCATAAATTAAGGATTGCTGGTTGCAAGCAGCCTCTCAAAATCCTGGCTGCAGCCTCCATACCATTTCACCATTCTTTATGTTCCCACCAAATTAAAATGTCTATTCTGGCAGAACAAAATTGTTGAATATATGGGAAATAACTTTCTGAAGTCCATTAAATCAAAATAGCCACTTATCTAGCCTCTTTCCCAAACCTGTATTCTATTATAGGCTAAAGTTTAACAGTTGCTCTTGAATGTTGCCAGTGACATAAAAAAAATCAAAAGTATGATAATAAAGTAATATTTTAAAAAATGCTGAACATCAAATAAAAATAAGCTAGCAGTATAAACCAGCAGCTATATTCATAATTTAGTCTACTACACTTTCTGAAAAGAGCAAGACAGAGAAAAAAATGAATTTTTTTCCATTTTGAGGATTCTGAACAAATTGGGGGAAAAATGGAATGAAATAAGAGCCAGATACCCATGAAGCAATTTGCCAAAATTATGTATCGATCGAGGACCGAACATCAGCCAAAATTGCAGTTTGATTTTGAATGTTGCTAGCAATTATCACACTTTCAACCTAAAAGTGCTGCAGAATGTTTGCCTTTTTTTCCTGCCACTACACTGCAGTGATTTATTTTGGGAGGTTACATACCATTTTATAGCTAAAGGTTACACTGGCTCAAAACATCTCAAAACAGTCCATACATCTGAATGTTGCTGAGGTTTAGAAACACTGTTCTAGAAGACCTAAGAAATGATTCCACAGATCATCCCCAAAGATGCTTTTTCAAAAGGCAAGTGGACTTTTTCTGTTTTATCTCCCTTGCAGTCAACTAGTAATTAATTTTTTCCATTTTCCACCATTCAGTCAGAACTGATGAAGCTTCTTAGATGAGAAGTGAGACATCTTCAAAGAAAAACAAAGAAAGTCCAATTGCCTTTTGAAAAAGGACTTTTTGGACAACCATGATCTGATTTACTGAGAATCTCCATAGATATTCCAGTGTTTTTCAACTTGTCAACTTTCAGATTTGTAGACTTCAGCTCCCAGAATTCCCAACCCTAATGGGAGAAAAATGGCACTCTTTTTTGCAGCCCTAATTTTTTGGCAGAGTTTTCCTGGAGAAATTTTCTTGCTTTCTTGTTTATTCCATATCGTGCCTTGAATATTTACCTGGTGGTGAAAATGGAGACAGGGCAATGTGTTCTGCTTCCTCTTGGTTGTCAGCATGGATGGCCCCATTTTCAATATTCTCATGTCTTCCATTCTGAATCAACTGGCCATTGGAAGAATGAATTAGACGCTGACGCTAAAATGTACAGAAAAAAGCCCAATGACTTTAAGAGCATTCTGCTCTTTAAACAGATGTTACCTGGGCTTTTAAATTCTAAGAAGCAAATATTCTAATTATTATTATTTGTTATTAGCCTATGTCATTGTTACATTAGCCAGGAGACTACATTGCAATTGCAAAGTTGTCGTTTGACTGCCAAGCTTTCTTGTAGGAAACGACTGTGCGTGTCCCATGGTGCACCACACCAGAAAGAAAAACAAGTGGTTTTTCCTACAACATCACCCAAAGTTCTTCTCCCTACACCAGAGTGACATAGCCAGGAAGGCTTAGAGGGCAGGAATATGACTGCCTGCATGGAGAACCAGCTCATCCCCCCATCAAAATGGTATCTTTTTTATCTACTCGCACAAAATATGTTTTTGAGCTCTTAGGTTGACAGAAGCTGAAGCAAGTGATGGGAGTTCATCTTGACTCACAGCACTAGGACTTGAACTGCTGGAGTAGAAACCATTCTAGTGTCAGACACTCCTCTGTATTTTAATGGTAAGACCTTTTGGTAAGTCCTTGCCTTTGAAAAAAAAATTCCCATCAACCAGCATGAGGATTTATTTCTCTTTTTTTATAGCTTCAATTTATAAATTGAAATTTTCAATACATTTTATTGAAATTTATGTAATTTGAATTTTATTCACTTGACTTTAATTTTTAGTTCAATTGTAATATAATTCAATTATAAATATAATTTATGGAATAATGTAATTCAATTATAAATATAATTCAATTATAAATATAATTTATGGAATATTTCAATATGTAAATTGAAATATAAATACATCTCATTATTTGAGAGTTCTGAATGTCTTACACTCTATTAATTACTTTAAGAACAGAACATAGTAAGAATTAAATGAATAGGACTCATAAAAAGTAATTGACTAAGCTGGTCAACATTTTAATTATTTTCTCCACTCTGGACTCACCTCATTAATAATTAACCTGCTTGCCATCCGTAGTCTGGTTCTTGGTCCAAATTTATTGGTAATCATTATTCGCAAGCCAGCTTCAGGGAAACGGTATTTCGGAGGACTGGAACAAATAATCTCATCGACCATCACCACAGAATTGCGTCCAGGTTCTTGTGTTCCTTTCACTAGTGACCACAATGCCAATTAATAATTCTAATTTTCTCTACTTTTTCCCTCATTTGTTTATAATGCTCTTTTGGAGTAATTCAGAGGGCATTAACCTGACATTTCAAAAAAAAAAAAATCAATTTCTCATCTGTAGTCAAAACAGGATGCATGTCAAATAGGACTTTTCACTATATTTGCCCATTTATTTTCAGAAAATAAATTGGCTTTGTGAGGAAATAAACTTTTCCTCTTAGACCATCATCCTCACTCTTGAATCTTCTTGCTTTATATTTCAAGAGTAATATTATTACTGATTATATCTCTCTACATATACATATTATGACTATATACTTACTCTATGCTGGCTATATAGCAACTACGCAGTTCCCTTAAATTCCTTAAAATGTAACATTTCTTCCTGATAATCAAATAAACAGGTTCATTATCCACATTTTCCTAAGAATCAAATATTTAAACTTTCAGGTTATATTTAAAAGAAAACTGTCTGTTCTTATGTATCTATTTAAAGATAAGTAGGGTAAAGCCTGATTAGTACTTGGAAGAAGATACCCCCCCCCAAAAAAAACCCAACAACCTAGAAAGAAGACAATAGCAACTACTTCCTTATTTCTGCCCAGAAAACTACTTGATACTATATTGACTTCTGTTCTAGGCCAGGGGATGTAACATGCAGTTGTAAGTATTAGTAAAAGGAAGTAACAATCAATGCACGAAAACAAACAAATGCTTCCAGCTAGAAATAGCAAGCACAGTAAGGCTGAGCAGACAGGAGACATATGTGTTAGAATACACACTGTAATACACAATCAATTTATTTATGTTAAGAAGAAAATAATTAGTTTGTTAAAAGTAGCCAACCATTAGTATATAATATTCAATTTGAAGGCATGAAAATCGGAGGAAAACATTCATTCATTCAAGCCACACAATTAAAGACAATTCTCCAGAAAAATCTAACACATGACAACTGCAGGTCTGTGATTTCAAAAGAAAAAAAGACAGAAAAGGTAATCAAGATTTTCTTTTGGGCTATGCAGTATGATGAGAACAATGTTTTCCACACATTCACCATGGCTGAATTCTGATGGCAGGTTCCTGTTCTTGCAATGAGATTCAGGCTGGACAAGTAAGCAAGGAAGATTCCAGAAGATCACATTCATTTTTGGCTATGTATAATGAATTAACAAGTTCATAGTTACAGGCTAACGAACATGAAGAAATGGGACTTTAGCAGCCTGAGGATGAAAAATCTGTGAACTGTTGTGGGCAGACTATCCACTATATAAGCCATTACATAATTGCTAGTATAGTAAGAAAGAGGATTTCACTTTCCCATTTCCCCAGCTCACACTTTAAGCAGTGCCTTTGGAATGATGATACTGATACTATGATTTGTAAACAAATTGATATTTGTACAGGAAAAGATTAGTATATGCAGGCGTCAAAAAGCATTTTTGGCTAGCCTCTTTTGGTTGGTTAACAATAATACCTGCCTTTAAAAAGATGCTCGATGGTTGGAAATGACATCTACCCATTTATATATAGAAACAGGTATTACAATTATGGAAACATTCCAAAAAGACATATAGTTTTGCTTTAATAATTATACAATGGCTTTTGACTGTGTATAATATGACAGTGGATAAATCACTGTGGATAAACATGTGTTTACTGGACAAATTAATCAGCCTACTGAAGAAGCCGCAGTTCCAATGAATCACGGGACAATGAAATTCAAAATTGGAAGAGGACTATATTTTATTTATTTAACTTATCTGCAGAATATAACTTGAAAAATGCTGAATTAGAAGACAAATATTTGCTAAGTGGGAGAAGGCAAGAGACAGCAAGAATATTAATCTCTGTAGATGACTTATTGTAGGCACTTATAAGAAAATATATTAAAATTGCTGGAGAAACATCAACAACTTTAATATGCTGATAACACCACTTTGACTGCTGGAAATAAGGAAAACTAAACAGAAATTCACCTTATTGAAGATGAAAAAGAGTGTAAAAAGCTGGTTTTCTTCTCAATATTACAAAAGCCCCTAAGAGTCAGTATACAATGTCAACCTAGGATAAAAAAAGAAATTGCAATAATATATTTTCCTTTTCTAGACCACAACATTCACAAGGATACTAGTAGAAACCATGAAATAAGGAGTTGTTTGCTACTTTAAGGAAAGACTATTACAGATATAGAAACATATTAAAATACTCAGATTCTACTCTAAACAACAAAGTTATCATGGTATTATCATGGCCATGATTTCCCATACTGCTATGAAACCTGGAACATCAAAAAAGAAAGAAAGAAGATGTTTTTGAAAGAAACAAAAAAGAAAATAGATGTTTTTGAACTATGAGGTAGAGAAAACAGCTGAGAATGCCTGGACTCGAAGAAGAAATAACTCATTACTAGATGATATAGAACAGTATTTCCCAAACCTTTTCAGTCCACCGCCCCTTAGTGCTACAAAAGCATCCTTGGTGCCCCCCACCCAGGTGTGGAATTCAAATTTCTGTGGGCATGGCCTAATTTGAGGTTGTGGCTTGCTGGTCATGTGACTGGGTGGGTGTAGCTTGCTGGTCACGTGACTGGCTGGCGTGCTGGCTGGGCATGGCTTGCTGGTCACATGACGGGGTGGGTGTGATTTGGTGGTCATATGACTGGATGGGTGTGGCCAGGTGACTGGCAAACCAAATACAAGTGGTCCTCACTTAATGGCCGGTTGTTTAGCAAGTGTTCTAATTTATGACTGGCCTCCCCAGAGATAATTGACCCGCTTTTGGAGTTTTGACAGCCATGCACACACGTACACGTGACACACTCCGTTCTAACCCTGCTGGAGCAAGTCATTGCACTGGATTCTTGTTGATTTGTTTTATTTGTATCTCATTATTTTATGTTGCTGAATTGCATTGACATGTGTGTCCCTTCTTGTGCACAACCCACAAGCTTTTGTGATTGTTAACAGCAAAAATTGCTGACCTCTGGCTTTGCTCTACTTTTCAAACATGCCAACACTGCCACGTTCTAGGTGCCAGCCTTACAGGTCCACCCCATTGAGCCCACTGCATTGGAGGGACTTGCCCAAGCAAGTCAAATCAATAGGGTAAGCCTGAGAGAGGGAAAGAGAGAGAAGAGAGAGAGAGAGAGAGAGAAGGAGGGAGGGAGAGAGAGAGAGAGAGGGAGAAGGAAGAAAAGAAAGAGAAAAGGGAAAGAAAGAAAGAAAAAGGGACAAAGAAAGGGGGGATGGAAGGAAGGGACAGAAAGAAAATAAAGAAAGGAGGGAAGGAGGGAGGAGAAAGATAATGAGATATCTATTCTAGTCCAATCACCTGCTCCAGCAGGGTTAGAAGGCAGTGTGTGTGTATGTGTGTGTGTGTGTGTGTGTGTGTGTGTGCGCGTGTGTGTGTTCTCCTTGTAATTTACCAGTACATTTTGGTTTTGCCTTCTTCAGAATTGGCACTGTAATACATTGGGGAAAAGTAATTTTTAGGGTGGACATCTGGTCCAATGGATCCTGTTTAAAGCCTCAATAAAATGTGAGAGCTTCCTAATAGTCTTGACCATGTTTTGTCCACAAAATCTTTAAAAGAAGCCAAAGATGTTTTAATATGTTGGCAAAGATGTTTCAATGTGGAAAAGGGCCTCAGTCTAAGTTAGGCCTCATTTCAATCAGATGCATCAGGTCTCTCTCTCTCCGCCCCCCTCCCCTCCCCCTCCCTCCCAGACTGGCTTTGCTCTACTTTCCCAACGTGCCTGCGGGGCTGGCGCTTCGAACATGGATAGATGGATGGATGGATGGATAGAGAGAGAAAGACAGACAGACAGAGATAGGTAGGTAGGTAGATTGGTAGATAGATAGGTAGATAGGCAGGCAGAGTTTTTGGATGAATGTATGGATGGTAGGTAGGTAGTGTTCTGTATAACTTGGGAGGTTCCAAGTAGTTAATTCTGATTGGCCAAAAAGGCCAATAGTGATTGGTTCATTAGGAACCAATCCAAGAAGCCGCTCAAAGCGGCAAGATTAAATAAGTGTCATTAGCTACAAGCCGGCAGGCAAGCCTCTATATAAAGGGCTGCCGCGGCTTGAGCCAATGTTTCGTTACTGTTGCTGTTAACCGAATAAAGAGTTGTTAGTTGGAACCCGGTTTCACGCACTTCTTTTCCGGATGGAACACTGGCGACGAGGGTGGGATCGTCTTGAAGCTGAGACCGAGCATGCGGCGAGATAACAAACCATGCTAGACGAGATGGCTGGTAATAACGCGCCACCCACACCATTTAACCCCAATGAGGAAGATTGGGAGTCTTATATTGATCGCTTCCTGATGTTTCTGGAGAGCAATGAAATGGAAGACATTTCCGATCAGCAAAAGAGGGCTGTCTTCCTAACACATTGCGGGCCAGCCGTATTTAAGATGGCAAAGGCATTGGCGAAGCCCAGAGACGTGAAACAAATGACCTGGTCTGAGCTTAACCGAATGCTGAAAGCTCACTACATGCCGGTTGTCTCGAACCTCATCAAGAGACATGAATTCTATAAGAGAGACCAGAGGGAAGACGAAACCATTGCTGATTTCGTGGCAGTTCTGCGCCATATTGGAGGAGCCTGTGAATTCCAAAATATGGACGAGGCAATGCAAGATCGTGTCATGTTAGGTCTTAAGGATTCTACCCTACAAAGCAAACTCTAAAACAGACCTAACATAATGGTAGCAGAGGCAATCGCAGAAGCAACTGCCACAGAAGCCGCAAAGAAATCAGCGGCCACAATGAAGATGATGAACGCCAGTGCTGACACGACAGCCTCTCCAAAGGAAAGAAACTCTGGTGGAGGAAGGAATCAAGCTGCCACAACCACACACCACGAAGACCTAGACAAATCATCAGATACTGACAAAGATGACGATGAGGTCCACCGCCTTTACACAAACCAAAAAAGGCGCGAAAGAAAGAAAAATTGGCGGGAATGCGCTGGTTGCGGTGGAAAGGGCTTGCAAGAAGAGGGAACATATCGAAAGAGTCTGCCAAAATCAAAGAAACAGCAGCCCTAGCAGACATGGTAGTTCCCTACCAAGAACTGACTCGAGGCAAGCCAACAGAAAATGGGAGCGCAGGAAGGGAACCAGCAACCGAGAAAACACACATCAGACTGTCACTATAGGAAGCGCACAGACGGAAAGCGGGAAAAAGGTCAGAATTGTAGTGTCTATTGAAGGAAGTCATTGTGAGATGAAGGTCGACTCAGGATCTTTTCTGTCGATGGTGTCGTGGAATACAATTAGACGTCTGATTCCAAACAGACAAAATGAACTCAAAAAACAAAAATTAATTCTCAAAGACTACCAGGGAAATAGGATTCCCGTGGTAGGTCTGGGGCACTTCAAAGTAACTTACAAACAACACGCTGAAGTTCTGCCATTGACTATAGTTGACCGAGACCGTCCCAGCCTTCTGGGCATCGAATGGTTCACGCCATTGGGCATCAGGTTGACCGGAGTGAGCCGAATAGTCGCGAGCGATTGGGAAGAGAACCTGCTACACGAATTCCAGGACGTCTTAGATGGAACTCTAGGCAGGTACCAGGGAACCCCAATATCCTTTAGTCTAGATCCCCAAATAGCACCCAGAAGACTAAAAGTCAGACGGGTCCCCTTTGCATTAAAACCCAAAAACCGGCAATTAAATAAATTGATTGCACAAGGGGTCATAGAACCAATTGACCATGCAAGGTGGGAGAATGCTGCCTGGCCACTGACCGCGTCGAATTTTTAGGATATTTGATTGACGAACAAGGTATCCACCCAACAGAAAAAAAAGTCAAAGTAATTAAAGACGCACCCAGACCTAGAAATAAAACGGACTTACAGGCATTCTTAGGTCTGATCAATTTTTATAATGTATTCCTCCCCACAAAGCAATGATAGCAGAACCATTGCACCGGTTGCTACATAAAAAAAACTGTTTGGACTTGGGGTCACAAAGAACAAAGAGCCTTTCAAAATATAAAAGACTTGTCAACCTCAGACACCATTCTTATTCAGTTTAGTAATACTCTACCCTTGACGGTCACCTGTGACACCTCACCATTCGGAGTTGGTGCCATCCTGAGCCACCAATTACCTGACGGGAGAGAGGCACCTGTCACTTTTTATTCGAAAACACTATCCAAAACAGAACGCAACTATAGTCAACTAGACAGAGAAGCCCTGGCAATTGTTGCCGGAGTAAAATGCTTTCATGAATTCCTATACGGTAGATCATTCTCCATTGTGACTGACCATAAACCATTACTAGGGATTTTGACTGGGAATAAACTCACACCAAACATTCTATCCCCATGGATGACTAGGTGGCCAGAATACCTGGCCACCTATTCATATACATTGCTGCATCGACCCGGGAAACAAATCACCTATGCAGCCGCATTAAGCCGAACACCATAACCGATCTTGGAGGACGACGCGGCTCCAGCCACCGCCACCCTACAACTAGAAACCTGCCCTGAACTTCCATTGACTGCAGATGATGTCGCCAGAGCCACGGCAAAAGACTCGCTGACTGCCCGCGTTTTGACTTGGGTAGGTAAAGGCTGGCCGGAAGGCCAAAAGACTGAAAACTTTAAACCTTTTCAGACTAGACAAACTGAACTGTCAATACAAAAGGGGTGTTTGTTGTGGGGAGAGTGGGTGATGATTCCATCCAAACTTCAAGAAGAGGTGTTAGGCATGTTACATGAGGGCCACCCAGACATAGTTAAAATGAAAAGCCTGGCCAGGAGCTATGTCTGGTGGCCTGGCTTAGACAAGGACATTGAATGCTGGGTTGCAACATGCCACAAGTGTCAGTGAGCTAGACCCACCCCACCACAAGCTCCCATATGGGACTGGGAGACCCCACGAGGCCCTTGGTCTCGAATCCATATTGATTTTGCAGGACCAACTAGGGGCAATACATTTTTAATAGTTGTGGATGCAAATTGGCTTGAAGTCATCTTAATATCCTCCACAACAACCAACGCTATTATAAAACAGCTAAACAAATTATTTGCAACTCATGGGTTACCTGATTTGTTGGTATCTGACAATGGGCCACAACTAACAGCAATACAATTCGAACAATACTTAGCATCTTTGGGTATACGCCATGCACTAACCGCGCGGGCTCACCCGGTGGCAAATGGTAGGGCCAAGTGAATGGTCCGGTTCACAAAAGAAGGCCTTGAGAAAATGGACCATGGGGATGTCCAGGACAAACTAAACCACTTACTTACACTACAACACATCACTCCCAGTAGCACAACTTACAAGAGTCTGGTAGAATTATTAATGGGGAGAAAACTCAGATTCCATTTAGATAGGTTGCACCCCAATTATACTTGCAAACCCCCTCCCCCCTGACTTCCAGCTGATACCGCACTTTCAACATCGGCGACCCGGTCTATGCAAAGAATTTTACTGGGGACCCTCTTTGGCTTCCAGCCACAATCACACAAGTAACAGGCCCCCAGTCCAACCAACTAACCATGGACAATGGAAGAGAGTGGAACCGGCACATAGACCAGCTTCGTTCCCGCAACATCGAGCGCAAAACAACCGTGCAACTTCAAATCATAAATTTCGATGAAAACAAAACCAAGTAGGGGGGGGGGAAATACAAATAAATAAAAAAGGGTGTGAAAATGAACCATTAAAATCACAACCAGAAAATCTAACCAACCAAAAAGAGCACTTACGGTTAGATAAGACCATCGGAAAAAGTCCTGGCGAAAGGGAAGCCGACCTGGAAGGTGCCAGATGGGCCAGCTCAACCAACCCGGATGAACCGGAGGGAGCGGCAGAACCACTTCGACCGGCCTGAGAAACTCAGGCGGGAGCGGCAGTGCTGACTCACCCTTCCAGGCAGTTCCATGGAGAAAAGCCGGAGAGACAATGATCCTGACCGAACCGCTAGAAGTCCTAGGTGAGAATGAGCCATGCAGGTCAACTAGGACCAAAAAAAGCCCCACCTACCTGCGCGACTACGTCACTCACATCGGACTGAACTAAAGGGGGAGGAGTGTTCTGTATAATTTGGAAGGTTCCAAGTAGTTAATTCTGATTGGCCAAAAAGGCCAATAGTGGATTAGTTCATTAAGAACCAATCCAAGAAGCCGCTCAAAGGCAGCAAGATTAAATAAGTGTCATTGGCTACAAGCCGGCAGGCAAGCCTCTATATAAAGGGCTGCCGCGGCTTGAGCCAATGTTCCGTTACTGTTGCTGTTAACCGAATAAAGAGTTGTTCGTTGGAACCCGGTCTCACGCGCTTCTTTTCTGGACGGAACAGGTAGGTAAGTAGATTGGTAGATAAGTAGATAGGTAAGTAGATCTATATTGGTAGGTAGGTAGACAGAAAGACAGGTAGGCAGGCAGGTAGGTAGGTAAGCAGGAAGGCAGGCAGACAGACAGACATTTTGGATGGATGGATGGATGAATAGGTAGGTAGATAGATAGATAGATAGATAGATAGATAGATAGATAGATAGATAGATGGTTCAATCGATGGATCTATATTAGTAGATAGGTTGGTAGGTAGACAGAAAGGCAGGCAGACAGACAGGCAGACCTTTTGGATATACGGATGGATGGACAGACAGAAAGAATGCGAATGTGGCACTTTGAGAAAGTAGAGCAAAGCCAGAGTGGGAAAAGTTGCCACGGTTGAGAAACATGGGCTGAATATATCAACCCAGCCATTCTGGTTTAGAGTTTAACATGCTGTTTGATTCCGGCTTAGTCAATGATTAAACCATGGCTAAGATCTTCCTGCTCCTTAATGTAGCTGCCCCTCTGCCCCTTCTCCTGCCCCCTGCAGCTGCCCTCTGCCCCTTCTGCAGCCCCCTGCAGCTGCCCCTTCTGCAGCTCCCTGCAGCTGCCCCTCTGCTTCTTCTGCAGCCCCCTGCAGCTGCCCGTCTGCCCCTTCTGCAGCTGCCCCTCTGCCCCTTCTCCAGCCCCCTGCAGCTGTCCCTCTGCCCTTCTCCAGCCCCCTTTGGCATCCAATTTTGCAATGCCAACCTCCCCGGGGCAGCAATGAAGCCGACCTCACCCTCTTTGCTTCAACCCAAGGTCCACTTCCATTGGGCCAAGCAATGGGAGGTACTCTGCAGACACTCAGAGAATCCCAACTTCAGTGAAGCGTTCCGCCCATCTTTATGCTCTGCCCGGGAGGAGGAAGGCATGCGGAAACAGCCCAGACCAGCTGAGGCGGAGGGAACGATCGCTTGGAAACTAAGCAAGCAAGCAAGCAAGCGCAGGGCTCAATCGGAAGAACTGGGCTGCAGAGGGAGGCTAGGTTCTAGGTCCGGGATGGCCACACAGAGCCGAACTGAATTGAGCCACGCACCTTGGAGAGCTGCAGCTGCACCCACCCGCAAGCCCGGCCAGCTGGAGAGGTGGGGCCGGACAGGCGCTGCATACTCCCTTGTTCTCTGGGGAAGGGAGCCTTAATGCTGGACCACCCACCCCTTTTACTGCACGCCTTGGGAGGGTTTTGCTTTCGGGCCTTCTGGCATACCTCTGCCACTTCCACCGGAGAGTGCAACCTGCAAGTTTAAGGCATCCTATTTCCACCACCTCCCACCTCTCCCCCCCCGGCTTGGCAAGGCTCACCATGTGCGGGTTCTGCATTCAAGGCGCCACCCCCCTACCATGTCTTAGCACCCCCCTGCCAGCCTTCTTGCCTCTTACCACCCCCCTAAGGCATCCCACCCACCCCAGGGGACGGTACCGCCCACTTTGGGAACCACTGATATAGAATTTGACTGCTTACTGGAAGCATTAATAATGAAATGAAAACTTTAATATTTTGGAGCTGCAAGCCAAAGGCAAGAATCACTGGATTACACCTTGATGCTGGAAAAATTGAAGGTAATTGAAAATAAATAATTGAAAAAAAAGATAAAATAGCTTTGAGGACCCAGGGTGGGATACAAAACAAATGCAGTCACAGAAAACAGGTGAAGCCCCTTTTATTCCTTCGCTTTGTTTCCAAGCTGCAAATATCTTTGACAGAAGACAAAAAAACTCCCACACAGTTACCCAAAGAAGGAAAAAAGCAACACAAACCAGGCAAGATAAGGGCTGGAGGATGTCCACAGATAACACACACTGGGAAGGACGCCAAACTCAGAGAGGAACTATAAACTAGAGATATTTACATGCTTTGTTTCCAGTGTTCACCAGTACGCAAGTCCATACTCTTATTCAATTGTCACAGCTGCAGCCCATGAAGAGAATCAAGGCCCTCTTCTCCCAAGTAGACTATGTCTCTCCTGTATCCTCTCCTTCCTGCATGCCCTAGGATGGATTGGGGATGGGCCTGGATCGTCCTCTGACTGCTCAGCCGGCCTCTGCCCTTCCCCAGCCTCCTCCAAAACCTCTGGAGGAGCCACATTTCCACTCCCTGTTGGCTGTTCCTCCTCTCCCTCAGAGTCAGTCTCCACCAGGGATAGCAACTTAGATACCACGAAGTATCTATATTATATACCACTTTATAGTGATTTATAGCCTCTCTCTAAGCCATTTATGGAGTCAGTATATTGCCCCCCAAAATTTGGGTCCTCATTTTACCAACCTCGGAAGGATGGAAGATTGAGTTAACCTTCAGCCAGTGAGACTTGAACTGCCGAAATGCAGGTAGCTGGCAGGCAGCAGAAGTATCCTACAGCACTACATTTTAACCACTGTGCCACTGTGGCTCTTTGCATACAGTAAGTAAATATTATTACGAATAACACAAGTATGGATTTACATGAACTTAAGGAAGCAGTTATTGACTGAAAATCCTAGCTTAATGATGTCCACCTGATCATGAAGAGTAGGAAGTGACTGAAAGATTGAACAATAACAGGAAGACTGCCCTTCAAGGAGGAAACGTGCTAACCAATAGATACCGGAAGATAAAGTTTAGAACAATTCTATAATCTATATTCAGAGCGCAAAACAGAATCACACTGGTCATCAGTAAGTCTGTAAGATGAAAGCCCAATTGCACCTCATTTAATCTTTGCACTACTGATCCACAGTAAATTGGCTGAATCTTAAGAGATGAGTCAGGAATTCTGAGTGTGAATTTGGCTAGAAACGTTCTAAAGTACTGCTACAGATGCTCCTATCCTTTAACCACAGCCCTGTTGCTTATTAAGTGGAAGGAGGCAAGAGAGAGCAAGAATATTAATCTCTATAGATGACTTGTTGTAGGCATTTATAAGATAGTACAAAGAACTTCAAACACCTAAATCCACTATCTTTAATCTGATGCCCTTTAAATTTCATAATTACAAGTCAGCATGAGTCCAGAATTATGGGACCCAAGTTAGTTGAAGTTGAAGATCTGGAGTGCACCAGATCTGGGCATTAAGTTAGATATATCTAGTAGAGAATGTGTGGCATGTAAGAATTATTGTAGGAGTAAGTGCACAAAATCTAGTGGATAAACATCTTACAGATATGGCTCAGTAGAGAATAATTAATGGCATGGAAGCCAAGAGGCATACTCAACTGTGTGCTAAAACTTAAATGAAAACTTTTCACAAAGAGCTTGCATATTGCAAAATGGTTTATTGATAAAACCATTAATGGACTTCAGCCTCCTGTAGAGTTCCAATATTTTATCACTGTGCAGAAAATTGTTTCAACAACTGAGCTTTTCTCATTTCCACCTATCAAGAACTGCCTATTAAAATGGCCTCTCCAGCTTCCCTTTTTCTTCTGGTCATTCTGATATTTTTTGGAATGAACTGCAACTGAAAAAACAGCTTGGGGTAATGAAAAAAAAGTCATGAAACATTTGTCGTTTGTTAGGTTAAGGTACCACTTTTTGTTTTTGTTCCAAACAAACAAACAAACCCCATGAGGCTAGTCCTCTGGAATGTGGACACATACTTGAGACATTTGATCTGGATTCACTACAAATCTGCATATGTATTTCATCATTGTGAGTTTCTACTGACTGGGCCAGAGCATATAAACAATGTTCATAATAACAGAGGCACTGTGCTGTTATTCTAAAAGCATAAACATTAATTGCAAAAATAAAAGTGTTGTTTTCTTGCACAAAAGGCTTGTCTGAAATTGGATTTTCTACCAGCTGAGGAGCTTTGTGTATATGAGAATCTTGTACCAGAATATTTTTTCCTAATGTTTTTTTCGAATGTTCCTTGTAGCTCTTGAAAGCAATAAATTTACAAGCTTCAAGATAGCAGTCTGAAATCCTTCCTTTTTATCTGTACCCTCAAGTAATAGAATTCCTGCTATCAGAACATGGAATGTAGTTGGCAGAGAGCAGGTGCTCTTTTGCAGGCAATAATCAGCTTCTGAACTCAAGACAATGGAGAAGGTTAAGATGAGATCCAAGCTTAGCTAATTCTGGAGAGATATTAACAGATATCCTTGCTGGAAGCAACCCTCACAGCTAAAAGATTTAGAAGTCTGGTTCAGGTGATGGTTGATCTGACAAAGTTTTTTAAAAAGCCATAGAAATAGCAGTTTATCAATCCATGGCATATTTCAGTTAACAGAAATAAGGCATCTCTCAGTTCTTGAATGGCAGATGATATAGATGTGTGTATATTCTTTATGAACATAAAGACCTTAATTTTAGTTACAGGTATGCAATGTCCTTTCAAGATATTATAACATACTCTGTGGATAACAAGCAATTGTTATTCAGTGGCTAGAATATTCCCCCTTGCAGGGAAAGCAACAAAGCAAGACAAATAAAGGCATAGTGATAAAATGTAAAAACAGTTTTTTTGCTTGCAAATCTCATGACGGTTATTGTATGTCAGAGAATGATCTTATTTTCAGTTTCAGAAGAAAGCAGATCTTTTAGAATTATTAAAAAGAACCAATATTCATTTTTCCATATAATATTAGTGTAAAGAAAAGTGGGAGCAGAAGAACCATTCCTTTTCTAAATGGTTAAGAATTTAATTATTTGATGCAAAATTGATGTTTCTCAGTGTGAAAGTCTGCTGTCCAGGGCAAAAAGGAAAGCACTTTCACCTATATTCTATATATCTTAATTACTGATGCACCAATTCTATCTTTCATCCAGCATGATTATGATGACACTGACATTAACATTATGTTCTAACTCTAATACTGGAAGAAATGTTTCTTTTTCAATTATTTGAAAACTCTCATCTTCTTAGAATCTCCTGCAAAATCCTGAGCATTATTCAAAGGATCCTTTTGAATAATCTAACCTTAAGAGATGAATCTCAAGAAGGGTATTCCACAGATTTGGTAGGCCTTATTACTGCTCTGTATTAAATAAATACATGGTATATAATACATATGTAATTACAGAAAAATGTGAGTGACTCTGGATTGCTTGTGTTTGTCCAGTCCATTTATTAAACATAAATAATATTTTATCTTCAGCTTGTGGAAGTCTGCCATCAGAGTTTGAATCACTAATAGTGAATAGCATTGTTTCCAAGACCTTCTGCTCAGCTCATGTCTGCTTAGCCTTACCTTTCCATAGCAATGGTATGGAGGGATCATCACGGCTAATGTCATAAGATTTATTACCATCTTCCAGCTCACTGTTCACAGTGTTGCCATTACCAACATTCATACTTTTCATAGTAAAGAAGTTCTGCATCTTCATGTTGAATCTAGAAGTATGAAGAGAAAAATGCTAAAGTTTCAAAGAACAGCTCACAGCTCTGGCTCTCTTCCCTTCCATTCCTGATGCTCACAACCATTGGGAGCAATTAGATTGTGATACATCAGTTTATCAAGTGCCATCTAATTTGAGCATAACCAGCTAAGAGCCGTGGTGGTGCAATTGTTAGAGTGCAGTACTGTAGGCCACTTCTGCTAACTGCCGGCTGCCTGTAATTTGGCAGATCAAATCCCACCAGACTCAAGGTTGACTCAGCCTTCCATCCTTCTGAGGTGGGTAAAAGGAGGACCCAGATTGTTGGGGGCAATATGCTGACTCTGTGAACTGCTTAGAGAGGGCTGCAAAGCACTGTAAAGCGGTATATAAGTTGAAGAGTTATTGCTAATGATGATTACATTATAATTAGGCCCCTCATGATCTGGCCAAAATTAAGCCTTGTTAGATCCTGCTAGTTTCAATGCATACATTAGTCCATGATTTACAACAGTTCATTTAGTGACCATTCAAAGTTACAATGGCACTGAGAAATGTGGCTTAGGACCATTTATCACAGTTACAACCTTTCCAGCATCCCCATGTTCATGTGATCGAAATCCAGGTGCTTGGCAACTGGTTCATATTTATGACGGTTGCAGTGTCCCAGGGTGCTGAGATACCCTTTTGCGATCTTTTCACAAGCAAAATCAATGGGGAAACCAGATTCACTTAACAACTGTGTTACAAATTTATCAGCTGCAGCAATTCACTTAACAAGGGTGACAAGAAAAGCCGTAAACTGGAGCAAAACTCAATTCACACATTTCTGACTTAACTACATAAGTTTTGACCTCAGTTGTGATCATACATTTAGGACTATCTGTATTAAAGTGATATTTCTCTCCCACTAAAAGCAAACGTGCTTACATTTTCATTTGGATCACGTAACAAATGAGACTATTACAGAGATCTATGAGCCAGGCAGTGAGACTGTCATATCTAGGTTATATGTGGCAACTAAAATGCTGCAACATTTTTCCAAGAAGCCAAGTCAATGAGGGAAGCTAGATTTGCTTAATGACTGCATGCTTCACTTAATTTGCGTAGTGATTTAATAACCATGACAAAAAAGATTAAAAAATAGGGCATGGTTCACTTAAAAATTGCTTGCTTAGAAATGGGAGTTCTGATCCCAAATGTGGTCATAAGTCAGGGAATACCTGACTTATGTGTTTTGTGTACATAAGGTAATCCCTGACTTATGTGTTTTGTGTTTTCAACATCTATGTTGCTCTGAGGGATATGCAAAAGAAAAAGGCCAGATTCATGAGTTCAGAAGAGGCCATTATCCTTGAACCCATCACAACTTTATAGCAATACCTCTAACTCTGATTGTATGATCCCTGTGGCCATGAATCACAGACAAAAAACGGCTTTTGAACTATTTCAATGCTCCCCTCTGAAATGTTTTCTAATTTGGATATAATGATTTATGACATTGCTGTAAAATAATTATGTTAATTATTTCTGTCGCATTGCAAATACAAATACAAAAGAAAAGCCTTTATTTCTTGCAAGGGTAGCTGATGAATAGCCAATATAAAAACTAATTCAAATTCTCCAAAGCCAAATCCATAAATGCAAGCATGCTTCATTTTGAATTAAAGCTTTCTTTGTGCAATCCTCCCCCTATTACTTACCTTGGCTGCTTACAATGCTCTTTCAAATGGGCTATTTTGAATATGAAGAAACAAGCAGAATAGTTCTGATATATCACCCCTTCCTTAGTTTCTTTGGAAAATTACTTCTCTTGGATGCATTCCATGGTTTTTGCTCTTATAATACAACATTGGACTTCACTACCCATTACCTCAATCTCTACTGCCAAAGGCTGTGCTGGATAGTGGTTATGGAAGTGGCTTCCAACACACTGGAGGGCACTAGGCAATGAAAGGCTATCATAAAGACCGAAAGTTCTTGTTCATCTTCAATTTCAATAGCTCAAATGTAGATCATAAAAATGAGCCTGAAGTTATTGCAGACAATTTTCATTTAAGCAGAACATTTACTACTAGTTGGGGAAATTAACAGCAATAAAGCAAGGAAAGTGAGGTATTCTTAGTTATCTAGCAAAGTATATTGCAAGCTCATATGCCTATTAGCCACATATATTTAAAGCACAGAGGAGAAGTTAAGAGTACTTACTTCATGATAAGTATATAGAAGGAATACATAATGATGAGTATAAGGCTTTCCCACCTCAAATAAATAAAAGGAAGGAAATTAGTAGTAAGGCTCGTGCTATTTGTAGTAGTGTTACATATTTTTTTGTGGAATATATCAGTAGAACTATTCTAAGCACTTTCCCCCACTTCTAGCACTTCATATATTAAACCAAAGAAGTTGTTATGTCTATCTGTTCTTTGCACCTCTTCTTACTCACTCTTTCCTGCAGCCAGTTGCAACTTGTTTTTCTCTCAATGCTTCATAGTGTTCATAAATACAATCAGTCAATCTACCTTCTACCTTTGCAGCCAGACTTCTCAATCCCGCCCCCCAACTATTTATAATAAAAAATATTAAGTTGGAACAAGATTCACCTCACCTAAAGATACTTAGGGAGCTATCTTTCCTTAGCTGGGAAATTGGCTGAGAGTCCCCAAAACGTGAAATAAATAAATCATTTGAAATAAAGGTTTGCTAACAACATAAAGTGCCCATATTTTAGAAGGATTCTAGATCCTTGAAAACTCTGCTGAAAGTTTTCCATCACTGATGAGGGGAATGAAGCAAAGTGCGCTAGGAAACCATTAGAAATAGCTATGAAATTTCAAGATCCAAAAACCTCTTGCCTAACTGACACATCAATAAAACTAGTCCCCATCTTTCTATTGTAATTACAGAAAGAATTCAAATTGGAGGATGTGCTGGAAGTTTTACAAAAAATAATTTCATCTAACCCCAAGGGTAGATGTCCAAGTTTACTTCTCTTAATTAAACAACATGAAGAAATGAAAAGAACCACTTACCATAAAATTTTCTCATCATATATAAACTAAAAAAGAGTGAAAAAGAAAGGGAAAAATGGAATAATTATATAATTCAAGTGAAAAGAAATTTGGCTACATTATGGAACACAGTGACATGTATACATATAAAGTTGAGCATAGAATGGCCTCCAGGCAGAATCAGCTAGGAGTTTTATTCTCAGTTACTGCTGATTTTTGGTCCTGAATCATTGTTTCAGTAATGAAGGCCACTGGTGCTCGGCAAAATATATAGTGGCATTTTTTAGGTAGAGCAAGCTTGGAAAATTTGGGAACTTCCTGGAATATTAAGATTACCACTCCAAGATTTCGAAGCTAGAACAATTGGAGGTCAAGCTGGAAAGCTTGTTGTAGACAGTGATTAAATTATATAGTGGGCAAAGCTGCAAAAGTCTACCTTAAGAGGCCATGAATTAGAAAGCACTGAAGATACTTGGAATAAAGTAATTCCTGTGAATAGAAGATTTCCTTAAAATAAAAAAGCAGTATGTCATTCTTGCATTTCCAACTTTACAGGACAAATACCTCGCTGATCCAAAATTCAGTACAATATGTACTAAGAAAAAATAGATATACAGTTTAATTTAGACGATAGGGAAGGTGGTATTTCTGCATTACATTTGGCTGTCAATTGTCATGATCTGGCAGCTTCAGAGGCAAGTAGGTGGCTTATTTGGGGAGAATTAATTGATTTTAATCATGAACAAATCCAACCCTAAAATAATTAAAAGCAATAGTTCATAATGCTAAAAGCAACTTTTAGCACCCCTGGACTCCTCTAAAAAGTTCACAGCTGATGTTTTTCCCAGGTCACATGATGGCAGGATTAAGCAGTCATTTAAATTTCCTACTAATCTCCTAACACAGGACCATACTGCAGCTTAGGAATTGGAAATAATAGCAAAGTCTCTTCTAATATTGCTTCTGGTTGTTTGTCATCCCTGATAAATGGGACCATTGGGATCTCAGGCTGAATAGAAATTTGCCTATGCAGAAATTTGAGTTAACTCCAAGTTGCCTTTGATAAACACATGAAAGAATGCAGAAGACACACTGCCCTTGCCCCATCTGCTAATGGCCAGATGCATTTATTTATTTAATAATTTATATAGGCATCGATTTCAAGTAAATTATCCTGGACAGCTACAACATTAAAATAACAAAAACATTTAAAAACATAAAACCAAGAGCAGCTGAAAACAGTAAGAAAATGGTTATGTGTTTGAATGCATCTCTTCATTCTCAGCTACCATGGTCATTCCAGGAAGTTGCCTTCTCACATGATCTAAAAGGTACCAGGTTGTGGAAGACTGAAGCATACACATTTAACATCTTATTTATCTATTCATTTACTTATTTACTTAAAACATTTATATAGTCTCCCATCTTCTAACCAACTGTGGGTAGTTCCCAAGATCTTTTGTGTGGGAATTTTTTTCAAATGGGGAAATCCACCGTATTTGTCTTTTAAGGAGTCCTTCTGGAAGGAGGTCTGTTGAGAACCAAAATCTCAAGCTCAGCTATATTCCAGAACTTGGTGAAGAAAACTGACAAAACTTACCACAATCAGGACTACTACAGACACAGTGTAGTAGACAGAATCCCTACACACAGACCACCAAGTGAGACGGACCACCTAGAAAAAGGATACAAATTATTCCATATAGCAAGCTCTATCTTGGCAATGCTTGGATTTTAGATGTTGCCACAGATTCTGAAACCAGGCAGTGCTGATGAAATAAGGTTCATATTTGCATTCACATCTCACTACAATCTTATCACTTACTAGTTAGCATTGCTATTGCTATTAATTAAAAGGTATCCCTTTAAGGAAGGAGAACATGTAAATCTGAGCCTGTATTTTTTTACACAATCTTGTTCTATCTTGATTTTTAGTTTTACATTCTCAAAAGAAAAATCATATTAGTCCCTGATAGGGCTGGCACGCTCTGTATCCTATCAATAAAACAATGCTATTTCATGGGACGCAGGAAGTGTGTCTTCTTTGTCACCATGGCTGCCCATTAGAACAGCATCCTCCTTTCATGGACCTGCCCATGCCAGTTTGTAGGAGAGACTTGTTTCTGTCCACATCAGGAGTATTATGCTACCAGTTCTGCCCAGCTCTAGAGAACTGGTAGCTCTGAAGAGCAGCAAACACCGAACCAGTTCTATATTTGCTGCTGTTTGGCCCACCTGCCTGCCTGGGCTCTTACCTGTCCTTTATTTCCTGTTTTTTCAACCTCAGCTGCAAAAAGTGGTTTTTCAAATGCTGTGCACCTATGCATAGTGCTTTTCAGCTGTCTGGGTGGCAGAGCTTAAGATTGTTTACATGTGTGTGCAGTGCGCATGAAGCACGCACGCGCACGCAAAACATGGTCACCAAACAGGTAGTAACATCAGTTGAATCCCACTCCTGTCTACATGCATTGGGCAGGATGCAAGATATATAATAAAGCATATTTTGTGTTTCTTTACCCTTAGTGCAATGGGCGTGCTGCATTTTTGGAATTTTGTTCAATTTTTAAAAATGTTTATCATTATTCTTTGTAAACCACCCAGCGAAATTTGATAAGTAGGCAGCCTACATATCAAATAAATAACTTAATCAATCAGTCAAGGAGAATGAAAATGTAAGTAGTCTATTGACTGAGAAATAAGTGTATCAGTCTGCTGGGGAAAAAAAAAGTGACATTTAAAAAATGAGATATTTGTTGTAGTGTAGGATTTGTGGTTTGTAGCCCATATACATAAATGAGAAAGTTCATGCCATTCTAAGTTATGAATATATAGAGACAATTATGCTTATGTGTTGGAATGGGTACTAAACCCTAGTGTTCCATATTATCACCCACCAATGAATAACTGATTTAATTACAATAACAATTAACATAATTTTTCCTACTTTGACACTCAGATAACCTCTCGAGCATCTGATTAAGTGGGCTATACACTCTCCCAAAGTATCAAGAAATAAATTTGTTAGTCTTTCAGGTGACAAAAAAAACTTTTCTTTCTCCATCAGCCCCCCCTAACCCTAACCCAAAAGGAACAAGAATATTATGTTATAAATCTTTTTTCTTGGCTTACTAGCACCTATTTACACATTCTGCCAAGCTACATGTCAGCGTTCCAGGGAACCTCCATTCCAATCAGTAACTCCAAGACAGGGTTCATCTCAAAGGTACCTTTATTAGAATAGCACCTGGTACATCTGTGGAATCTCAAAACTAAAAGTTTCCCAGACTTCCCACAATGTCCCAAACTACAAACCATCTCCCTTTCCCTCATCATCACATCACATGAACCAATCCCAAAGAAAGTTCCTTTTTATTCCTGAGCCACATTCTATAACCTTGAACTAACAAAAGAATTATATTTTGTCTACTAACAGCTACTCAATTAAAACTATCCCTTTCCACTTTCTCAAGCTATGTGGCAGCATTGAATAAGGTTTCCAAAGCTGACACTACAATGATTTTTGCCTGGATTTGGTTAACACAAAGCGTGGACATGGCATGCTCAATAAACCACAGTTAATCATGCTTAAGTTTAGAATAACAGGGAGAAGGCGGAGCTTCGTCTCGGTGCTACAGCTGAGATCTCGGGGCTCTGAAATCTCAGCTGATATTTTCACCCCTGGTCGCTCCTAACGGACCTAAACCGTCCCGTAGAGACGGGGATTGTGAAGAGCACAGTCCCAGGATCCCAGAGATATCGCAAATCTCTGGTTTGATCCGGGAGAAGCCCTTTTGCTGGCGGTGGAAAGGCAGCCTCCAAAGCTGCTGAAGTCGGGACAGCTCCGAAAAGAAAGTGGCTGGAG
>BLBF01000005.1:13740659-13792531 GCA_015471245.1 Laticauda colubrina
TGTATTTGAAATAATGTTAGAAAATTGGAATAATATATGATTATAAAATGGGACAAAATATTTAATGTAACTTAGCGAAATTTTTTTTTTAAATAAAATAAATGAAATTAAATATGAGAGAATTGAATTAAAGAAAGTAACTAAGCAAAATCTATAAGTGTTCCCATAGAAGTATGATATTTATTTAGAAAGGATTGTGTAAAATGTTTAAGACTTAAATGAATATTAATTTTAATGATATAATTTCAATTGCTATGGATTGTTGTTTTAATTATATTATATATCAAAAAAAAACTTTTTTCTTTCTGTTTTAAAATATTGAGTTTATTTTTAGAATGTATTACGCAGAATCCGAATGAAAATTATGTGTTATGTTAAGCTTTAAAATTAGGGGAAGGATAAGTATGACAAGGCATTATACTCCAATCAGTCATTACAGAAGAAATTTTGTGTTAATGAGAAAAAATAATAGACAGCTGAAACAGGACAGACAAAAGATATAAGTATAATGATTTAAATTGAGATGAAATAAATATAATAGAATTAAGAGAGTGAAAAGAGGGGAGAAGCTATATAGAAAATGTAAAATAGTAAATAAGAAATGGAATTGCTATATAAAAGTAAGCATGAACTTGAATTTATGTCTGTACAAAAAGATGTAACTCGGGATCAAACTGCCGTCCAAAAAGATATTTTATGTTTTCTATGTTTTGTGTTTTGTTGGTATATGTTTGTTTGTTAAAAAATTAATAAAAAATTTTTCAAAAAAAAAAAAGTTTAGAATAACATGCAAAACATTTTTCCAAATAATTACTGTGAAGGATCAAATAAATAGCTCAGCTTATGTAATAAAAATCTTAACTTCCAGAATAGATTTAAAAGCTCCATCAGAGAAAAATATGTTTACAGAACAAGCAATATTCCAAAGACATCAGAAAACAGTGATCATTCAAAACTTCTTCCCATTGCAAAGAATGAAGTTGCACAGATACAGAAAACAGGAAATATAGACCTTTTAAACAGGAAAAGTATTGCTCCAAACTGATGTAAGAAAAGTTCCTAACAAGATCTTCATTCCAGTGAATCAAAGGAATTGCATCATTGTTGTATGGCATGTTGCTTAAAAAGTACATTTACTGAAGTAGCAGTTACTCAATTTTCAATGGGATTACTGTGAGAGGACAGAAACAACTTTGCTTAAAGTCTTCAATTTAAAAGTCCATCTCCTGAAAAAAAACAAAACTAAAAGAACTACAGATGCAGTAAGCCACTTTACACATCATTTAGAAACAGAAAATTAAGAAAATCAATGATTGTACTTCATATGAAAGTAGAGTAATAAATGAAGCAGACACAATCCTGCTGAAGTGAAGCATAATAAATTCACATTTATTAAAGTGAATTTAATAAATTCTAGTAAGAATAATTTCAATCAATCTGTGTATTATTTTTAAAAACAGTACAAAGGCTAGATAGGGTACTAGTCAACCACAATTAAAGTGCATCTAAATCTATTGAAATGTAAACAACAGAATAAAGAACAAATTCAAAGTTACAAATAAATGAATGAACAGCTAGTTACCAAAACTTTGTTAAAATAATTTCTCTGTTTAACAACCACTTGAGTGAAGATTGCCAGCCTCCACTGAGACTAAAGATAGAATTAACATTTAACTATAAATCTTATCGAATAAAGGCAGTAAAACTTTGGCTGTTGCTCATTACCAGAACCATTTAAATTTTCTATGAAGAAAAAAATGTTATTTGGAACATAACTTAGAGATTAAACATGAGTCTGCTTTAGATCTACAATGCTCATAAATGTCAAGCGGACAGAACAAATGATTTTTATTTATTTATTTACTTGCATGCTTGTTTGCTTATTTACTGGGGTTTATATAGCACTTTAATCCACGGAGACTCAGAGGGGCTTACAAAATACCCTCCAATAGGAGGCTTAAAAACAGTACATCAAAATAACAAACAGAAAAAGATGAAGTAACAGATTACAGTGCAACAAACGGTATCCGAAAGGAATAAGCAAACCATAACAAAGGGGACTCCCTTTCTACTGTAGTTCCCACCACAAGCCTTTAGGAATAGCCAGATTTTTTATTATTTTTTATTTCTTATATGTATCCATGTATTCATATTATCTTGTAAGCAATTGACAAAAAAAAATAAACAAAAAAATAAATCTTAACCAGAGGTTTTCAGAACACAGAATTAAAAAGGAAGAAGCTGGTATAATCTCAAGAGGAGGGGAGATGAAAAGGTTCATCTGGGAACTGTGTATTTGTCTGAAAGCCTTTACCATCAAGGCTGCTTTCACTACCTGCTCCTTCAGCAAGACAGAGAGTCCAGAAGGACCCACAGATAACCAACCAGTTTTGACTGGGATAATACAATGCTATCCTGAACCAAAGAACCACTTTCCTGGGATTAAACTTTCGCCTGTTTTGCAGTTGTTCTTTCATCCTTCCATAAGAAGGATAATTCAGGTCATTTTAAAAAGGGTTGATAAATGACAATCTGAGGATGCAGTAAAAATGGAGACAATATTGGCCTTTGGTCAGTCTTATCAGTCTTATCACAACAGCGTAGGTTCAGACCTCAGCTTTTACCCATGTCTAACCACACTTTCTTTTTGTCTAATTTCAAAATAGTGGGATTCTATTCTAAGTGTCTCTTTGGCCACTTTTTTTCCCAAAGCACTTTGATAAATTCCCTGCAATCTCATAATCTGGGAGATGCTGCTTGGGTACACTCCTATCTAGGACTGCTATCACTCTAGTATTCCACTTGGCAACTAAGGCCTCAGGAAAACTGCCCAACAAAATCTCAGGAAATTCCCCAAAGTTCTCTGGAAATTATCAGAAATATCACAAGTTAATAGTTCCATTGCCCCTCAAAAGTGATGACCCCAAAATAGCAGTCAAGCAGTAATCTGACCATAACAAAGACAGGAATTAATCATCAGATCATGTTGTATCTGCTTGAAGGCAAGAATTAGAGCTGATGTATGGCCTTCTTCATGGGTTAGGTTAGTAGGGTGGCTACGGACTCCCAATCCTCTAAGGGAAGGCAAGAAGGGTCAGAATCACAAAACTGCAGTATAATGAAATATTTTAGTTCATTTGGATTCTACTTCATGAGTTAAACAGCTGTTTGCTAGATACAAGAAAAAATCTTCACCATTTTTTTTTAAATCAAGAGATGTATTATTTCATGCTGATTGGGAATTCTGAGGGTTTACGCCCAACACATCTGCTGGGCATCTGGTCAGAAAAAATTCTCTAAGTCTCTTCTGAAAAGAGAAGGATAATCTATAACAAACTTGCCAAGTTTGAAGACTCCTGATCTACATTCATGATGCTAAAATAGGCAGTTTCGTTTTGCATGGGCGTTTTATAAACATCAAAAGCTTGCTGGAACCATCATTATTTATTTAATTTATATCCCAATGACTCTAGGCAGTTAATGTCGTTCAAGATTAGAACAACCACTTGCAGAGAATATTTAAAACATTTTCCTTCCTCACTTCAATTGCCGTTTGGCAACGGAGGGTGGGAGATTATGATCAGAACTATGGTTGAAGAGGAAAAAGTCCTTAATTGTTTTGCAACAGACAGGAAAGAACTTTTCTTTATTCATTTACTGTACTCTAATGCCAATGTAAACTGTAAGGATTCCCACAGTTTATATCAGACATTAAAAATACATATTTAAAAGAATAATATTTTCTAAAGTCTAGTAAAATAATTGCCAATAGTAAAACATAGTGATTCATCTGATAAAACTTTTGTAGCTGATTTCCTTCATAAAAATATTCCTTCTTTCTTATCATTATTAAGTTAACATTATTATGTTTATTTCTGTGGTTCAGTAAAGTGCACACAGAATCCCAATTGTCACAGTTCTCTAAAAAGTCACTGAAGTTACTATTCTAGTTTTTTCTCAGCATAACATTTATATTAACCCATATCATAATTTATCTACATATATTATAAAATGATTTCAAGTTGATTCATTTGCTAAGCCTGAAATAGAATCTGTGGAGGTTCACAATACCTTATATATAGAATTTATATATTTGTAAGTAAAATAACCACACTCAAGTACTTTCTTTTCTATATATTGTATTCCCCTACATAATGGAAAATGAATGAATGAATGAATGAATATACTCTACTAACCTGCCCAGCAAAGATTCCACAGACACCAATAATGCAGAGGATATTGAAAACGGCAGAACCAACAATGGTTCCAACTCCTACATCACCATGAGTAATAAACACACCTGGTTGAATACACAAAAAGAGAAAGGATGGTGAGAGTTTTAGCTTCCGCTGGGATTAGAAGAATTCAGAAATTTATTACTCATGTCTCAGGTCTAACATGGCAGTCAATTCTGTAAGAAAGCAGTGAGCTCTACTCCCCAAGGTAGACATTTGTCAAGAATCTTTAATGGGGATTCCAGCACTGAACTAGTTGATAAGAGTGGATTTGATGGCTGAAAAGGCATCTACGATTCCCTGAGAAAATAACCTTCTAATCTGCAAAAGTGAAGGGAGCATTAGTATACCATGGAAGTAACTGGCAATCTCACAGGTCCTCCCAATAAGTCCACATGTCTATTAGGCCAGCTCTTTCCAGCTGTTAGTTGGAAAGAAAGCTTTTTAAAATTTAATTGAACGTGGGAGAAGGGTGACATGACCATCCGGGATCATACAGGTAGTCTTCAACTTACGACCACAATTGAGTCCAAAATTTATGTTGCTAAGTGAGACATTTGTTAAGTGAGTTTTGCCCCATTTTACAATCTTTCTTGCTACAGTTGTTAAATGAATCACTGCAGTTGTTAAGTTAATAACATGGTTGTTATTAACCATGAAGGGCTGCAGAAAGGAGGGGTTCTGGTTTCCATGCTGCCTGCATCCCATGGATGGGGTTTCTTTGATTGTTTGTGTGGTTCGGTTTCTGGCATGCTGGAAACATGGGCTGGGGTTTGGGGACTCCTGTGTTAGATAATGACTCCATCAAAATTAGTCTAACAACAGAAAACCTTTTCAGATGGCATGGTCTTTAATGGTATAGGACGGGCAGGGGAGACAAATGAATATATGAACTATGGAGACGAGATGGGCTGTGTAAGGATGTCTACAATAACAGGCAAATGTATATTTGGTGGAGAGATACAGAAGTCTATTGTAATTATAACATAGCAGACAGGAAAATTATTTATAGGCACAATCACATTAACTTCATTTAATGTTAATTTGACAGATATAAAGTCAAATATAATTATTTTATTGATCTCATCCACACCCTGGTAAACCATGCCCAGGTATGCTTTAGTGGAAGTGGAAGACTCCTAACAAAATCCAAAATAGCCACTGAGTACAGTTATTCTGAAAATCACAGGAAATTAACTGTAGACTAGCTGTTTTTGTGATCTGCTTATGGGAAGAATTTGTATATCTTGTTAATATCAACCATGTTATTAACTTAACACTTACCTATGACTGATGCAAATAACTCAGGGGTTGAACTTCCAGCAGCCATGAATGTGGCTCCTGCAACATCTTCACTCAGATGTAGTTTCTGGGGAAAAATAAAGAGAAGAATTCGACATTTCACTAGTTGTAGCCCAGCTTACAGAATCTGTATATCTGATGAAGAAGGGAAAGCAAAGTCAAATACTTTGTTTGAGATTTAAATCTCTATGGAGATTCTCAATCTTTGTTTGAGATCGAGATTGAGTTGTTTGAGATTTAAACATCTAAACATAGAATTCAATAAATAGGAGCAAGCTATACATAGGGCAATATATTAACAGAGGGCTTATTTGGTCAGCTTGCATCCGTGCAAGGTGTCTCTCTTAGCATATCACAAAGTGATTTAGAAAAATGAAAATTATTTTCACATACCTCACAAATTTTTTCTAAAGATGGAACAAAGAAATCATCGCATACAATAGCCAAGGCATAGAACATATACAGAGCCTGTAGAAAAAACACACAGCAGATATATTTATTAAAGTATTACAAAATAAACTAGATACAAGTAATGTAGGACAAGAAAATACTGGCAGCCTCATACATTCATCTCATCATGAAAGATCCTATTGGATCTTTAAACTAGAAAATGTTCAGCCGAGATATTCTTTGGGAGCAGCTCCATCTTGGAATGCAAAATTAAGCTGTGTTTTGGTATTATACTGTACTGCTTTTCAAGTCAGAAAGGTTTCTCAAGATTGAGGTTTTTTTGGAGGGAAAAAAAGCAAAGGTGAAATGCCAGAAATATAAACCTAAATTTTTAAGGAGCAACAATAATATATAGCAAACTTTACAAACTTTAAGCAGATGGTAAGGGCCACCTGTGGGCAGTGCTTTGATATCCAGAGGCCACAGACCAAATATTGGAAGGAGCGGTATGCAAAGTAGGTTGGATCATAGCAATTAAATGAGGAAATTACTTTTGTTGGATTTTTTGCCCTGAACAGTTCTTGGTGACTTCTTTTCTCCATTAATCTAATGGATCCAGCCAGTGAAAAACCAAATCCAGAGGAGTAGCAAAGTATATGAGTTAAGCTTGGAAACACAGCAGTTGATTTGCACCAGTTGAAGGTTGTAAATTGGCTTCTAATTTGTTTAAATATATTAGATACATATATATGATGGATACATAAGTGAGTTGCCAATCTTCAGAACATTTTTATTTCTGTCCTATTCTTTCTGCAATATTCTTAGGATACTTTGCTTTTCCTTTAAAGAATCTGATATCATCCTGGTTAAGTCTGCCTGAGAAAAATGTACATTCCCAAAGCCTTCTGGAAGAGATGGCTATAAATAGGTCTCCCCTGTCCTGTTCCTGTTGAAGACACCATCTGGGTTGCAAGGATTAGTTGGTGACAACACCGTTGCCTGGGGCACATCCATGGGGGCTCCTTTCATGTCCCTGCCAAGCAACAAATGACTGGAGGTCATGCAGCAGCACTCGGGTCTTGAATGTGGGCTTGGTAACCTCCAACTCAGTATCCTACTCAGTATCTTAACCATGTGAGCCATCACGCTCAATGTAAATAAGTACTTGAGTATATTTTGAGCATGCTTCAGATAGGCGTGCAGACCAGCATGTCTACTGTCCCTGTCTTACTGTCCCCATTTATCTGTATTTACTTCCTTGTTCATGTTTGTGTTTATACTTATTCCTGCTACCTTGTACAAGTTTAAAAAACAAACAAATACATAAATATCCTAGGAATACTTACACCAAGAATATGAAGCAATACCGCTCCTTGCTGCCTTTCTTTGTTTTTGAAAAAATCCTGAGGAAATTCATGAATTGCTGAAATAAGAAAAAAAAATGTATTGAAGTTGTTTAAAACTTTAGCAACCAGAAAAAGGGCATTGGTACTTACCTGACATGCCCATTCTCTTTGAGCTGTGAAGAGCATCCAGGAGTGGGAGGTGCTTCAGTCTCTGCATTTGTAGCCTGAGCTTGATTTGTGGAACGCTCCTCCTCCACCACGGGACTCTTCCTCAGCGTTCCCCAGTTTTGGCGAAGACGAGAGGAATAAAAGCCCTCATCCTCATTATCCTAACAATTCATTGGCCAAAACAGGACCCCACCAGATGGAAAAGGGTGGGGCTGGATGCTCTTCACAGCTCAAAGAGAACAGGCATGTCAGGTAAGTACCAATGCCCTTTCTCCTATGAGCTGTTCAGAGCATCCAGGAATGGGACATACCAAAGCTTTGCCTGTTCTACGGGAGGGACTCCGTCTGGCCTGGAATCTCCTCCTGGTCCCTGTGGACCATTGCAGAACTCTTCTGCCAAAGGAAGCCTCAGCGGATGCAAACACATCAATTTTACAATGTCTAATGAATGGCGATGGGGAGGCCCAAGTTGCGGCTCAACAAATTTCAGATATTGGTGCCTGTGTGGCCCACGCTGATGTTGCGGCACTCCTTGTTGAATGAGCTGTTATGCCCCTGGGCATCTGCAGGGATTGAGTCTGATACATTTTCGCTATTGCAGCCCATAACCAACAGCCTATCATAGAAAGTGAGACCTTGCATCCCTGAGTGTTGGGCTGAAAGGACACAAATAAGGCCTCCAATTTTCTGAAAGCCGCTGTATGATTGATATAAATTCACAATGCACGCCTCACATCAAGCCTATGCCATTGCCTTTCTATCCCTTGTGCTGATCTGGGGCAAAAATTAGGAAGGATCAACTCTTGTGCCCTATGAAAAGCCACAATTAATTTTGGGTATAAATGTAGGATCAGGGCAAAGGACCACCCGATCAGCATGGAAAACACAGAGATCTTGTCTGATAGCCAAGGCTGCAATCTCCGAAATATGACGAGCAGAGGTAATCGCAACAAGGAAAATTACTTTATACATCAGAAATTGGATGCTTGACGTTTTCAAAGGTTCAAAAGGACCCTTAGTGAGTGTGACAAGGACCTTGTTAAGCCCAGGTGGGATAACGGTGCACTGCTGGAGGACATAAATTGGTGGCTCCTCGAAGGAAGGACCGTATGCGTGAATGATGGAATTGAGAATTTAGGCCTTCACAAGTGAGAACTGATGCAAGGCCGCCACCTGTCTTTTCAATGTATTAGGTGATAACCCTTTGTCAAGTTCCTCTTGTAAAAACTCTAGAATCTGAGCCACAGAAGGGGAGGTAGGATCAATTTGACACTTGGTACACCATTTACAGAAACTGGACCATGTGGTATTGTAAATGCGAGTTGTTGAGGGGCATCTGGCAGCTAGGATAGTGGTTATAACTCTGTTGGAAAACTTTTCACTCTTCAA
Source organism: Laticauda colubrina (assembly GCA_015471245.1). NCBI lineage: Eukaryota > Metazoa > Chordata > Lepidosauria > Squamata > Elapidae > Laticauda > Laticauda colubrina. The sequence continues at coordinate 13,749,490 of BLBF01000005.1, forward strand.
ATCACTCCGCTCAACCTCCAGATGGTCAGGTGCAACCAATGAGGGTCCAGATGGTGAAGGGGCCCCTGAGTGAACGAAATCCTGTCTGGCAGGATTCTCCAAGGGGGTGATACAGAGAGGCTGTGGAGGTCTGCAAACCATGGCCCTCTGGGCTAGTAAGGAGCTACTAGAAGTAGTTCCGCCCTCTCGTCTAGTAATTTTGGATGACCTTGGGAACCAGTGGAAGTGGAGGGAATGCATAGAGGAGCCCCAGGGGCCAACGACAGCGGAGCGAGGTGAAGTTCTCTGCCCCTTGTGATGGGTACCTGGAAAAAAATCTCAGGAGCTGAGTGTTGAGGGGGAAAGTGAACAGGTCCACCACCAGCTGTCCAAATGTCTGATCTCTTCTTGAAACAAAGAGGGATGAAGGCGCCATTCCGATGGATCAATGGTGGCCCTGCTCAGCCAGTCTGCCTGTGTATTTCACAGGCCTGAAATGTGCTCTGCTCTGATGGAAAGTAGGTTGTTCTCTGCCCAACAACACAAACATTCCGCTTCCCGCATGAGATGTTTTGATTGTGTGCCCCCCTGTTTGTTTATGTGACCTTTGGCTGTTACGTTGTCAGTCAGTATCAGTATGTGCTGATCGCATACCAGGGGAAGGAAGCTGCAGAGAGCCAGGTGTACTGCTCGAAGCTCCAACCAGTTTATGTTGCATGACTGTTCTATGTCGGACCAGCGGCCTTGGGTTGAAAGTGACTGGACGTGAGCTCCCCATCCAAACAGACTGGCATCGTGGTAATGGTCAGTTTTTGTGGCTCCTTGAAGAGACAGCCTCTGTTGATGAGTGATCTGGTCCACCAGAGGAGAGATATGAGAACCTTTGGTGGCACCCTGACCTTGTGTTTGGAGTTACTTCGGCCAGAGCGCTGGTATGGTAGCAGGAACCACTGGAGGGATCTAGTGTGTAAGCGGGCCCAAGGGATGATAGAAATCTATGAGATCATCTTGCCTAACAATTTTGATAGGTCAGCTAGGGACCCCCTCTTAATAGCCCTGATCTGCTTAACTAATTGCTGAATGCTATTTAGTTTATCTGGTGACAGGTAAACCTTGCCTTCCACGGTATCTATGACCACCCCCAAATGGACAATCCGAGTTGATGGTGTTTATTGATTCTTCTTCCAATTTATTAAGAAGCCATGGTCTTGTAGGGATTGTAATGTGTTTTGAGTGTCCTTGACTGCTTGATGGATGGAAGGTGATAAAATCAAGATATCGTCAAGATAACACTGGAGTCGTACAGGGATGTACCTGAGATAAGGGGCTAGCACTGCAAGGACCTTCATGAAGGTCCTAGGGGCAGAAGCTAGTCCGAAGGGAAGAGCCACATATTCAAAATGGTGGTTATTATAACAGAATCTCAGAAATGTATAGTGGGAAGGCCAAATAGCAATATGAAGGTACGCCTTCATCAAATCTATGGATGTGAGGACGTCCCCTTTCCTGATGCCCAGCAATATTGATTGGAGGGTATGCATTTTAAACTTGCTATATACTAAGAAATGTTTGAGGCGTTTCAGGACTAATATCGCTCCCCACCCCCCCAAACTTTTGGGCACAATGAAAAGGTGTGAATAAAAACCTCGTCCTTGTTGATTGGAAGCTACTGGTTGGATGGCTCGTATATCCAGTAGATGTTCGCTAGCCGAATCCATGAGATTGCGTTTAATCTGATCTCTGGAGAGAGGACATGACATGAAGAAATCTGGGGGAGTTGATTGAAACTCCAGCGCAAGGCTGAATCTAACCATATCTCTGACCCAAGCATCAGAGGCAGAGGAATCCCATTGGTTGGCGAATAATTTAAGGCATCCGCCAATGGGGATGGGGTCCAGGAAATTATCTTGGATGCTGAAAAGACCTGCTTCCTACTCCCCAAAAGGGTCTTTTGGATTGCTCACCTCTTCTGCTTCTCTCCGATGCGTCAGACCTATCTGACAGCTGCCCTGGTCTGAATGCTGGGGGTCTCTGATATCTGGGTGAGAAGGAAGCCTGATAAAAGGGTCAAAAGGATGCCCTCCAAAAGGACTGGGAGTTTCTAGGATCTGACTTCCAAAAAAGGGAAGAGAGAATTTTCTTTTTGTTACGGGTTTCAATTAGTAGCGGATCAAGGAAAGGACCAAACAGTATGTCTCCCACAAAGGGAGGCCAGCTTGGATTTGTGTTTGAAGTCAGCTTGCCAGTGTTTTAACCAAAGCAAGCGACGCGCTGTGACATGTGAGGTAATGGCTCTGGCTGAGAACTTGACTGCATGATAAGTTGCGTCAGCTGAGAATTCAGTAGCAGCAATAAGTTTAGCGATATCTTGGTACCCTCTAAGGTTAGAATTAGGGATGTGTCACTTTAACAGATTGAGCCATCTGAGAGATGACTGTGTGAAGAAGGAGGCGGCCGTGGCTGCTCTGATGGCCCACGCATCAGACTGATGAGTTCTGAGTAGGGCTAGCTCAGCCTGTTTTTCCTCCTGCTTTAATGCCTCCAGGGCATCACTGGGAATAGAGAAGGATGCTAAACCCATTATAGGTTCATCTACCTCAAGAATATTCAATAATTTTGAGAATTCAGGGGCCAAATAAAAATATTTCCTGTCATATCCAGTTGGGGATGTGTATACCTCTGCAGAGGCCCACTGCTTCTGTACCAGGTCCAAAAACATAGGCGGAACTGGGATCACCTCTGCTTCAACTACTGGTTGTTTGAATATCAGATCCTCTGGTCCCTCTTCTGCAGGATTAGGCTTGGTGGACGTGTTAGACTTGTTTAGGTGTGCAATGTTCTTTGTCTTAAACAAGAGAGATCTGAAAATGGCCGGAATAAGCCTGTAAAAACAGGTTGGTCAGGAATAAGACCTTCATCCTCAGACATTTCCCCTTCTAAGGGCTCTGCTTCTGACAGGGACTCTATCATGCATTGATCCCAGTTCAGACTCGTCCATTTGATTAATTTCATCCACTTCCTCCTCCTCCTCCTCCTCCTCCTCCTCTGGCCCTTGGAGGGGGGTCTCCCCCTGTAAATGTACCTGGGTATGGTGTTGCTCCAACCTGGTCAATGAACTCAGTGATAGGGACTCTTGGTCGGTGAACACAGGTTGTTGCCTGGACGTGACTGCATGTTGAAGCCCTGCTGCGATTCCCTGGTAAATTGCCAGCTCCATCCAGGCTTTCATTCCATCTGGGACTTCCTCAATGAGACTATCGCCTTGACGAAAGCCAGCAGCCATCGGAGTGAATGTGGCTTAAGGAACCCTTCACGTGGTCGATGTCCCAGAATTTTGGGCCTGTTGGCCTTGGGAAGCCAAGCTGCGCCTGGATGAGAGGGAGAGATCTAGGGTAGGAGGAGGGTGTGAAGAAACAGACGGGCTGGAAGAGGAGAACCCCGTGGTACATTGTGCGCTTTCCGAGTGCGCTTGTCTATCTCCTTTTCTAAGGCTTTATGGCGCTGTAAGGCATGCCTTTCTGAGGCTTCAGAAGTCCCTTTAGCCTGCTTGTGTTTATGTTGAGATTTGGCTTTTGCCTTCAAGGAAGAGGCCTGGGAGGTGGTACCATATGCCATTTTGATTAAGATTAGAATTACAGGATGCTTGAAATAAAATACGTGCCCAAGGACCTGATCTGAGTCAAGACCAGTTTGCCTTATAATGTTTTTGTTGCCCCCTTTTTAAAATTATTACCTGAGTAAAATGAGTCGTATCTCAGCAATAATATTTGATTGAAATTAAAATATTATATTGCAAAACAATATATTATTGTTATCATTATAATTGTAATAATCATTATGACTATTATAATTGTTTTATTATTGCTGTTATAAGCATATCTATCTATCTATCTATCTATCTATCTATCTATCTATCTATATGCTTATAACCCGCAAAAACTTAAAAAAAAAACTTTATTTAGGCTTTCGCGGGTACTTACTTCTGTTTCTGTCTGTTTTGTGGCCTCCAACACAAGAACAGAGTGTTGCCAGCCAACCAAAGCCACAAAACAGACAGAAGAAACCAGAAACACCAATCAATCAAACTCCAAGTCCAATGAACACAGATCCAGGCTCCCAGCCAATCAGAATGGACCAGCCTCAAATTTGAAACCAGGAACTTACTCTATACAGAAGCCTGAGGATGGGAAATGAGATTCTGCTGAAACGTTGCTACAACTTTAACAGAACTACAATGACGTGGGATAATACCCGAAGGAAGCTAAACAGCATATCTATCTATCTATCTATCTATCTATCTATCTATCTATCTATCTATCTATCTGTATATATATATATATATTTGTTTTTTTAAGTTTTCGCGGGTACTTACATGTGTCCTGTTCAGCTTCCTTCGGGTATTATCCCACGTCATTGTAGTGCTTTTAAAGTTGTAGCAACGTTTCAGCAGAATCTCATCTGCCATCATCAGGCTTCTGTATTGAGTTTGTATGTGGGTCAGGGTCTCACAGCCATTGCTTTTAAATTTGAGGCTAGCCTATTTTTGTGGCAGGATGTTTTTTTCTACATCCTGATTGGTTGGGAGTCTCGGTCTGTGTTTATTGGACTTGGAGTTTGTTTGATTGGTGTTTCTGGTTTCTTCTGTCTGTTTTGTGGCTTTGATTGGCTGGCAACACTGTGTTCCTGTATTGGAGGCTTTCAGTGCAGCTTGGCTTCGTGTGAAAGGACGGCTGTTATCTATTAGGAAGCTAGGTTTCATCTGGTTGCCTGGTGGGGGGTTGTTTGAGCTGGAGGCATCAGAGGGAGTCTGTTTGTGCCCAGGTATTTGCCTGGCTTGTGGTGTGGAGATCTTTCTATTTGAGAGTGCAGGCTTCCAAATGATTGACAGTGTGGTGGAATCATCTCTTCTATTCATGTTTCGACGAAATCTCATTCGTCATCTTCAGGCCTGTGTCTTCAGCCTTGTGCTTCTCGGAGTAATGTGAGCTTGCAGCTGTTTTTTCTTTTTAACTGCCAGTGGGGGTGTGACTTGACTGGGTGGGGGCTTGGCTGTGTTCTGATTGGCTGGGGGTGTGTTCTCATTAGTTGTGGGCCTGGCTGTGATCTGATTGGTTGGGGGTTGGCTGTGTTCCAATTGGCTGGGGGTGTGTTCTGTTAAGGTGGGGGCTTGGCTGTGGTGGTAGGGTTAGGTGTTGCTACCACCACAGCCAAGCATATGAAGCCCAGCTTCATATTTACAAAACTCATACCACTTCTTTGAAATGATCAAAGATCTACACGTGGAACAAGAAAATCTGCTTGTAAGTTTCGACGTGGTTTCACTATTCACTCAAGTCCCGATAAAAGAAACTCTTAAAATCATCAAAAATAAATACCAACCAGCTAAACACCTCATGGAACTAACAGAACACTTCTTAACCAACACATATTTCATATACAAATAACAAAGATATATGCACCCTGACCAAAGTACTGACAGCCAACGGCTTCCACAAAAACAAAATCACCAGCTTGATCCACAAAAACACACTAAGACATAATAGAGACCTACAAGATCAACAGACCTATGGAACAGCTGTCCTGCCCTACATAAGAGGTACTACAGACAAAATCAGTAAGATACTACACAGGCATCACATCAAGACTGCCTTCAAAACAGACAAAAAAATAGCAGCCATCCTTAAAAACCCCAAAGATAAAATTGACCTGGAAAACCAAGGCATATATGAAGTTCCCTGTGCATCATGCCCGGCCACATACATTGGACAGACCAAGAGAAGAATAAGTACCCGCCTGGATGAACACAAAAATACAGTAAAAAAGCTGAAACATACCGCCACAGGTCATATCATCAACTTCAATGGCACCAAAACCCTAGCCACAACAGAAAACCCCAGCCACAGAATCATCAGAGAAGCCATAGAGATTGAAAAAAGACCTGAAAGCATGAATAGATGATTCCTCCAGATTGTCAATCATTTGGAAGCCTACACTCTCAAATAGAAAGATCTCCACACCACAAGCCAGGCAAACACCTGGGCACAAACAGACTCCCCCTGATACCTCCAGCTCAAAAACACCCCAACCAGGCACCCAGATGAAACTGAGCTTCCTAATAGATGATAGCCGTCCTTTTACTCGAAGCCAACCTGCACTGAAAGCCTCCAATACAGGAACACAGTGTTGCCAACCAATGAAAGCTACAAAACAGACAGAAGAAACCAGAAACACCAATCAAACAAACTCCAAGAGCAATAAACACAGACCAAGACTCCCAAACAATCAGGATGAAGAAAAAACCATCCGTGGACAACAGTAGGCTAGCCTCAAATTTAAATCTAAACGGCTGTGATAGCCTGACTCACAGACGAACTCAATACAGAAGCCTGATGATGGCAAATGAGATTCTGCTGAAATGTTGCTATAACTTTAAAAGCACAACTACAATGACATGGGAATAGAAGAGATGATTCCTCCAGATTGATAATCATTTGGAAGCCTACACTCTCAAATAGAAAGATCTCCACACCACAAACCAGGCAAACACCTGAGCACAAACAGACTCCCTCTGATGCCTCCAACTCGAACACCCCCCCACCAGGCAACCAGGTGAAACCTGGCTTCCTAATGGATAGCAGCCGTCCTTTCACACGAAGCCAAGCTGCACTGAAAGCCTCCAACACAGGAACAGAGTGTTGCCAGCCAATCAAAGCCACAAAACAGACAGAAGAAACCAGAAACACCAATCAATCAAACTCCAAGTCCAGTGAACACAGACCAAAATTCCCAGCCAATCAGAATAGGGCAGCCTCGAATTTGAAACCAAAAGCTGTGAGACCCACATCCATACAGAAGCCTGATGATGGCAGATGAGATTCTGCTGAAACGTTGCTACAACTTTGAAAGCACTACAGTGACGTGGGATAATACCCGGAGGAAGCTGAACAGCACACATGTAAGCACCCGCGAAAGCTTAAAAAAAAACATATGTATGTATGTATGTATGTATGTATGTATGTATGTATGTATGTATAGGAATATTAAGTGAATAACGATATAATATAAATCCAAATTAGCCAAATTGCTAATTGCTAACGCCTGAGGCCCGGGTTGATAATTGAAGGGGCCTTCAACAGCTTCCCTGCACAGGCGGACACAGGCCTGGGTGCTTGCTGTTGTGCCGTTGAGAAAATTAGGCTATGAAGGTTAAGCCAACTATTTAAGAAAGAAACATAATAAATACCCTCAAATGCAAATAAGCTAAGACGAGGGTATAATCGCTCCCAGAATCTTTGGAGGGAGCCTGCTGCTCTGAGCAGAAATATCTCACAGAGCTCAAGAATGGAATGACAGGTGTGCAGCCACGAGGTTTTGGTAGCTCAAAATGGCCTCTGGCAGTTAAATTTTTCGCACGCTCCTCAAGTGGCAGCTTCCTGCCTTGTAAACCAAATGGCTAGAGTTCTCTTTTAAGCTAACGGTGGGAAAAAAATGGAAATTAACGCTAGTTAACTTCTCCACTTTAAAATGGTGTTCGGAGAGGGGGAAAGGCGATACGACTCGTTTTTTTTTGTTTTTGGAGTGAAAGGCTCAAGCTGCTAACAGAATAAATGAAATAAAAGTGCTGCGGCAATGAAACTGGCAGGGATTAGTAATTTGACTGTGGGGAGGTGGTGCAGAGCAGCGCCGAAGCCTCTTGCTGCCTTTTGGGGGGGGGCACAAATGGCGCTTCCCCTGAACAGAGCTGTCAGGATTAAATGTCAACTGGGAAGAAGGCTGGAGACAAAACTGATTTCAATCAAACATGGTGGTCATGAACTAATTGTTTCCTGTTTCAGTCAAGGAAGCATCAAAAGCACTGCCTATCTCTCACGAAGCTGAGCAAAAAACTGGGGAGCGCTGAGGAGGAATCCCGTGGTGGAGGAAGAACGTTCCACAAATCAAGCTCAGGATACAAATGCAGAGACTGAAGAACCTCCCACTCCTGGATGCTCTGAAAAGCTCATAGGAGAATGTTTGGGTTATCTGTGTGTTGCTTCTCTGGAAGAGAAATAATATACCTGAAATTTAAATAAACCACAAATGCAAAGGAGAGACTATAGCTTCAGTGCAGGAACACATTTGGTCTAGTGCAGGGGTCTCCAACCTTGGCAATTTTAAGACTTGTGGACTTTGCTGGCTGAGGAATTCTGGGAGTCAAAGTCCACAAGTCTTAAAGTTGCCAAGGTTGGAGACTCCTGGTCTAGTGGTTAAGGCACAGGCCAGACACCAGGAGACTGTGAGTTATTGCCCTGCCTTAGCCATGAAAACCAGCTGGGTAACTTTGGGCCAGTCACTCTCTCTCAACCCAACTCACCTCACAGTATTGTTGTTGTGGAGAAAATAAGAGTTGGATGTATTGGATACGTTCAACACCTTAAGTTATTTGCAAAAATAATAAAGGCAGGACATAAATAAATAAATACAAAAAAAGTAAGGAAAAATAAACATTTTTTTTTGCACAAAATATTTCCTCCCAATTTGTGGACTAATTCTAAAAACATTATTTTGTCAATCTGTAGGTCTAAATTAAAAGTCAACTTTCTGCTAACTGTACCTCTGGCAGCAGTTTTCAGCAAAGCTTAGAAATTGGTGATTATGACTGTTTTTGTCTCCTAGATTTTTGAATGGCTGCAAAGAAAAGCTATTGCTTTAAGATTTGCTTATGTTTTAGGAGGACATTTTAGTTCCACTGAAGTGAATCACAGACACTGAGAGCTTTTTGCACAGATTCTTTTGCTTATCTCCCAGCAAAGCAGCTATTACTATATCCAAACAGTATGACTTCCCTACCATCTCTGCATATGTTCAACTACTGAGGAAGCTATATTTTAACAAGATGTGGAAGCCACAGATGTTCCCATCTCTGCTTTATGTCATGGTTGCAAATCAGGACTGCTCCCCTGCCCAGAGTACTTTGTATGTTTCTATCCTCTCTTTTCTGGAATTAATGGCCTTTTCTTATCACAGGTAGACATTTTAGTGCTAATAAATGTGGAGAACTATCTTAAAATCAGGGATTCTGTATCTTGTAATAAGGCTTTCAAATATATCTCAAGAAGAATTTATGGTCCTCGTTTGATTATGACAAGATCTGAAGTTTTCTTGATGCATCAACAAGTGAAATATATGGAGGATGAAGGAGATGCTGCAGTCCCTTCCTTATCAACATTCCCTAAATTAACTGAAGGTCCATAAGGAGGATGTGGCTGTATGCAGATGGCAATGATACTTGCAGACACTATGCACTAAAGGCCCAGTCCCACTGCACTTACGGATGCAAAGAGGATGTCAAATGTGAAAAAAAAGCTTGCCATCCGTTGGAAAACGCTATGCATCCGTTGTGTACTCACTGCATACATGTTTCATATGCTCTATCCGTTGAGCATCCGTCCACTGCGATTTCATCCGCGCAAGAAGTTTTGAGCTGCACAAAACTTTGTGAACGGATGAACTTTCCGCCGCCTATGATGTACATCTGCAACATATACGGGCAACAAACGTTCTATGTCCGTTATCATCCGTTAAATGTCCGCTGTATCCTCTCTACATCCTCTGGCCATCCCCTCAACTCACATCTGCTGCAGCTGAAAACGGAAAGAGGGAGGAAACAAAAGGTACACGGAACGTCTACACAGCATTAGTAGCACGGTAATAGAAAGGATGTAAGCGTATGCATCTCATATATAAAGTATTCAAAATGGACAAAATGTTTGTATCTGGAATGTATCTTGTATATTTAGGATGTCTGGAGTATGTCTAGAGTATGTAGAAGGACACCTAGCGGACAACCGATATTTTCTATAAAAAGGGGGAGAAAATCATCTGGATCTCAGTATGATTCCAGCAGCCCTGGTGTACAGACCTCTTCACCCTTGGTCTTGGTCTTCAACATCATCAATTGCTCTCCACCATGGATCATGACACAGTCTGTATGATAGCTGCGCTCATTCATCATCAGAACCAAAACCTGTTCAGACTGTTTCAAGTTTTACACAGAAGGAGAAGAAGGAGACGTCCAAGAGCTGTGTGGATCCGAGGATGGATCGTGAAAAGAATGAAGTTTGGACTGTATGACCAGTTGATGGTGGAACTGAGTAATGAAGACCCTCATGCATTCAATCACTTCATGAGGATGCCACCAGCCATGTTTGACGAACTTGTAGAGCGTTTGAGACCCAGGTTGACCAAGCCTAGCACCAACTTCCGTCCCAACCTGGACCCTAGACTGAAGGTGGCACTGACTCTGCCTCACCTGGCCTCTGGAACCACATACAGAAACATGCAGTATGCATGGAGGGTGCCACACAACAGCATCAGCAAAGTGGTCAGAGAAGTAGTACAGGCCATCATTGAAGAATACGTGGAGGAGCTCCTCAAGTGCCCCACCACTGAACAAGGCTGGAGAAAACTTGCAGAAGAGTGGTATCAGAGGTGGAACTTTCCCCACACCATTGGAGCCATAGATAGGAAGCACGTGGCCTGCAAAGCTCCAGCCAACTCAGGGTCCACTTATTACAACTACAAGGGCTTCTTCAGTATCATCCTCTTTACCATGGTTGATGCTGACTACAAGTTCATCTACATCAATGGTTCAGGCAACGGGTCAGCTTCAGATGCCCAGGTATACAATGCTAGTGACCTCAAGGATGGGCTGGAACGCAACCACATCATGGGTTTTCCAGATTCAGACCCCCTACCCAATGACACATAAGATGTGCCCTACTTCATCATTGGTGATGACGTGTTCTCCCTCAGAACCTACCTCATAAAGCCGTACAGTTCAAGATACCTCACCCATGAAGAGAGGATCTTTAACTACAGGGTGTCCAGGGCAAGACAGGTGGTGGAGAACGCCTTTGGCATCTTGGCCAACAGGTTCCAGATACTTCTCACCACCATGAAGCATGACCCACAGACTGTGAGGAGCATTGTGGAAGCTTGTTGCATCCTGCACAATCTCATGCGCACCCGCTACCCAGTGTTGCAGAACAGACTTGTCGACCGTCAACAAGGGAATGGGGACATGGAGCCTCGTGAATGGAGGCAAGGACGTAACCTGATAGGCACTGTGGGTGTACAAGGCCCTAACAGAGCTTGACATGAAGGGAAGAAGCAGCGCAACCTACTGAGACATTAGTGCAACTCCACAGCTGGAGCAGTGGAGTGGCAAGACAGGATGATAGATGATTAATGGATGCTTCCTTGAGGCTGTCACATAACGCTGATGAGATTGTGCCATGTATGTTGAGTGGTCCTACAATGAATAGGGCATTAACAAAGAGCTTTGTTTATTTTAAAATGTGTGGATCAATGATTACATTGTTATTGATAATAAAGGTCCATATGTGTGGCAGCTGGGATGGTGGTCCATACAGTCCCACTATGGTTGCACTGGAGGTTTATCTATCCCACAACTATCCTTATCTATCCCAAAAGCATGCAAAGACTTAACCATTTTTTCAAAGTTTTCACCAACACTTTATTAAGAAAAAAAAAATGAATCAAGTAAACTAAGTGTCTTAAGCAAAGATAATCTTTATTAACTTTCTTAGGTAAACTTTATGACTTTATTAAATAAGCAAAATGAACCAAGTAAACTGTGTTAAGTGTCTGAAGCAAAGATAAACTTTCTTCGGTAAACTTTATGATTGTATTAAATAAGCAAAATGAACCAAGTAAAGTGTCTTAAGCAAAGATAAACTTAACAAGGAAACAACTCAGTCTCTGACACTATTCTCAGTCACTCTAAGTCATGTCCATGGTCTCAGCTGTTAAGCAGGCAGGGACTGTGGAGGTGGCTGTGGCTTGAGTGCTGGCCTGAGGCACCATTGGGGTTCTTGGCCCCGAGAGTACAACAGGTGGTGGTGTGTTCAGGAAGATATCCCAGAGCTGACTCAGTCCCATGAGGTTGAGAGGCCCTTCATCAAGGACTTGAGATGTCAGGCCCAATACTGACGACAGATTGTCCGTTGATGGGCTTGGCTGTGGGGTGGAGGAAGGAGGAGTGTAGTGGGGCTGTCTGGTCTGCAGCTGGGTGAGGACTGGTATCTGTGACGTCCAATGAACCTGGGCCTGGACTGGGAAGTTCTGCTTCTGCTGTGGGAAGTCCTGGTGGTCATAGCCTTGGTAGGTGAGGGGTTGTTGAAAGCCGTGGAAGGGCTGTGATATCGCCTGGGGTGGAGGAGCAGACCTGGACTGGGTAGGAGCAGCTTCAGCTGGGCCTTGAGGGTTGTGCAGAACTGCTGTGATCTTCTGCTTCATCACCTGGTACTGGCCCTCGGGCAGGTCCATGAGGGTCTGGCTCATGTAGGTGATGGTGTTCCGGCCCAAGGATGCTCTGTTCAAGTGGACCAGCTAAGAGAGAAGTTCTGTGCTGGTCTTCATTGTGTCCCTGATCTCCAACAGCACACTGTGGACCTGGCCCTCCAGTCTGCCTCTCTGCCTGCATCCTCTGGAGCTGGGGGTGGGGGTGGGGGTGGGGGTGGGTTGGCCTCTGGTGGCTGCTGCTTCTTCCTCCATTTGTGACAGCAGGGCGTCATCTTCCACGGGATCCTCCAAGTCTTCCGGCATGGGGAGTGCAGCTGTTGGGGGGGGGTGTCTCTGCTGTGGGGCCCTCTGACAACACCTGCCTGGACAGGGTAGCTGGCTCCTGGCTGGAAGAGGACTGGCTGTCTGTGGGCTGTCTGAGGGAGAGGGGTCTCAGAGGGGCTGCTCCTCAGTGGTGGATCTCACCCTCCAGGAAACTGCACTTGGCCATGACGTACATCTCCCGGTCAGTGAGCTTGACAGCGGCCTGCCCAGATTTCTTGAGGTGTAGCTTGCCATACCAGGTGTGCATGTGCTTTCACCATCCTAGGAGTACTTTTGCAGTGTACTCCAGGCTCTCTGCCTTGTCTCTCTAAGCTGCCTGCTTCTTCTTGGTGTCCCGATACAGTCTGTGGCCCTTTCTCCAGAGGTACTCGTTCTCCCTCAGCCATTCCAGCACCTCATCCTCATGCTCCTCGGAAACAGTGTACTGTTTCCTCTCTCCCTTCTCCTTCCCTTGCCTTTTCCTCCCTCTGGCAGGGGCTTCAGCAGGGCCTTCAGGGGCTTCAGCAGCAGGGCCTTCAGGGGCTTCAGCAGCAGGGCCTTCAGCAGCAGGGCTTTAAGGGCCTTGGGGCTGCTCCACCATAGTAGCAGCAGCAACAGGTTTAGAGTCAGTGCCAGGGAGTGGGATGCTGGTTCTGGCCTTCTTCATCTTGTCAGGGTTTGAACAAGTAGGCACGGGCTTCCTCTTCTTGCCTGACTGACAAACCATGGTGTTCCTGCAAGATGTATGTGGCAGCACGTCTTTCCCCTGTATGCTGACTGCGTGCGTGTTGCATCCTTTTATATCCGCAGAGCTGATGCAATTCATACTCCCCGAATGCGCAGTGAATGCTTTGCATACAATATACATCCATGTGGCATCCCCTTTGTTTCCTATAGGCGTCCGTGATGCATCCACTTCATCCGCTATGCATCTGCCCCTTCTGCTATGCGTCCACTTCGAAATTCTCCCCCGGAACCCCTTCGGTGGTGTTATCTGCTTCCATCTGCTTTCATCCACTAGGGTTCCTATGAACATCTGTTTAATATCCCCACTACATACTACCCATGTCCATTCTTTTCCGTTCCTTTCCATTCTGTTTATGCAAATTTTCACTACTTTTTGGAGCAGATGACAATGGATGGAGCCATCCCCGAAATTTTGCTCATCTGCTGTGTCCTTTATGCATACGTTTTGCGTCCGTCGGCCAGTGGGACCAGGCCTTTAAGTAAATATCCCTCTACAGTGTCTATGGAGATTCTCAGTCATCCAGATCATGGTTGTCTGGTTGTCTCAAAGATGCTTTTTTAAAATGCAACTGGGCTATTTTTTCTTTGAGGAAGAAGAAGTTTCGCTTCTCATCCAAAAAGCTTCATCAGGAGCTGTGATGATGCAGTATTGCAAGTTTATTCTGCTGACTGCAGATTGCCAGCAGTTCAATTCTCACTGGCTCATGTTTGATTTAGCCTCCCATCCTTCTGAGGTTGCTGAAATGAGGACCCATATTGGGGGTGGTATGCTGATTTTGTAAACTGCTTTGAGAGGGCTGTATAGCACTGTGAAGCAGTATCTAAGTCTAAATGCTACTGCTATCAGAACTGATGAAGCTTCTTGGATGAGAATATTCTTCTTCTTCAAGGGAAAAAAGATAGCCTAGTTGACTTTTGAAAAAGCACCTTTGACACATCCTTACATGGTCTTTTTGTGGCAAGGGGAGAACCTGTAAAGAGCTTGTTTGTATACCTGCACATTTGGAAGAAGCCTTTCTTTTCAGGGATAGAACTGCAAAAACAAGACTTATCTGGTTTTGCTAACCACCATTTTTAAAAGTGCCAACTGCTAACCACCATTTCTAAAAAGTTCAGGCTTAGTCTCCAGGATTTCTGGAATCCTAACCAAAAGGTACTAAATAAAGTCATGCTAATGATGCCAACTACATTAAAGAACTGAATAATGTATAATGTAGTCTGGAGCATTGCTGATAAACCACTCTAAAATTCAATAAGGAAATAGAGAACAGCACATAAAATGTTATTTAAATATAAATGTGACTTTTCCCTATTGCATTTTTTATGCTCATTGGCCAAATGCCAACTCTTTGAAAACCATAAAAGCAAAGTTATGTTTTTACAAGTCAGTTTTATTCAGTACAGTTTTTCAACTGCTAGTAAACCATAATATCATCTCTTAAAATATAGCAACTGTTGTCTTCTCATATCCCATTTTTATCTGTAAAGAAATCCTTAAAGTCTTGTCATTTCAGTCCCAGTTAGCAATTAGTCCATTAAGGGTTATCAGAGATAACAACATATCTATTTTAACTCTGACCAAATGAAATAACTTTATATTTCTTCCTTTTACTTTTACAAATCTTGATATTTGGTCCTTTCAAATATTTGGTCCTTTCAAATAATGTCCTAGAATTTGATTTTTGTATTATTGTTTTTCTTGTTCACCTTACACATATTTTCTCTTTTGTAAATCCAATATAGGAATACTATCCAGATCACGCTCTTGGTTTGTAACTTATCTATCTTTTTTAATTATCAAGACATCAGTTGGTTCTTTTGTATGTCCAGTGTAACATTTTTTTCCATGTCATTCTTGTAGCTTGTCATTGTAGGCTGAGTGCAAGGGAGGGGTCAAACACACCATCAGTCTCAAGTCCTGTCTGACCTACAAGAGATTTAAGTTCAGGCCATTTTGAATTCCATTGACTCTTACCTACCACCCAGTTGCTTTGACCATTAGCAGTTCAGATTCTTGTAGAGAACATAGGCTTGCAATCAACCTTGATATTCATTTGAACTGCCTGGACTTCTAATTTTCCCATGCTTGATAATCATTTTTAAATCCACTTTCAGATCAGTTTTAATCTTGTAAGGTAGAACTTGTTCCTCTTCCAAAATTTCTTGTTAACTTTATCTTATAGAAATAAGCACTTTTGAGAGCACTGTTCAAACATATCCTTCAATATATCAACATTAAAATACTTTTCTTCATTTCATATTCCTAAATCAAGTTTCAGTATTCTTCTCCTTTAGTTGTAATTTTTAGTTCCTTCTAGTTCCCTGTAGTGTCCAATGTTTTAAATCTTACATTAAAAAAAAGAAGTCAGAACAAAAGCATTTTTCCATGGGATGGATTTTTTTATAATTAAATTCAATATCTTATTTCAAATTTATCTGGACTCTTAGTCCATTTGTAACTTTCTAAAATCCAAGTTTTAATCACCTTTTTTGCGGTTTAATTCCAAAATTTTTTTAAGTCCTTCAGCCTGTATTTAAAACTTATTTTAGTAAGGATTGAAGGAAACTCACTCAACTCAGTGCTATAAAACCTGAAGATCCAAAGGTTCTCAAAATCTGAAAAGCAGTTAACAAGCAATTTCCAAAAGTGATTAGAAAAGATAGGTTGAGGACCCAATGTCCTTTTTGAATATATCAAATATGGTTTCAGCATAATGCTGTTCATCATCTCCAAGAACTCTAAGTCCACTAGAGACTGCGGTCTTGCAGTCTCCTTGCAAGAAGCAACATTTGCAAGAAGCAACAAGAAGGGGAACATTTGTGGGTTATTTCAAGTCCTCCTTTTGTCCAGAGAAGAATTACGAAGAACTGGTCTACCCGTCAGCTCTTTATTTTGTTGTAATTGTAAGCTCTGCTTTAGCCATCTTCAGTTCTCCATTTCTTCTCCAGAAGTGAGTTGCCTCATGTTCCACATATGATAGAAGTCAGCTTGATTTAGCTATATATGCTGCCACCAAGTGTAGAAAACTGCAAAATTCAGGGAACTTTAGAATCTCATTGGCCCTTCAACACTAGAAGTTTTCAAGAAGATATTGGATAACCATTTGTCTAAAATGATGTAGGGTTTCCTGCCTCGGTAGGGAGTTGGACTAGAAGATCTCCAGGGTCCCTTCCAACTCTGTTATTCAACTTTCATTTAAAATTAAAAAAAATAAATCAAATTCTGAAGCTTCATCATGCTGAAATATCATGAGCATTGAAATAAACACTTAAAACAAACGGCTCTCCCCCCCCCCCCAAAAAAAAATCTCTCTTCTGTGAACTTTCTTGGGCCCAGGAGGAAATGTCTTAGTTCTTAACCATGATCACTTTTTTGCTACTATACAGGTGCTAATCGTACACCTGCTTTGAGCACAGCTGGAAAGATATTGGAGGAAACTGTAAAACAGGTTGAGAAACTGCTGATGGGACCATAATGTTCAAGAGATGCTATGTATTTTCACAGAATGAACACTTGTTCCTGAAAAGCTGAGGGGGATAATCTATAAAGCAGCTGTTGATATGCAGTAATCTTCAGTGGGTGTTGTCAATTTTTCAAACAGTCAGAAATGTTCCACATTACATAAAGCTCATGTTATTCAATCAAGCAGCTCCTTTAAATCCCTCACAGCAGACCCCTGGGTAGTTTCTGTCTCCTTGAATCCAGTGCCACTCTTTTTCTAAGTGACCTGTTATTGTGAGGCATTGTCATAATTGGTACCAGGGGAAAGAGGATCCAGCCAGCAAAATGCTCTGTGGTCTTTCCAGTCCTCAACTGGCCAGCCCTTCTGAAAGGGCTTGAAATGATACATCATGAAATTAATGTTGTTATAACATTTCTTATTATGGCAGACGGATGCCTAAGAAGCTGATAAAAACTGCTTATTATAAAGAGCTGCAATGTGTCTTCTGTGACTGACCTTTCCTCTTTACTTTTCTCAGTATGATTGATACTGGAGAGCAGATTTTGTTTAGCTCCCATCAAATATTATTGGAATAATGGCAGCTTTTCACCTGTATGGATCTTAACAGAGTTCATTTAAGGCCACTACTAAGAAAAAAAAACTCAATTCTTGCATTTAACCACCCATTCTTACCTCCCTTCTTTTTAGGTCTCAGTGAGGAACTACTGGGATTACTTAAATTTACAAGTAGGATTGCAATTAGAGAGGAAATGTTTTTCTCTGTCATATAAATTTGCAAGCAGCTTTATAATTTATTTGTGCAACCCATTTGTATGCTGTCTTGACATCACTGTTGTCATATTTCTGTTCTATATGAATGAACAGAAGAAAAATATTAGCTATGCACAATAGTATTAACAATAATGCCTTCAAAATCACAATAAGAAGAGAGGGGAAAAGAAAGACCTGGAAATGATATTATCAAACAATAACCAAAGTCTTGTTTTTCCCTTTGTCAGAAGAAAAACTGCTTAATTCAAATGCTGGCAAACACATATGTCAACAATACACTGTTGCAAGTGTTTTGCAATCAAGTGGTCTTCTTCAAGGGAATCATTTTAGTCCAGCACCATGGCTGAAATATCTTGATGTCTTGTTGGGTTCCAAATACTGGGGATATAGCTAAGAAGACATTTGCATTTTAATCTCAACTTTATCCAACAGTGTAGTTAGACAATTCATACTAAGAGATAAAAATTAGATATCAGTAGAAACTTTCTGACCACACAGCCAGTGTTACAGGCTGCCACGTAAGCAGTGATTTCTTCTTTCTGAGAAGTTTTCAAACAAAGTCTGTATCATCTGTAGTCATCTGTCAGTGATGCTCATGTGGATTTTTCATTGAATAATGGATTGAATTAGGACGACGAGGCCATTCCTAAATTACAATTCTAGAATTCTAATCTTTTTGTTAAATTACATGAATAATGAAGCTCTTTGGCCAAGCCATGAAAGTCAATTTGGAATGTTCTATTCTAAGTACAGCATACACTGTTTATATTATACAGGTAGACCTTACTTCTGGAGACGCTGGTACAGAAAATTGCAAATGGCAATGACATGATCACAGGGTGATTGAGAACTGAGTAAGTACAGATTGCCAAGTACCCAAATCATGATGATTACAGAGCCATGGGAGTGGTGGTGCAACATTTTGTGACAGCTAGAAGTGCTTTACAGGCCATAAACCACTCTTTCCAAGGCTGTATTGTTGTTAAATGAGTAAGTCAAGCACTGCCTATAATGAATAAGAAGAATCAGAATAGAGCTGAATGGGACCTTGGAGGTCTTCTAGGCCAGCACCCTGCTTCTATACCATTTCAGACACCCTGCTTCTATACCATTTCTCATCTCTTCTTAAAAATCTCCAGTGATAAAAACACCTACAATGTTTGAAAGCAAAGCTGTTCCACTGGTTAACTGACCTCACTGTTAGGAAGTTTCTTCTCAATTTCAGGTTGCTTCTCTCCTTAATCAGTTTCCATCCTTTGCGTCATCTGCAAATTTGATGAGTTCTCTCATCTTTCTATCTATCTATCTATCTTTCTTTCTTTCCTTTCTTTCTTTCCTTTCTTTCTTTCGTCAACGATTATAAGATAACAGGTATAAATATAAGCATAGTTATGAATACATGAAATGGATACATATAAGAAAAATAAAAAGAAACAATAGGATATGGACGGTAGGTACATTGGTGTGCTTATGTTTCTTGTCCTGTCCTCTGGTGCTTGGGAAAATAAATTGACTCTCTATTCTTTGTGGCACCCTCTTAAATACTGGAATATTGGTATCGTGTCCATCCTAGTCCGCCTGTTCTCCAGACTAGCCAAAGGTCTTTAATCATCTTAATTGCTTTTCTTTGCACTTTTTTCCAAAGTCTCAACATCTTTTTTGTAATGTGGTGACCAAGACTGGATGCAGTATTCCAGATGTGGTCTTACTAAGGTTTTATAAAATGGTACTAATACTTCATGTGATTTTGATTCTATCCCTCTGTTTATACAACCAAGGATTGTATTAGCTTTTTTGGCTGATGCCACACACTGCTGATTCATGTTTAAGTGATTGTCCACTAAGATGCCAAAGTCCTCACACAGCTTCTGTTTTGAGCCAGGTTTTACCTAATTTGTACTTGTACCTTTGGTTTTTCCTGCCCAGGTGTAAAACCTTGCTTTTCTCCACATTAAATTTCATTTTACTGGATAGGGCCCATTGTTCAAGTCTGTCAAGATCTTTTGGATCCTGACCTTGTCTTCTGGGGTATTGGCTAT
The DNA here is from genome assembly GCA_015471245.1 of Laticauda colubrina. NCBI lineage: Eukaryota > Metazoa > Chordata > Lepidosauria > Squamata > Elapidae > Laticauda > Laticauda colubrina. Next base: position 13,769,099 of record BLBF01000005.1, read on the forward strand.
TCCTGCCACCTTAGAGTCATCTGCAAATTTGATGAGCTCCCTCATATTTATTTGTTTGTTTATTCAAGTGATTATAAGATAACAGGTATAAATATAAACATAGTTATGAATACATGAAATGGATACATGTAAGAAAAATAAAAAGAAACAATAGGACAGGGACGGTAGGCACATTGGTGTGCTTATGCATGCCCCCTACAGACCTCTTAGGAAAGGGGTGAGGTCAATAGTAGACAGTCTAAGTTCAAATCAAATCTAAATCATTTATGAAGATATTGAAGAGTACTGGGCCTAAGACAGAATCTTGTGGTACCCTACTGCTTACTTCCTTTCCTGCAGATGTAATACCATTAAGGACTACTCGTTGAGTTTGGTTTGTCAGCCAGTTACAAATCCTTTGGTGGTGACGCTATCTATCCCACATTTTTCTAGCTTACCAAGAAGTAGATTGTGGTTTACTTTGTCAAATGCCTTGCTGAAGTCTAAATATACTATATCCACAATATTTCACTGGTCAAGTAATTTAGTCATTTTGTCAAAGAATGAAATAAAATTGATTTGGCATGATCTGTTTTTAACAAACCCATGCTGGCTACTAATTATAACTTTATTTGTTTCTAGATGGTCACAGATCTGGTTTTTTTGAATTATTTCTTCCAGTATCTTCCCAGGTATTGATGTTAGGCCGATTGGTCTGTAGTTTACTGGGTCTATCCACCCAATTCTTTTTTTTTTTTTTTGAAGATGAGAACCACATCAGTTCTTTTCCAATTCTCTGGTAGTTCCTCGGTGCTCCATGATTTTTTTAAAGATTTGGTACAATGGTTCTGAGATAACATCTGCCAGCTCCTTCACAACTCTGGGATATAATCCATCAGATCCCAGTAATTTATATTCATCAAGTCAGACAGGTGTTCTCTTACCATTTTCTTACTTATTTTGATTTTTATTTCTAGTCTGTCTTTTACAGTAGGTTGGTCTATAGTTTCTTTTTGTGTGAAGATTGATGCAAAAATTGAGTTAAGCAGTTATACTTTCTCTCTATTGCCTGTTACTTCCTTGCTATCTTCTCTCTTTAGAGGATCTACTGTTTCCTTGAGTTTTTTCTCGGTTATTTATATGTTGAAAGAAACTTTTTTCAATTATCTTTGCCTTTGGTTCATTCTGAACCTTTGCTTTCCTGATTTCGCTTTGCAGATTCAAGCTGATATTCTGCCTTAGTTATGTGTTCCTCTTTCCATTTTTTGTACTTATCCTTTTTGTCTTTCAGTTTATCAGAAAGATCTTTGTGCAATCATGCTGGTTTCTTCTTGGATTTCTTTTTTTTTTAGTGGTATAGTGATGGACTGGTCTTTTGTGATCATATTTTTCAGTGTTTCCCATGCTTTTTGAGCTGTTTTACCCTTTAGGATTTTTATCCATGAAAATTTGCTTAGGCTCTCTCTGAGTTTGTTAAAATCAGCTCTTTCAAAGTTTAAGACACTGATTGGATTATATAGCATGGCTTGTGTTTGTATTATGTTGAATTCCAGTATGACATGGTCACTCTCGCCCCAAGATTCTGGCAACTTCAACTCCCTGTATCACTTCTTTATTAGTAAGAATTAGGTCCAGTAAAGTTTTTCCTCTAGTTCCCTCCTCTACCTTTTGGATGACAAAGTTGTCAGCTAATTTGGTTAGAAATCTGTTTGATCTCCCACTTGCTGGAGTTCTTTTCTCCCAGTTGATATCAAGGTAGTTAAAGTTATGTTGACCCTCCAAGAATACAATCCTATTTCATATGTTTTTCTTAGTTGATTAGAAATGCTGAAAGTTTTGGTTTAATCACAAGGGTACCTTATTAAGGAAAGCTGTATTGGAAAGAGAGCCTCACTGGACACAATTGCAATTATTTCCAAGCTCAGGCATTTAAAATTATACTCTAGGTTGTCATTTCAGCTTATCATAATAATTGCTTAAGTGTTAAGCTTTTTCAGCATTTTCAGAAGTTCAAATATTAGTTACCAAGGAGCTTTAATCCTTCCGCTGTCTGCATAATATATATCCCATCCTAATTATTTTTAAATAAATAATTAAAGGCAGCAAACATAGAACACACTTCTTTCTCCTATTAAGAATGTGCTTTATAACAGAGTTAGAAGGGACCTTGTAGGTCACCTAGTTCAATTCTTTACCCAAGCAGGAAACCCTACGACATTTCTGACAGATGGCAGTTCAGTCTCTTCTTGAAAGTTTCCAGTGTTAAAATTTCCACAACTTCTGAAGGAAAAGCTGTTCCATTGGTTAATTGCTCTCACTGTCAGAAAATTTCTCCTTATTTCCAGGTTGAATCTCTACTTGTTCAATTTCTACTCATTTTTCCTTGTTGGACCTTCAGGTGCTTTGGAAGATAGCTTGAACCCTAGACTAGACTAGAACCCTAGACTAGACGAGTTATGTCCAGTTCCTGCAATTGTTGATCATATGTTTTGGCCTCCAGTCCTCTAATCATTTTGATTGCTCTTCTCTGCACTCTTTCTAGAGTCGCAACATCTTTTTTTTATAGTGTGGTGATCAAAATTGGATACAGTATTCTAGGTGTGGTTTTACTAAGGCTTTATAGAGTGGTATTAGTACCTCACTTTATCTTGGTTGTATTCCTCTGTTAATGCAACTTAGGCTTTGTTTAAGCAAGTTCTGGTAATGGAGTATTAACCGCTTTGGGAAAGCCAGGAGAATCTGTCCATTTGACTGACACTTCTTTCAACTGCTTTCAGTGGTCAGCAGATGATTATCTTTGATTGATGTTCTTAAGCAGTATAATCACACTGCTCTAATAAGTTAAATATCCAAATTTTGTTAGCCTAACAAGGCTTCTATTCAGCCAATCTGCTGTTTTACAGCCATTCCCGGCATGTGATATCTCAACTCACTATCAGATGATCTACTCAAAATGCCTGAGATCCCTAAGGGGATAATGATTGTCTGATACATTATATGTACAGCTCAGGGTATACACAAAAGCTAAAGAGATGCTTTTTCAAAATATTTTTTTAATGTGGTATTGATTTTATGACATCTTAATATATGCATGTTGTAAATTGCACAGTCGCTTAAACCAGCAGCCCTGCAATCAATCAACCAACTGATCATTGTAACCAATAAACAAATGGTTACACATAAAGGATCTGTGATCTGGCTTTTTTGAGGCAGAAGTAATGAATGAAAGATCTGTGTGCAAAAGAGGAAAGGAGAAAAGAGCACAAAAGAGGGAAGCAATTAGTTATTCTTTGATTCCAATGTTGACAATCAAAAATATCTTGTCTTTATGCAACTTCTTTTATATTTGCCTAAATACTGGATTTTTGTCTTTTTGCAAAAAGTAATACAAAACCATTGTCTGAATGAAAGGCAAATCTGATAGTATTGATTAAAGGTGTGGCCATTTTGGAATGTGACCTTTTGGAATTATTAATATTTCTTTTTATTATTATTAAAATAATATATTTTATTATAATATTACTTTTTTATGATTTTGGATGTGACCTTTTGGAATTATTAGTATTACATGAAACATTTCTTCTCCAGCCCATCTGAACTTCCTCAAATCTAGTGATATAATTGAAAGACACTGGCCAGATCAAATTGTGACACAGCTAGAGGTTAGCAATCACTGGCTAATCTCAAAAGAGGATTGAACTTGATTAGTACCTCGATGGCAGATCACTAAAATAAGTCCACGGTTATCAGATACCTTTGGAAGTTGAAAAAGCAACCTGGAATAAAATACAACCCTCTTCTATCTTCTTATCATATAAAGTACATAGACACATCCATGAAACTCCAGGAAATGAGTTACACTCAAAGGAGATTTGATCTTAATGACAAGATATATTTGTAGGTTGGTATTTTGATGTTCACTAGACTTCTGGAAACCAATTCTTTTCCTCTTGTTAACAGGTGCCAATGGAGATTCTCAGTCATCCAGGTCATGGTTGTCCCAAAGGTGCTTTTTCAAGAGGCCACTGGACTTTCTGGTTTTTCTTTGAAGATGTTTCACTTTTTATCCAAGCTGAAGCAGCTTCTTGGATGAGAAGCGAAACATCTTCAAAGAAAAAACAGAAAGTTTAGTGGCCTCTTGAAAAAGCACCTTTGAGGTTTTGTTAACAGGATCAATTAATTAACTCATTTGCACAATGTGCTATGAGTGATATAAGCAACTGTGAGAGGAGACCTCAAGTGACCTTTGTTACCAGGCAATACATAGCTTAATAGCATCAAATAGATGGTTAGTACCACCTGTATTCATCCTCTGCTAAGGCCTCTTGCCAACCACCATTAAGGAAAATCAATATTTGACCAAAATGACTGTATAACCTGCCTTGCACATTCTTTAGCAAACACTTCAAAAACATACACATATGGAGCGTGTTAAACTCAAATATACTATAAGCAATAAGCATTAACAGGCTATGTGGCTTCCACACTTTGGAATCTGCTTTCTAAGGAAATATATTTGCCTCCTATTCTCTCCCACAAGCTTTTATTAATTATTTGTAATAATAAACATAAGTACTTATAAGTACATATTGCTATTACATATTAAAGTATTATACTTATTTGATTTAATGGGATGTATTACCATATATTGCTTTTTAACTACTGTCAATTTGGTTTGTTTATTCGATTTATATTTTGCCTTTCCCTCAAAAGCAAAGATAGCAAACTGTTCACAGCATCCTCTGGTGTCCCCCAGGAACAATTTTGCAGAGTATACCCAGCTGAGGATGTCTGACCTAAAATCATTGAAGTCTTGTAGCTCAGGAGCGATGTGACTTCTGAGTGCCAGTCCAAACTTTTAACCACTACATCACACTGGCTGACTCTTAACTGGTTTCTGAGTACACAAACACACAAAAAACAGGGTACACATTTAATAGAAATTACATTGTCTGTGAAATTAATTAAAAATGCATTTTTTTTAAAAAAAGATATTTTTCCTCAAATTGAACAAAACGTGGTCTGTAGCATTTTAAAAACTACATCATGACACAAGCTTTAATAAAATGCAGAGAGCGATCATAGTTTGTCCTGTGATCCTGCACAGTTTTCAAATTTTAAATTGAGAGAGTCTCCTCCCTGTCTCGCCATAAGAATCACATATAAGAAACATTAGATGGTAAGAATAGGACCCCTTTGGTGGCAGCTCCCAGGGTAACCAGGCTGATTCCATCTTTTTGCCTTCTGCAAATCTATAAATGTATTTTAATCTAAATGGGTTTTGGATATAAACTCATTTGCCACTGAAGCGCATAGAATATGGAGGCAAGCAAAACTTACCAATTCTTATGCTTCCCTCCTGGTTTTCATTTCTGTTCAGAAATGCACTTTACCAACTAACAAAGTAGGATTAGAGCTGATACAGTATATGATATTTACTTGCTATGAAAGAAGCCATACAAGGCTCTTGGTTGTTTTTGCCACAGAAGATTAACGTGAAATGTCCCTGTGGAAGAATCAATTTATTGTTTCCAAAACAACCATCCTTTTTTTCCACAGCCCTTAATAATAGGTGAGTACCACCTGCGTTCATCCTCTGCTAACCCCAGGTTTTAAGCACCCATTTGCTCAAAGGCGAAGATAGTTTCACAAACTACACTAAGCCTGTAATGAATAAATTCTTAGGAAGTCATTCACCAGTTAATCAACTTCCCTGCTGTGGCAACAGTCAGTGCTGAACAGGCTCCTTGTGTGATACAGCTCTTAAAATACTTACAGGGATAGGATTCTTTCTTGCCTTACTTCTGAGTAAAGAAAATGATTAATGAGTGCAGTCAAAATCAAAGTTCACTTTGTGGATGTAACAACACATGGCAAATCGGAGAATAAGCCTCTCCAATCTGTTTTGCTCTCTTTCTTCCCATTTTTCAAGCAATAGCAAGTGCTAAAATATTTAATGACAGCAATGAATTAATTCAATTTGCTTGGCTCAAGCAGGGGAAAGCTGTGAAATGACAGAAGACATGCTCACCTGGTGTCAAACTTGTGGCCTGCAGGCTGGATGTGTCACATGCTGGCCCCACCCCACCCAGTTTCGCGAAGGGGGGGAAAGTTCCTTTATGTCACATGATGTCGCCATGATGCCATAAGTTTGCCACCCCTGCTTTAGATGAATCTGTGCAAAGAACTTGCTTGCAGCTGCTTTATGCATAGAGCTATGAATTGAAGACTTTGGGATGAGAGATTAACAGCACTGCTAAGATGGCCTGAGGCTGAGATATAAGATTGGGTATTATCAACATAATGACAAAACTAGCACCAAAACCAACAGGTGATTTCATGCAGATGTTAAACAGACGTGATGAGAAGAGTATGCCCACAATCCTTCCATAACCTCCACCTTCCCCTCCTATCAATACTGACTTTAACCATAGAGATGCTCCTCACTTCCAATCCCCACACTTGATCTAGAAGGTTACCATGATTGAAAGTATCTAAACACTATTGAGAAAGCAAGAGAACCAGGCAAATTGTGGGTATTAATTACTCCCTGTACACAATAACAATTAAATACACAAATCGTGCTCTTCCCCAATCTATGAAGTGCTCTGAGTTCCAGCCTTGCTTCTATTGCATTTTACTTTGTTGATAGGGTGGAGGAAAGAACAGCTCCAGGGACAACTGAAAAATTCTCATCTGGCATCTAAAAATAAAATTTTATTCCTGTTATAACCACACTTGTTTCACTTGGTTTACACAGCCCTTGCTCTCCAGAGAATAAAGGGGAAGAAAGTTTATTTACTTTAGGGAAGAAGTGCCCATAGATACAGCCACAAAAGCTTCTTATGTATCCCCCACCATAAAATAGGGAAATAGTTATCTTCCCTCTCAAAAAAGACAATTCTGATCTTTGAATACCACCATGGAAACTACACATTCAAAAAGGATGTTCCACCATTTTGCAAGGCTCTAAAGTTTGTAGAGGTAGGGCAAAAAAAAAAGCGGGAAAAGAAATTAAATCTTAGAAGGGGAAAACTTTCAGCAGCAGTTCAGCAAGGACTGACCAGGCTCAGGGGAAATGGATTGTTGATTGTGGTGGAAAATAATGGGGTGGAAGAAGAATTGAATAACATCGATTAAAAGTGCAGATATTGCCATTTTATTGCACTGTACATCCCCTATGAGAATGCTTCTGGATCAATACTTCATAGAGCTACCAATTAAAAATACTCCATCGCTGTTGGGTCTTCTTCTGCTTAATGGGTTTTTGTACAATTATTTAAAAAAGAAGAAGCAGTGGAAAAAATGCAGAGGGAAAATAAGTAGATGTTGTCTGAACCTTCAACAAAATTCCGTTAAAAAAGGAAAATTACACAGTAAAAGCCTCATCAGGAGGCATCCCTGTGGCCTCTAAAATCCCGTAGTAAATACATTTTTCTTAAAAAAAAAAAAAAAAAAAGAATAGATTTGAAATAACAAGCTATCACAATTATAAGAATTTCTTATAATTGTTATACAGTATATCAAGACATTGTTATTGATCTTGCTGCATCATCTATGATTTAAAACCACTCCAGTTAAATAACAAAATACAAATAACATTCAAAAATGTCCAAATAACATAGATACAAATTGTGGAGTTATAGAACAATTAGAAAAAAAAATGAAATGATTTTTGTTTAGCACATTTTACAGTTCTAGGATCACCTTGTTACTTTGCAAATGTAAAATGTATTGCACATAATTTTATTTACTTATAAAATAATTGTGTTTGGAATGTTGCATCTAAACTGTATGATTGGGTGGACAAATTTCCCACAGGTTAGAAGAATACATTAATGCATTGTATTTTTCAGTAAAGAAGTATGTAGTTTCATTTGTGCCCCAGTCCTGTGTGCTTCCAATATAGAGTCATGGAGAAAAGAATTGTTACTTCTAACTTTAAAATCTTCAGATGTGCCAGTGTACCGTGTATTTATTTAGAAGCAGGGCAATCAAATATCCTACTTCTAATATACCATGATGCAGATGTAGCCATTAATTATTGTCTGCTATCATGTGCACAGGATTTGACTTTCATGCCTCCTCCCCTCTTCCATAATTTAAAATGTGTGCAGTTGATATATTGGTTCCTAAAATGAGAGCTCAAACTGTTTGTGCATATGAATATGTTACATAAAATCCGGATCAATACCTCTTTTAGGTAAATACAGCTTTAGAGAAGTGATGCTAATCCTTTTCTTTCCAATATTTTCCACTTTGCTGGGTTCCAAGTACATTTTTTCCTTTGCAAACCGAAACATTTAGTCCTTTTAGTTGTTACATTAAGGTGCTTCTTTGTCATTTTGTATTTTATATTGTACCTGTTTTAAAGTTGGGGGTGTTATTGTTTGCTTTTGGGCTATATGCTGCCCATACACTGTTTGACTTTATAAATATAGTTGATAAATTTCTGGAATTGTTAGGAAATATCAGTCAAACAATGTAACATAGCTTTTAAAGAAACGACCGGAATCTTCTAAAGAAACATCATTAAGTGATAGGAAATAGGAAGATATTCTATGCTATGAAGAGCTTTTTCCAATGTTAGCCATTAACTGGTAGAAAATTAAGTGATTTTACTCCAAATTAATCTCACGCCAAAATCTCCGAAGATTTTCTGACCAGTGCCGGACCAATCAAAAATTCTGCAGCAATTCTTGGTCATCCAGGTCATGGTTGTCCCAAAGGTGCTTTTTCAGGAGGCAACTGGACTTTCTTGTTTTTTCTTTGAAAACATTTTGCTTCTCATCCAAGAAGCTTCTTCAACTCTGACTGGGTGGTGGGGAATGGAAGGATCCCCACTATCCAGTCAGAGCTGAAGAAGCTTCTTGAAGCCTCCTGAAAAAGCACCTTTGGGATAACCAATCAAAGAATACCAAATATTTTGCTGTATTCTGTATGAGATCATCTGAAGAAGATCAAAATCTATAGTAAACCTCATTACATTAGAGTGAGGCACATATTCAACTACATCAATGAAGTAGCTTGGAATATTTGTTTAGAAATGGCAAAAGCTGCTAATAAAATAAATGTAGCTTATCAAACTAGCAATATTTAAGGGCATATTCAAATGTAGCTTATCAAACTCAATATTTAAGGGCATATTCACTTCTTCCACATACTGTATATTGAGTTTCATTTACAAGATTAATAATTTTAAAAGCCACTATTCATCTGAAAGTGGCAAGAAATAATGACTTTGTTCAACTTCATATGGCTAGTCAGAAAAATAACTGCCAATTAAGAATGCTGTTACTTTAGGAATGTCAATTTTATTTACAACTACACAATCTGGGATGCAAACTAGACAACTGCTAGAGGAGAGCAAAATGTTTTCTGTATCTCATTGTGTCTCATCTTGTACTGTTATAGTCCTCTACAGATGGTTATTTTTTTAGGAACAGAAGCTACCTGGGAATAGTAGTCTTCTTTTGTGATCTTACTTCTACTGCAAAAAAAATAAGTTCCTGACCACTAACGATTGCTGATATAATCCAACTTTTTTTTCCTAGTGAAGTTTCCAGTACAGTTCAACAAAGATATTCATAAACTCAGGGGTGTCAAACTCAATTTTATTATGGGCCGCATCAGGACTGTGGTTGACCTCGGGGGGGGCTGGAACCAACTGGGTGGGTGTGACCAGCTTGACACCACTCCCCAAACTGCTGGCATGTTTTGTCTTCACATTGAGTAGACCGGGCCAAAGCCATGCTGGCCTGACCTTTCTTCTTTGCGTTGGGTAGCCCAGGCCGAAGCCATGCTGGCCTAATCTTTCCCTTTTGCATTGGGTAGATCAGGACAGTCCCAAGGACCTTGAGTTTTACACCCCTGAATTAGCATCCAGGATGGGCATTCTGTCTCAGACAGTCTTCTTGATGCTTGCAGATTTGTTGATACAAGCCAAAAAAAACAGCAAGGTTTGAAGTAGTTTAATTTATAAGCAACGAACATCCCATCTGGCAAGAACGGCCAATATCCGATCTAGGTTAGCTCTAGGAACGTCTGCCTTCTAGTGCTATTTATAGTGCAACCACACCCACCTAATCATAGCTAATTCCTGCATTGTGCCCATTCTAATTACTCAATTACCCTCCTTGTCTACCTTCCGCAGTTTATCATAGTTTCCATCATATATCCTGCCTACTCCATTCTAATCAATCCCTGTCTAGCCCTGACCCCTCTCTAACCCCCAATCCTCCATCTTGTGTTTGCGAGTGGGGAAGGCTCTCCGTCACGAGCCGAATCACCCCAAAAGTGTCTGGTATTGCTGATCATTGAGCAGGGAATCACCATTGTTACAACAATGTCATCTCCCTCTGGGGACTCCCCATGTAGTCTCCGCGTCTCAGCTGACGTCGCAAGATAGCGCAGCATGGAGGATCAGATCCCATCGTCACCATCAACACTGGTGGGCTCCGAGGTTAGTATCGTCACATTCAGAGCCCAACATCCTGCTTGTCTCTGTTATTAACATGGACTTATGATAAAAACTTCCTATACATTTTTGATGTTCACAGCAGTTCAAAATGACCTCTTGTCTTCTTCTGTTTGGGCTATCCATCAATTGATTTATGGTCTCCAACCAATAAAACACAAGTACAAGACTTAAAATAGAGAAAGATCAAACCTGAGACATTTACTGTATATGAAATGATGGTAACCAACATATTGCAAGCCACAACTATTGCTAGAAAGTTGACAACTTTTCTAATGGTAGCCCAAGTTAGGTCTGGTTGAAAAATTGGGGATATTCAGACATGAATTAGGACAACTGCCAAAATTTGGAATGGGATCTGGTTCAAAAATAAAATATAATGCTGAAAAATTATCTGTATTATGGCAATAAGTACATACAAATCTCCAGCTCTTCTTTTTCTTGTTCCACTCTTTGTTCATGTGAAAAAGATATTGAACATTTCCACTTTAATTAGGAAATAAGTGTGGCAGCAGCAGCAATCACATTTAGCTCTGAAAATATGGCCAAACAACTGATAATTTTTCTTTAATTATCAACATTAAAACATTAAAAAAATCAAGAAGAAAATTAGGAGAAAAAAAAACATTTAAAAAACCCAGAACAGAACAAACAAGATATAATAGCTTGCTTAAAGTAAACATCTTGTCCCAAAATTGTTTAGGGCTTTATAGGTCAAAATTACCACCTGGAGGTGGGCCCAGAAACGATTTGGCAGCTGGTACCATCGATAGAAGGCTGGTATATTATGTTGACAAAGGAGGCATCAAGATGCTCCATTCTGAACTGGCAGCAGTTTACAAACCCTCTTGATTTCAGAACTGCCCTTTGCAGTTTTCATAGCAATCCTCAGGCATAGCTAGATCAGAATGAAATTTAGCAAGAGCATCATTTGAAACCTTGTGTGAAGCTTTTATTGTGACACTCTGATGAAACAGGCCCAATACCAGTGTTTTTCAAATCCATAATACTGGCATTACAGAATTGCTTTTCAGGATAGGTCAAATTTCAACCGTTTTTCAAGTATTCCAAAGATGCTTTTTCACCCAGGAAAACCAAAGTCCAGTTGCCTTTTGAAAAAGCATCTTTGGGACAACTGGATGACTGGGAATCTCCAAAGACATTTTCCAAGTGTCAAATTAGAATATCTTCTAAGGAGGAAGAGAACTATTCAATATATGCTGTCCAATAAGTATTATTGGAAAAATCTGGCAGTGGAAAATGGAGCTACACTTAGAATCATGCTAACAATTTATTTAGAATCGAAAAGCTTGTGCACATAACCCACAGTAACTGGATGCACCATGTATAAGTAAGTATCCAACCCTGTTCACATCCCTTCTCCTGTTTATCCTGAAACAGGCCCAAAAGGAATCATTAGTGGTCCTAATTGCAGGATTGCAGATTTCTAAGCTCTTTTTTCTCTTCTTACAAACTGATACTTGCTCCTCAAATGCAACAGCCATCTGAAAAGTGTCTGCCATTCCCTAGCAAACCAAAGTAGCTGAGGCTCAGTTAAATGGCTCGTGCAAGAGAACAAACCATCCCCTCTGGAGCTGATAGTTAGCCTAAAACCCCCGTTCAAGAATTAAAAGGGTGAACTGAGAACTGACAGAAAATGTAAATTGGAGCACTGCAGATGAGCCAGTGTTTCTGCTCCACATTCCTGGGCATGATCTGTTCTGCTGCAATCAGTAAGATTAAAGAGACTAAGGGATTACAGAGAAAGACATCAGATGATCCAGAATGATGACAAAACAGAAGAATGGGTATATATGACAGCTGCCAACTGTGAATTTTAGGCTTCTTAATTAACTGAAATGAATAAATATGTCTCCTGCCAGATTCCCCTGGCCTGGCAGACCAGCTCTCTCCCCTGCACGTTCACTGTAGGACAACTGAAGTGTTTGTCCTCTGTCACAACTGGAGCATCTTCCTACCAAAGGCAAATTATTTTTGCTTGGCTGCTGCAGTCCGAACATTAAAATTAAAGCCATGGGATCTCAGACTTAAATGTTTAAGGGAAATATAAGTAATAGCCAGGCTCTGTTTTGCCTGACATAAGGTTTGCTACTGTGATGGTTTGAAGAAAAAAAAACCACAAAGTATAATTCAAATAATATGCGAGTAAAATGCCCAGAGGTTTATTATGTTCAACATACTGCATTGTTTAAATATTACCCACTATCTACCTCCATCCCCTGACAAAATCATCTTTGGACTACCTTTTTGTTTAGTTTTTCCTCTTCCAGACAGAAATTACCATATCTGGATTGAACAAATCTGGGTGGCTACTATATAGCAGCAAGGAAATGCAGAAAAATCTAAGTCTTTGCTGGCTTCTAGTAGCCACCCAATATAGTACTTTATCATTCAGCTATGGTGGAGCACGTTCTTTCCTTATGTATTAAAAAGAAGAAATTGTCAAAATTCACATTTTAATGCATGTTTCCTTTGTCCCCAAATCTAACATAGCTGTTACATTTCTATGCACAGCATACCTTCATATTAATGGTTGGTAACTTGTCTTATGCTAAATTGCAATTTGAAAGAAAGTGCAGAGCCAAGAAAGGCTTTTTTTTAATTGCGTGGTGGGCACAAGTAGTTCAAAGCAAGATGTTGGGCTTGGCATCTAACTTTGTCAAAACTGATGAGGAATCTAGCTTCTCCATCTCTTTTTTATTATCTTTTCCATATATTCAAGGGGCCTTCCACATCACTGAAGATGTTTAGTAGAAAAAGGAGCCTCCTAAGTGGAAACATTCAAACAGTCTTTTTGCAAAATTATTGCTATTAAAATAGAAGGTTTCAAGGAATTTAGAGATGAAATCAAAAGGAAAGAACTGTTTCTTTCTCAAGGAGAGACTTGGAGAAGTGATAACATAGTCCAGAGATCAAAGCAAGTGCCTGAAAGAAATGCAAAGTAACTCTACCTTGTTAATATAAAAGCTGACAGAGAAATTTGAAGAGTCTGTTATTATACTACAATAAAATAGCAACCTGGAGCATCTGCAGTGTCTGTTTCTTGATCTGGTATACCTTGAAGGACTGAAAGGACTGAAATTGAATGGAAGAAAAGGAAGAGAATGCAAACACATTTTTCCCATAATGTTTTTTGAAGGTTCCTATATCTACTCCATCCTTATCTTTTAACTGTACAATGGGATCTTCCTACAAAGCAGAAATCTGGTCATTCTAGTTTAAAAGAGCTATTATAAACTTCTGAAAGAGCAAACAAAATGATTAGTGGGCTAAAAGATAGCAGTTGTGACTCTGCTTCGATAGAAGAAAAGACAGTAAAAAAAAAGATATGATCAAGGTATATCTAATCATGCATAGGACAATGTAACAGTTCAAAATCATTTACTGTAATTAAATGCAAGGAGACACAGGAGTGGCAGAAGGAAACACTTTTTCACATAGCAGTCAGCTTAATTGGAAGTAGTTATTCACGCTTGTGTGTATGGTTAGCAATTTTGATCTTTTTAAATGGGGACTAAGCAGGTTAATGAAATATCTGGCTACTGATGACTGTTTGCTACCTCCTGAATCATAGGGAGTTTGCTTTAAACAACTGGTAGCTTGAAAATGACAATGAAAGAGAACTACTGCTCTGCAATCCAGGGTTATGAGTTTCCCAAATGTGTCAAGTGTGCGTGACACAGAATGCTGAGCAAAATGGGGCTATGGCTTTGTCAGTTGGCATCATTGACTTTACTAAAGCCTTGAAAGAGACAGGTTAGTCAAGGTTAGATTGTCTCTCCCCTCCCTGAGTCAGAACATTTTAAATGTATTTTTAATTTTTTTCCTCTTCTGTTCAATTGAGTCCAATTCTTAGAGACTGCCTGGACAAATCCCTGCAGTTTTCTTGGCAAGGTTTTTCAGAAGCGGTTTGCTATTGCCTCTTTCACAGTTGTAAATACCAAATAGGGAAAGGTCATAATAGCATATTGAAGTTTAAGTACCACTGGAATTTAATTAAGCACAACTGGACAACAAGCACAACAAGTTCGAATATAGTCTTTGAAAATCTAATTGCAAATGTAGCATTCAACTTCCTATAGTTGTCTGAATTTGCTATGGAGAACCGAGAATTCTTTTAAATCAGAAAAATAGGAAAGCTCCAATCTCTCCAAATGTTATTTTTTCATATAGTAAAACAATGGACACCAACCACCAGTTGAATCCCAAAAAACCTGTTTAGCACTCCCTCCAAATATAATTTTCAAATTTCCAAAACTACACAAGACCATTAAATCATGTACGATAAAAACACAGTTTTAATGACAGTAAAATACTAAGATCTCACAAGACTTCACCAAACCCAAAACCAACCATATGGTTTTTTGAGGGTTTTTTTGAAGGGCAAGAATTGTGCTGAATCTTGCAGTGCATACAAAGAAAACTGCCAAGATGAACCGAAGTATACAATCCATGATAAGACAATGACTGTTTCAAAGTGGAAAACATAGTTTTAGACATAACTATGTAGCCTCACAAATTGGGAAGAAAAAAGGGAAAACGGTCCTCATTTCATTGATTTTGCTGTTGATCTGTATTACTCCAACTAGTATTCTCCAAATCTGATAAAATTCAGGTTCCATAATTCCTAGTTATTAAGCATATTTTGCTGGCTCACTATGGCCTGCAATATGTCTTAGAGGGATGAACAGAGAGCACTGGAGGATCTATGCCAAGTGTATATGCTTCCAGCTGGTCTCCAAAGGAATGAAGATCATCCCAACTATCAGCTAAAGCATGGGTATCCAACTGTTTCAGTCAGATGACATTTTGCAATGTTTTCCCCTTCGTGGAGCTGGGGTGGACATGGCCTGCACATGACACATCCAGTCTCTGTGTTGAGGTATTCCCTGTTAGGAGAATGAGTGCACTCAGGGAAACGTAGTGAGAGTGGTGAGGAATAACACACAACCAGCATACAGATACACCAAATAGTAAAATGTAGGTTTTACTTCCAGGTAAACAAAGTCCAACAAACAGTCCAGAACATACACGGTTAAAGCAGTTAGTATCAGTCCAGGGATAATCCAAAAAGTCCAGTATCATAAACATAATTCAGTAAACGGAGTTTGCTAACAGTTGCAAGACTCACAGCAATCCAAGCAGAATGATGATCAGGCAAAACAGGAAATGCAAGAAGAAAGAAACCAGGTTTCTGGCTCCATCTTATGGCTGTTAGAGGAATCTCAGACTATCACAATTACAGCATTCTCTTAAAGATACAGTATTAAATTAATTTCCAACCCAACTGTTAGGTGACTATCATTCCTAACACTGTGGGCCATCAGTTTGACACCCATGAGCTAAAGCAACAATACAGGAAGATGCTGGAATCTTAGGATCACTTTCATGACAATCTTAGGATTTAATGACAATTTTGCTATTGTCAAAGTCATCATTTCATACTGCATAGGAGAACAGAATGGCAAACATTTCCTGTATTTTACCCAGAAAATCACATGGGTGGACAAGTAAGATAATTGACAACATAATGCCATGTGATGTATGGCCCCTTAAGTCAAATGACACGCAACCTGTTACTAACAGTGGAGGATATTTTAGAATACTAAAAGAATTGAGGATGCAGCTAGAATAAAGCTTTCAGATGTCTAGTTGCTGATCCTGCCATGTAGGAAAAGAACATCCAAAAACAAAATTGTACTAGGAACATGAAATGTAAGAATATGCATGAAGGAAAACTCATCAAATGAAAGGTGAAATGAATCAACTACAAATGGATTTCCTAGGCATCAGTGAATTAAAATGAACTGGCATTGGACACTTTTATTCAGAAGCTCATACAATTTACTGTAGAAGTTACACACAAAAAGAGAGAATAGCATTACATTCATTAACATGAAGGACATAGCAAACATAAGCCTGAATACAACACAGTCTAACATCAATTAAACTTCAAATCCTTTAAAATAACAGTTGTACAAGTTCATGCTCCAACCACTGATGCAGAACAAGAGAAGGTTGATGAGCGTTATGGTCAACTTCAATTTGAAATCAACAGAGCATTCAAGCAAGATATGCTGCTTATGTTGGAGAATGGAATGCCTAAATTGGAAATGGCATGGAAGAAAATATTATTGGATTTCATGGCTCAGGAAACTGAAATAAAGCAGAACAGTAATTTATCAGTTTCTGCCACTCCAATGACTTCTTCGTCACTAAGTCTTAAGACAACCAAAATTCTTGAAACAATCAAAATGTATAAACATAGATGTCACCAGACCAAATTTACTATCTTATTGTTAATAGGAGATGGAAGAGCCAACAGCAAAGACATAGCAAGGGGTATAAAGGACTATAAATTATTCCAATACAAGTTTCAAGTTATGTTAAATAGAAAGAATAAAATCAACCAATTTTGATAAACAATTTTGAGCAAATACCATTTTCAAGGAGACCATTATGAACTGTTTTGAACTGTTCCTATCCTGAACTTCATGGATAAAAACCGAGAATCGGGAAATGGAATCAAAGAAGTTGTTAAGGATGAATATGAAAAGAGACTGTCAAAAAGCCAAGTAAGAGAAGAAGGCAAACAGGCTGTCAGAATAAATGGTGAAAACTGCCAAGAAAAGAAGAGAAGCCAAAAGCAAGAAACAAACAAACAAAAAATCTCAGGAAGGAACAACAAAGAATTTCAGGGAGCTATTAGAAAAGCAAGAAACTGTATTACACTGACATCTGTAAAGATCTAAGAAAGAAAAGAAAGAAAGGAAGGAAGAAATTCTAAAAGATTTTGAAAGTCAAAAAAGAGATTCCAAATTGGAATGCTAAAAGTCACCAATGGATAGACAGTAATCAATTCACAGACGATCAAACGAAGATGGAAAGAGTATACTGAAACTCTGTATAATAGAGATGCCAACATCAATAGAAATATGACAAGCAACACAAGAAGGTTCTAGTCAAATTACATCAATAAATTTGGAGAATGATACAGTAGCCAACAAATTTGAAGAGATCGGTTCACATTCCACACCAAAAGCAATAGGAGATTTAACAGATTATATAAACTACTGTATCAGTGTTGGGTTTCAAATATTTTTACCATTGGTTCAGTGGGTGTGGCTTGGTGGGCACACTTTGGCATGCACACTTGGTGGGCATGCCAAATGCTCACTTTGCACAGGCGCAAAGGTGTTTGCGCAGATGCAGAGGCATTCTAACTCACCTCCTGAAAGCCTGAACGATCCCAGTTGCTTCAGCAGCTGCCGCATAGCACTCTTTATGCTATGCAAAGCAACTGCGATTCAAATTCAGAGGATAAAGGTGAGTAGGGGAGCGTGGGTGGGTGGGTGGGCCCAACAGCAGAATGGCGGAGTGAACCGTTCAGTCTCCTCTGCTCATCACTGTTACTGGCTCAGCAGAACCGGCCCAAAGCAGTAGAATACCACCACTGTACTGTATATTATCCTTCATTTCACATGCTAGCAAAATCAACCAATGCAGATTAGAGCCCTATGGGAGATACCAAGTGTTCAAACTAGTTTTAGAAGGGGTGTTGGTACTTACCTGACACGCCCTTTCTCTGTGAGCTATGAAGAGCATCCATTGTTTGGAGTGATGCTTCTGTCACTCGTTTGATAGGCTGGGTTTTAATTGAGAGGACGCTCCTCCTCCTCCATGGGACTCCTCCCTAGCGTCCCCAGTTTTGGCGAATTCGAAGTGATGAAATATTTCTTCTCCTTCACCCTTTCTAAATACTTGGCCAGAATAGCATCCCACCAGACGAATAAGGGTGGGGATGGATGCTCTTCACAGTTCACAGAGAAAAGGCATGTCAGGTAAGTACCAACACCCTTTCTCCAGATGAGCTGTTCAGAGCTCCATTGTTTGGAACATACCAAAGCTTGGCGTGTCCTACAGGAGGGCTTCTGTTGGGTTCAGATTCCCCTTTTTCTCAGTTCCTATGGACCCTTTGTAACTCTCCTATCAAAGGCAGCCACTGTAGAGGCAAAGACATCATTCTAATAGTTTCTAAATAAAGGGCGATGGTGAGGCCCATGTTATCGCCTTGTAAATTTTCTCTATTGATGCTTGTGGCCCATGTTGTCAACATCGCAGCGCTCCAGGTCGAATGAGCAGTGATGCCCCTGGGTACAGGAAGAGATTGTGTCTCATAGGAATGAGACACAATGGGAATTGTGCTCTCAGCCACTAACTGGTCATTGAGGAAGGGGTCTTGCACCCAATGGTGGGTGGTTGAAAAGAAACGAAGAGAACCTTCGTTTCCTAACACACATTGTGCAGTTGAAATATATGCAGAAAACTCACCTTACATCTAGATTGGGGCATTATCATGCCAGATTTTATGTCAGTTTCAAACAAATGTACAGGAGTATTAGTTCCTATGGTTTGTGGAAACCCAAATTTATATATGGCTGAAAGATGGATCTGGACTAAGGACTACTTTGTCTCTGTGAAAAATACAGAACTCCTGTCTAACTGACAAGGCTACTAGATCCAAGATGTAACTGGCCGATGTAATGGCAACCAAGAGAACCACCTTGTACGTTGGGAATGGAGACGCATGGTCTACATGGGCTCAAAGGGAGTTTTCTTGAGTGCGGTAAGGACCTTGTTGAGGTCCCATGTGTGATATCAATGTACTACAGGAGGCTGTAAGATTGTAGCCCCATGCAAGAAACTTACATATGCGTGAGTGATGAGAGATGGACTGCACGTCTCTCCTAGTGATGACTGATGCTAAGGCCTCCCTTTTGCCTGTTTATATGAACAAGATAATAATGAAATGTCATATAAATAACACTGCCATCTAACAGGTGTTCCCCCCACATGGACAGCCAGAGCCATCAGAACCTTCATAAGAACCTTGGGCAGATGTCAACCCAAAGGACAATGCAATGTATTCAAAACGTTGAGTTTTATAACAAAAACTAAGAGTTTTGCTATGTGAGGATCTAATTGGAATGTGGGGATGGGTAGAAAATCACCCCATCTGAAGCTCAGAGGTATGGAATTCAGTATACTCATCTTAAGCCTCCTATGAACTCTGGATTGATTAAGTTATTTTAAAACTAAAATTGCCCCTGCTGATCTGGTGCCACAGGTCGGTTGCCTGGATCTCCGATAAATGAATAATAGCTGTCTCCATCATGCTCCCTTTAACAGGATTCCCAGAGAGAGGGCAAGTAATGCAAAGGTTCCGGAGAGAGGATGGAAATTCTATAGCCAGGCCTAATCTTCTGATATCTCTAACCCAGGAAACAGAGGTAAAGGCATCCCATCTGTCCGTGAAAGGCTTGAGCCTTTCACAATAGGGGCACAGTTGTGAGGCCTATGTTGTGCCTTGGAGACCTCTATTTCATGTTCCTCGAGATAATCTTTTGCTCTGCCTTCCCCTTCAGTATCTATCTCCAGATTGGAAATTATCTGACTATTGGTGATTCATGCGTCCAGATGGACCCTGGAGTCTGGAGGGAAAAAGTCCCTGGAAGAGGGAACGAAGGAACCCACCCAAAAGCTAGGAAGGACAATTTGGGGTCTATAGAAAAGAAAGGAACTTATTTTCTGCTTCTCGTCTCTATCAGAGATAGGTCAGGGGCACCACCAACCAAATTATCTCCATATATTGGGGAGGAAGCAAGCTTCCATTAGTTGTGTGATCTGCTTGCCAATGTCTGAGCCATAGCAGTAGGCGAGGAGTAACCTGAGATACCCTGGCTTGAGTAGATAATTTAATAGAGTTTTGCGGCATCCTTGTGTGTCCTGATATTAGAATTTGAGATAATTTGAGATAATCTCCCTCAGATGGTGGAACAACCTGAGAGACAATCTAGTAAAAAAAAAGGGGGATGCGGCTGATTCCGCTCGTATGGCCCTCACATCAGATCAACATGCCCTGCATGGGGACAACTCAACCCTGTATATCCTTTGACTTGAGAGCCTCTTCTGCTTCCGTTGGAATTGCAGAGGAGGATGATAATTGTCATTATTGTTTTATCTACTATCGTGGTGATGAGAAATTTAGCAGAATCAGAAAACCAAATTAAAAATTTTCTACCATATCCTGTAAGAGGGATATATGCCACTGAAGAGACCCCTTGTTTTTGGACGAGGTCCAAGAATCTCTGTGGGACAGTTATGACTTCCTCTTACATTATTGGTTGGGAGAAGATTAAATTGTCTGACACCCCTTACAGTAACGATTGTTGGGCCGAGGGGAATGGAATATCAAGGCAGGCAGTAGATTGTTTGTTGTTGTTGTTTTGAAACAACAGAGACTTGAAAAAGTCTGAGGGCGAAACTGACTTGAAGGTCGGTGGTCTGGCTTAATGCCTTCAATGTCTGACATGCCCCCCCTTTTTAGGGGATCTACCTCTGATAGATTTTGGTCTAGAGTAGACCCTTCCTCAACCTCTTCCATTTTGAGTAGACACTTCCTCAATCTCTTCCATCTGGTCTCTAGTTCTCCCTCATCCTGTGAATCATATGAATGTGTAACTGGATTATATAATATTCCCCTGAAGGTGGTACCTGCTGATAATGAAGGTCCATTCTGCATAGTAACTAAATCGAGTGAGAATCGAGGTCAGATTGTGGAGGCTGCCTAGCCATCAACTTCTACTGTACCCCAGCTGCGATGCCTCTTTGGGTTGCTTTGTCCCTCCAGGCCTTCAATTTGTCAGGGATATCCTCTGAGAGAAAGAATTCTGGTGTGGTCCCACAACTGTCTGTCAGCGCTGCTGAAGGCCTGGGTTGAACCAGTCCCTCTGAGGCTCTCCTGTATGGCGTTGAGAGATCCAGAGATGGAGGCAAGGTGAAATATGGAACACTTCACAAATTTGCGTGTCATCCTTGCACAAGGGCCATGCTAATCTTCTCTGTGTCATTCCAATTTTAGTATATGTGCTGCTGAAGCGAGCACTCTGGAACTGGGACCAGCCTGGCTGGGGAAGAGGACTGAGACTTTTGTTCAACCTCCCTCATGCATTTTTTTTAAAAAATATGCTTATCTAACTTATTTTGGTGTCTCTTGACATCCTTTGTTGCCTTACAGGTCTCTCTAAGATATTTTGACCTACTTTGAGTTGGTTTATTGTCCTCTGGGGGTATTTTTGGTTGCCCTTGAAGATTCTGACCTGAAGCCCACAAGGTGAGATATCTATATCTATATATCTATATGTGTATGAGATATTAATGGACTGTTGACTGGTTCAGAGGACTGATGTAAACAGAGGCAGGGAATCCTCCTGATATTTGCTCCCCCCCCTTTTTTTTTTGTAAATTCAATTTGTTATTATGTTATTATTCATAATATTGATATCATTAATATTGTTATTATTGATATTTTTTTTGTTATATCTGTGCACAGCTGCTAACATAAATTGTTGTGCTGTTACCAAACTCATAATCAGATGACTGAACATGGAATCAAATTGTGAGGCCAAATAGAGAACACCTTTCAGGACCTGTATTGCAATTGGGTGATCCTGCAGTCACTGGCCCTCAACAGCTTCCTGCCCAGACGGACACAGGCCTGGGCGCTCGCTGTTACTGTACTGCTAGAATTCTGTGAGGGGTGCCAACTTAAAAAGGAAGCCCAATAGTCAACCTCAAAAAGAGGTCCATAATAGGCATAAACGTCCCCTGGACCCTCACGGAGATCCTTGTGAGGGGAAGTGGCCTCTCAACAGATAATGCCATGGAATTCTTACAAACAAAATGATGCTGGCGTTGTTTTAGTCGTCAAGGCGTAGCATCAACCATCACCTCTTAATGTGAGCCTATGCGAATCTAACTAGAATTTGAGAATTTTAGCAGAACTCTGAGTCCTCTGGCTCCACCCGATCAATAGCCCTTGCTTCTTCAATATACCTTGCAGGAGTATATCTGAAACTACAGAATCTCCTGTGGAGAGATACCTGAGGGTGAGGGTGCTCTGCCCTGCTTAGTGACCGGAGTTATAGGGAATTCCAATCAGAAGGAGCGCTCTGTTGTTGGCCAGAGCAGTATGCTGCACCCCCACAGAGATACATTGGTCTATTGCTAATTCCATCCACAGTCTCATCTTTGCAGGGATCTTTTCCGGTAAGTCATCATCTTGACAGAATCTGACTGCTGTTGGAACAAAGTGGCCAAAGAGTCATTTCAAGTCACTTGTACTGATCTAGATGGGCTACCTGATCTTGTACAGCTGTGCTACATCTAGATTACACAGACAGATCCAGGGGTGGTTGCAGAGGGGGATTGGAGCCGAAGTAGGCCTGGAGGAGATGAGGTTTGAGAATTTTCTTCATCCTCCCACATGAACTTATTCATGTGTTTTTCTAGTACCTTATGGCGCTTGTTAGCATCTTTTTCTGTTGCTTAGGAGGTACACTTAGAATGCTTCAATTTGTTTTGAGAATTTGACATGGCTCTTAAGCTACTGCCACTTGCCATTGTGACCGCTTATTAAATTTTACTGTTAATGAGGCTGAAATGTTGGGTGGTTGGCACATCCAGGGGCCTGAACCAGCAATGGCCAAGGAACCTTAAAACAATGTTCCCCAGTTTTGTATAATCTTATGTAAGAATATTGAATTCTTATTCTTGTTTCTATTATTATCATTATTATTATTTTGTTATTAATATTATTATTTCCAAATTAGCCAAATTTGGAACACCTCATAGGCCTAGAAGGGAGGAATTATTTAAATAAGATGTAGGCCTGTGACAGCTTCCTGCACAGGCGGACACGGGCCTTGGAGCCCGCTATGGTGCTGCTGTTTAATTCTGTGAGGGCAAAAGCCAACAGTTTCCTCCTTAATGAATAAGGAGAATAATTAAAATAGAATAATAGAATAAAAATAGAATAATTATTTCTGAATATCGATATCTGTGTCTGTGTCTGTGTCTGTGTCTGTGTCTGTGTCTGTGTCTGTGTCTGTGTCTGT